>JACEEU010000687.1:22880937-23020937 GCA_016630915.1 Callionymus lyra
GTTTGTGTGAGTTTATGTGTGTGTGTGTGTGTGTGTGTGTGTGTTTATGTGTGTGTGTGAGAGAGTGTAGGAGTGTGTGTAGGTGCGAGTGTGTGTGTGTGTGTGTGAGAGTGTTTATGTGAGAGTGTATGAGAGTGTGTTTGTGTGCTTATGTGAGTGTGTTTGTGTGTGTGTTTATGTGTTTATGTGATTGTGTGTGTGTGTGTGTGTGTGTGTGTGTGCTTATGTGTTTATGTGAGTGTGTGTGTGTGTGTGTGTGTGTGTGTGTTTATGTGTTTATGTGATTGTGTGTGTGCTTATGTGTTTATGTGATTGTGTGTGTGTGAGTGTGCGTGTGTGTTTGTGTGTTTATGTGTTTGTGTGTTATGTGAGTGTGTGTGTGTGTGTGTGTGTGCGCTTATGTGTTTATGTGAGTGTGTGTGTGTGTGCTTATGTGTTTATGTGAGTGTGTGTGTGTGTGTGTGTGAGTGTGCGTGTGTGCTTATGTGTTTATGTGAGTGTGTGTGTGTGTGTGTGTGTGTGTGCGTGCTTATGTGTTTATGTGTGTGTGTGTGCGTGTGTGTGTGTGTGTGTGTGTGTTTGTGTGTGTGTGTGTGTGTGTGTGTGTGTGTGTGTGTGTCTCTGCTCACAGCATCAGATCTGTACGTCCAGGGGATCTCATGGTAAACCATCCTAGTGATTCCTGCCTGGTGACACCTGTGAGCGAGAACTTCTCCCACAGCCTGACATGCAGCCACACAGCGGGTGGAGCTGAGCTCCTGCTTGATGCTCCACTCTCTGGTGGAGCAGGAGAGCACAGGTGTGGAGCAGCTGCTGGAGAAGACCTCAGCAGTGACGTGCTTCTGAGAGCGAGAGAACCTCAGCCTGAGGGAAGATACTGGGATGAGAACGCTTGACAAACATGTAGGAAGTATTGTTGCACTTAAATATTAGTCTTTTTTCATGATGTCATATTGATAGTACTGTACTGATATAAATACACACTTTCAGTTTTTAAATCTTGTTTTATTTAGTCATTTTATGGTTTATATTTCAATAAAGTTTTTCAATACAAAATATACACATTTTTATTTACAATGAACATGCAAGTCTTCACTGCGTTTTTTTCAATTTTGTTTTGCAATTAAACTTCCGGCCTCTAGATGGCAGAAGTCATTACATCGTTCGCAGTAAAAGGAACATTTAAATTCCTGCAATGACTGAGGATGAGAGGATACAGTGAGTCCAGCAGCTTTTACAGCTGATGTTTGGATATATTTTGGTTTGAAACACCAGAGTCAAGTACTGGACAATACTACACATGTATACTTGTTACTACACTATCACAACACCAGAGTCAAGTACTGGACAATACTACACATGTATACTTGTTACTACACTATCACAACACCAGAGTCAAGTACTGGACAATACTACACATATATACTTGTTACTACACTATCACAACACCAGAGTCAAGTACTGGACATTACTACACATATATACTTGTTACTACACTATCACAACACCAGAGTCAAGTACTGGACAATACTACACATATATACTTGTTACTACACTATCACAACATCAGAGTCAAGTACTGGACAATACTACACATATATACTTGTTACTACACTATCACAACACCAGAGTCAAGTACTGGACAATACTACACATATATACTTGTTACTACACTATCACAACATCAGAGTCAAGTACTGGACAATACTACACATATATACTTGTTACTACACTATCACAACACCAGAGTCAAGTACTCCACAATACTACACATATATACTTGTTACTACACTATCACAACACCAGAGTCAAGTACTGGACAATACTACACATATATACTTGTTACTACACCATCACAACACCAGAGTCAAGTACTGGACAATACTACACATATATACTTGTTACTACACTATCACAACACCAGAGTCAAGTACTCGACAATACTACACATATATCCTTGTTACTACACTATCACAACACCAGAGTCAAGTACTCCACAATACTACACATATATACTTGTTACTACACTATCACAACACCAGAGTCAAGTACTGGACAATACTACACATATATACTTGTTACTACACTATCACAACATCAGAGTCAAGTACTGGACAATACTACACATATATACTTGTTACTACACTATCACAACACCAGAGTCAAGTACTGGACAATACTACACATATATACTTGTTACTACACTATCACAACACCAGAGTCAAGTACTCCACAATACTACACATATATACTTGTTACTACACTATCACAACATCAGAGTCAAGTACTGGACAATACTACACATATATACTTGTTACTACACTATCACAACACCAGAGTCAAGTACTCGACAATACTACACATATATACTTGTTACTACACTATCACAACACCAGAGTCAAGTACTCCACAATACTACACATATATACTTGTTACTACGGTATCAGAATATCGTTGACCATTTATTGTCTTCTAAATTGGGTTTAATGTTCTTGAGAAAATATTTTTGAATGTAAATATGTGATTTAAATCCAACATAATACCTGTAACTTCTACCTGTATGACGCATCAACACACCTGTGGTAAAACTCTTTGTGAGGCCAGGTGGTTTCCCAGCCCCGATCCTTGACTGCCAGGCTCATCTGCTCCAGGTTCCTCGGGTTTCTGTTCTCGAATGTCGGGTTGATTTCTTCATTCTCCTCCGCGCGGGTCTGCGCCTGGACCGCGGAGCGACTCACGCATCGAGCTGCTGGAACCACAAGAACCAAAGAACCAGACGTCAGCAGATACTCTCAAGAGGTTCGTCTCTGATGATTTTTCTCACCACATTGACTCGTGAGACCTTGGCGCATCTGACCAACAACAAATCCAACATTTCTACGGACTCCGTTCAAGGCCATCGCTTCGTTCAACTCAGGTGCGTCTCTGTTTCTTATCTCAACATGTCACAGGAATATAAAACTGTCCTTAAACTCGTGACACCTTCGATCACAACACTTACATGTCCGACGCCATATTTGACATTCGAGCTACTTCCGGGTTGCAGGGTGGGGCCGCGAAAGAAAAAGGTCCGGGTGAAACAAACAGTCTGAGTTGTAGGTTCCGAGAAGAGAAAACTTTGGGCTTTCTTTTATTGTCATTGAATAAACACAGCAGTGAAACTGGCAACGGAATTTCGTTGCTTGGCAACCGTTAAAAAACACAGCATAGTTATATAAAAAAAGTATAAATATAAATATTAATTAGTTAAAAATAGTGCAATACAGTATAAACAGAATAAATCAATGTTTTAAATAGTGCGTAGAATTAATGTATATAAAAGTATAAATATTAATATTAATAAGTTAAAAATAATGCATAGTTTATAGATAAATGTTTTAAATAGTGCAAGAAGAATGTATATAAAAGTATAAATATTAATATTAATAAGTTAAAAATAGTGCAATATAGTATAAATAGAATACATAAATGTTTTAAATAGTGCGTAGAATGAATGTATATAAAAGTATAAATATTAATATTAATAAGTTAAAAATAATGCAATATAGTATAAATAGAATAAATAAATGTTTTAAATAGTACATAGAATGAATGTATATAACAGTATAAATATAAATAATAAGTTAAAAATAGTGCAATACAGTATAAACAGAATAAATAAATGTTTTAAATAGTGCTATTATTATTATAGAATGAAGGTGTATATAAAAGTATAAATATAAAATAGCTAAGTTAAAAATAGTGCAATATAGTACAAATAGAATAAATAAATGTTTTAAATATTGCATAGCTCAAAGTTATAAGTAGTAGTTTAAGTACGAGTATAGTGTTCTCAGAACAATACTGAAATAATATCCAAAAAACTATAGCTTTTTCCAATACAAGCGTTAGAATAAAATTTATTCTAAAAAGTTTTAATTGGATCGCATTTATCTGACTATATAAATTAGTTGGAGTTCTCAGTAACTAGGATGTAAATAAAGTTTTAGGTAAAATTACACAAACATATTCACAGTATTAACCAATATTTGTTTCAATTTTAATTACATTTTATTTTGCTTAAAGTGTCTTATAACTAAGTTTTCTCAAGACACGTTACAGTTGAAGTAAAAAAAAAAAAAAAAAACAGATCCAGCAACTCAATGAGTGAAGCACAGTGTGGTGTTGGTGAGGAAAAACATCCTTTTAGAAGGCAGAAACCTGGAGCAGAACCAGACTCATTGTTGACGGCCTCCTGCTGTGACCGGCTGGGAGTTTTAAGTATGGCAAAATATACCATAATCATATTTGTTGATCACTTTTCCCCCCAAAGAATCTTAAATTATGATAAACATCTTAATAAAACACAATAGTTGACAATTCACATTTATTTGCAGCTCAAATTAGTTCAAACAGTTCCGTCGAGTCAAGAGTGAAAAATCTCAAAAATACTTTTAAGGCACAGAGACTTCCTGTCGATGGAGCGTTTGTGTTCATTTCATTAAGTGCTTCCTTCAATCATCGCGTCGTTGTTTCCCTTTCAGCAGAAGCAGGAATCACAGCGGACGGTTCAGAGGTTCATGAACGTCTGGACAGCGTTAAACACGAGTACAAAAGTTTTTTTTCATCATTAACTAGAATCATGGAGTTTCATTAGAGGTGTGGAATAATAACAGTCTGTGTTCAGAGACGATAAGACAACAGGTTTCATTCGACCGTTTTGGCTTTTTTTCGTTCACGGTTCTGCTGCAGATCTACTGCAGATCTACTGCAGATCTACTGCAGATCTGCTGCAGATCCACTGCAGTTCTACTGCAGATCCACTGCAGATCCACTGCAGATCCACTGCAGATCCACTGCAGATCTGCTGCAGATCTACTGCAGATCTGCTGCAGTTCTGCTGCAGATCTACTGCAGATCTACTGCAGTTCTGCTGCAGATCTACTGCAGATCTACTGCAGATCTACTGCAGATCTACTGCACTGATCTCTGCAGATCTACTGCAGATCTACTGCAGATCTACTGCAGATCTACTGCAGATCTACTGCAGATCTACTGCAGATCTACTGCAGATCTACTGCAGATCTACTGCAGATCTACTGCAGATCTACTGCAGATCTACTGCAGATCTACTGCAGATCTACTGCAGATCTACTGCAGATCTACTGCGGTTCTGTTATACGACCGACGCGTTGATTAGAGACGAGAAGGAAAAAGGGGTGAGTTTGTATCCGGCTCCGCTGTAGAACTTGTTCTGGAACTCCACCCTGAAGCAGAGACGGAAGAATTAGAAACAATTTTTCATCAGAATATTTATAATTTAATTTTACATTTCAAATGTTACAACTTGACATTTTTCTATTGAAATGTAACTTTATTTTGGCATTTTTTTTAAATAACTGAATTCAATCGCTCTAGTAGAAGAACTCACATTTCTCCTTCAAACTCTTCACTGCTGCCAGTTTCTTTCAGGATCATTTTAAAATTCTGGTTCTTACTTTCAGATCTATTCATGGTCAGACCTTCCATCAGTGATCGGATCCAGACTAACCGTAACCTGGTCACCGTTTACCACACGTGAAATATTTGTATCAACAAAAAGACCATCTTTGTCAAACAGGAAGTGACGAAAGAATAATTTACTTTTAAATATAAAAACCCAATAAAAACATTTGTGACTCACAGATAGAATAAATAATCATTAAAAGAAAAATGTTGACATTAATTGGTTACTAAGGGTCACATGGGACACGACTCAGCCAATCAGCAGCGTCGTGACGTGGAGCCCGAGACACACAGGTTTGTTGATGAAAATATCAAGGAATGTTGAGCTAAAAGTCAAATGTTGGTTTTAAAGCTTGATGTGAATTTAAAAGTCGTGGTTCGGGGTTCGATTGGATTGGTCTGGTAGGACGACGCCATTGTACAAACATTCTAGATTTTAAAAGTTGACGAATTTAAAAAATATTGAATTTAGTCATTTTTATATTTTAATTATTGGAATTAAAATACGAAAACTATGTGTAAAAGAGAATCTTATACTGCATTTTGCGGACTATAAGTCGCATTTTTGGGGGAAATGTATTTGATAAAATCCAACACTAAGAACAGACATGTGATCTTGAAAGATAATTTAAAATAAAACTAGAGGCAACAACAGAATAATTGTACGTTACGTTACATGAAGTGAGAACCTGGTATGTTAACATAACATATGAAGAGTTATTCAGAGAACTATAGCATAAATAACTAACAAGTTTACCAAACCATCCGTGTAACTCCAAATAACTCTTCATCCTCGTGTCACTTTTAAACAACTAACTAACTCCGGAGGTAGAAGATGCTTCTTCTTCTACGTGGAAATGATCAACACAGGCCTAGAGCGCCCTCTGGTGGTTGAGTGTGAAAATAACATGTGAAATGATATACCGCTAATAATGTGTTAATAATTAATAAAAAAAGTCGCTCCAGAGTATAAGTCGCACCCCCGGACAAACTATGAAAAAAACTGCGATTTATAGTCTGTAAAATACGGTAATTTGAAGAGATTAAATTATTCAAAGGAATAATGATATTCTTAAACGTTCTAATCGACCCACCAGTGCAGACGGAGCGCGTGCAGAAACGCCGACAGACCCTCCATCACCAGCAGGATGGACACGGTCAACACGGCGAAGAAGGCGAAGATGACGACGAGCACCACCGACCCCACGTACCCCTGCCAGGTCAGAGCCTTCCTCATCACCATCACCCACAGCACCTCCGACAGCTCTGCGGAGGAGACGCGCTCGTCAGTCACCCGTCGCCCGCGGTTACGGTGGCAGGAGGCGGAGCTTATGCGTACGTGCGTGAGCCAGGCTCAGGGCCCAGAGGCGCAGGTACGACGCCGTGTTGGAGATGCAGCCCAGACAGTACTCGATGGTGTGGATCGCCTGATGCATGAACACGTCTGGGGCGTCGAACTCCTGCGCAAGAATGTATTTGTTACATTGAATAAGTACACGTTTCTTCACCTCCATCTAGCGTATCCATGATCTACTGCACTTTACTAGTTTGTTCTTTTATGGTTTATATTTCAATACATTTTCTTTTCCATTTACATTTTAGAATTGCCATTAAACTTCCACCCACAGAAAATTTTGCAAGGTCACTGTGATGACTGAGGACGAGAGGATACAGTGAGTCCAGCAGCTTTTAAAGCTGATGTTTGTACATATTTTGGTTTGAAAACAAATGAAAGAAGTTACGACTTCGTCAAGAGTCATGTGGTCTGTAAATACTACAACACCAGAGTCAAGTACTGGACAATACTACACGTATATACTTGTTACTACACTATCACAACACCAGAGTCAAGTACTGGACAATACTACACAATATATATACTTGTTACTACACTATCACAACACCAGAGTCAAGTACTGGACAATACTACACAAATATATACTTGTTACCACACTATCACAACATCAGAGTCAAGTACTGGACAATACTACACAAATATATACTTGTTACTACACTATCACAACACCAGAGTCAAGTACTGGACAATACTACACATATATACTTGTTACTACACTATCACAACACCAGAGTCAAGTACTGGACAATACTACACATATATACTTGTTGCTACACTATCACAACACCAGAGTCAAGTACTGGACAATACTACACATATATACTTGTTACTACACTATAACAACACCAGAGTCAAGTACTGGACAATACTACACGTATATACTTGTTACTACACTATCACAACACCAGAGTCAAGTACTGGACAATACTACACATATATACTTGTTACTACACTATCACAACACCAGAGTCAAGTACTGGACAATACTACACATATATACTTGTTGCTACACTATCACAACACCAGAGTCAAGTACTGGACAATACTACACAAATATATACTTGTTACTACACTATCACAACGTCAGAGTCAAGTACTGGACAATACTACACAAATATATACTTGTTACTACACTATCACAACATCAGAGTCAAGTACTGGACAATACTACACATATATACTTGTTACTACACTATCACAACACCAGAGTGAAGTACCGGACAATACTACACATATATACTTGTTACTACAGTATCAGTGTTTTTCTCTATGACACTGTATCGTGATACGCATCAACACACTCTTAACACACACACACACACACACACACACACACCTACCTCTACCTGTGCTTGTCCTTCGTCCCCTGGACGGGAGTTGATGGATCCTTCCACTAGAGGGCGCCGGTCCTCCGCCTTAAAAGGAAGAAATCCAATGAAACAAACACCTTCAGTTCGACCAGAATGTGACCAGAACATACCAAAGGATTTCTTCGTATCGTGTGTTGAACGTATTGAGCTGTGGGTTTACCGAACAGCAGGACCGGGACCGCACACAGAGCCAGAACCACCAGCACGAACTGGACCGTTCTCTGTGCACAACAGACTCAGAACTCTCTCGAGATCCTCCTGCAGATGCAGACGTGTCCGAGGGCGGAGGAGCTCACCTGTCCGTGGTACAGGTCCGGGTTGTCCTTGTTCTCGGTGAACAGGAACATGTCGATGAAGTGGATCAGGATGCTGGGGGCGACCTTGGACATGGCCGGCGTGAAGACGATCCACTTGTAGATGACCATGAAGACCAGGTACCCGAAGAGACACAGCATGAAGAAGAGCTCCGGGATCAGCACGAAGAAGATGCTGCTGTACTGACGGAAGTGTCTGAGCGGAACGACAGAAGGTCAAGGTCATCGGGAGCTGAAGAAACTTCTGACGCGTGTTCACGTGGAAAGAAACATGTTTGTGCTCCATGGTTCATGGACTGAGTTCTAGCATGTTCTGCTTAAAGGAACTCTTGTGCTGCGTCTCAAATACTTCTCTTAGTACACTAGAAGTTAGTATGCATCAGGATAGTGTACGTACTAACTAGTAACTAATCCTCCACAGATAGTATGTCTCAAATCACATACTTATCTTAGTACACTAGAAGTTAGTATGCATCAGGATAGTGTACGTACTAACTAGTAACTAATCCTCCACAGATAGTATGTCTCAAATCAAACTCTGCTGCTACACACTAACAGGAGATGATGCGACAGCTTCTTCTTCTGCTACTATTTAACGATGATTTCAACCAGCTGTAGGAACACTATCGCCACCTGCTGGCAGCATGTTTGGTTTGAAGAAATATGAGAAATATTGGCGAAATATTTAAGCCGGTATCAGCAGCGAAGACGTGTCGTCCTCGTACTGCTGCTGAAAATACACCTGTAAGTATATGAATATATATATATAAATATATATTTAGTGTAGAAAGTGTCCATCGATCCATTTTTGGGGCGTTTTAGTGACAATCTAGTGTGTATGGAGCACTACATTTCACATACTAAGAATTGAGACGCACTTATGCACTAAAAGTACTAAGTCCAAGTACGTAAGTATTTGATTTGAGACACAAACAGTCGAACCTCTCAATCACTGGTTTGTTGTCATTTAAAGACATTTTCTTTTCACTCTTTCAACATTATTTGATTTCATAGACTCACTTTACTTCTTCAACTGGAGAATGTTTGTGCAGCAGATACAGTAATAACTATTATAATAACAACAACACAGAGTTCTTCTTATCACAGAGGAGAGGAAATGTTACCATACGAGTCAAACTTAATTAACATCATGTTTGTTGACTAGTTAAACAAGTGACCTTTGACTAAACAGATGTCAGTCTGACTTCAAATCATTTCAGGCTAAATTTGTCATAATCGTTACAATCCTTTTCAAATCTATGAAGTTCACTCCAGTCTTTTATTAAATTCTTTCATTTTCTTTTTGGAAGTTAACCGATTGTTTTGCATCCCTCTCTGCTCTCTGTGGAACAAGTCAAACTTTCCTTTATTGTCCGTCTATGATGAAAAACTATGATTTCATCTCGACTTTCATTTTTTTATTTGAACGCTACAACACATCCGTCAATAAACTGGCTTGAAGATCAGAAAAACAAATTAAATCATAAAGTTTAAACATCCTAAAGTACAAAATAACAGATTAAAGTTGATCAGAAACTCACATGTAGTTAAAGAGCGACAAGCAAACTCCAAACGTCATGTGGATGACGCCGATGATGACGGACATCTTCATCTTGTACGAGTTGAGGAAGGTGAGTTTGTTGTTGGCCATTCCCCACACCTGTGGACGACACACACGTGCAGTTGAACGACACACACACACACACACACACACACACACACACACACACACACAAACACACACGGAAGCTGCGTCGCTGCCAGAACTTACCGGGTCGATGCCGAACGGGTACGGACTGCTGAAGACTCCGGGCACCATCGGGTCCATGGACAGGTACTGGTTGTTCTCCAGGACGGTTGCGCTGAAGTCGACCAGAGAAACATGACATTAATCCTCGTTGATCAGAGTCAAGTCTGAACATAATGAGGAAAAATACAAACAACAACAAAACAACATGAGAGAAAATCAGTGCCATTAGAAAATTGATTCGTTTTAGCATTAAATCGTGTTAATAATTAAAAATCAATACTTTTTTATATTGAAGGGTTGTAATTATATTTTCTTATATTTTTAAAATGTTTAAAATTATGTTTTATTGAATTGTCTTAGTTCTTAAAATATTGAATTATTTTTTTAAATAATTTTATAAGTAAATTCCAATTGATTCATTGTTAGAAAAGTATTTTTTATAATTCAAAGTAAAATGTATCTTCTATTTGTAGCTTTTTAAAACCAACATAAAATAGTCATTTTAATATCAACCTATAATAATCAATTAATCATATAAATTTTAATCTGTCAATCTGTTAATTTGTCTGGACGTCTTATCTTTATATGTAAAAAGTAACTTTCTAAAAGTAACACGGACCTCGTTTGTCGTCAAAAATTAAAGTATTGATGCACTTAAAATATTTCAATTATTTTGACTGTAACGATATTCAAAAGTACTGCATCCATTACTCATTAATAAATATTGCTCACTTGATTTCTCCGGCGTATTTATTGTGAAATTCCTTTGTTTTAATTATTTAATCTGATGTTAAAAATTGAACAACATTGTGTTTTTACGACGAACACAACAGAAGTTTCTTCCTAAAATATCACAATATATTATATTGTTTCACTAAGAAAAGTGTTAGCAAATATATCTACATTTACATGCATGTTTATCGTCTTCGTTTTATAATTTATGTTCCATAAACCTTTAATTTCAACCTAATAATGCTTGAACTAAACACGTGATTTTAACAAACAACAGAAGATCCACGTGGACTTCATCACTCACTTCCACAGCTTGTTCTGGAACATGGGGCCCACGTGCCACGCCGAGCTGAAGGTGGTCAGTCCTCGGCTGAAGCACTCGTTGTAGATGGCGCCGGTGTAGATGGAGAACAGGCCCATCAGCAGGATCAGGTAGCGGCCGCCGAACATCATCCTCCAGATCTGCAACACGACGTTCAGAGTCGAGACGTCGTTCGTGGTCAGAACACAAGGATATGAAGTGATCGCTGTATTCAAACAGAATATAAACGTGTGTTTTCATCGTCTTGTATTGTGTCCTAAATACAGTGACCTTCGTCACATCGTGGTTCATCTGAAGCCGCAGTCAGGAACTTCTACTCTTTAATCACCCTTTGTTTAACTTCATCTTCTGCTCAAATAAATCACGTTTGTAACAAACACAACAAACACATCCATCGTACTTACGGCGTCAACAAAACAGTGAACTCCCATGATGCCTTTCTACACACTGCTCCGTTTAGTGAAGGCTGATTGGTCGCTAAAATATTATGAAATTCCATGTCCAAGTCAAAACTGATCGACTGCTGCAATTTGTTGGCTGGGCGGCAAAGCATTTCGGCGATGTTCTGGTCACCATTACTGAGACAACTCTCCTGACATGTAGTGAATGTTCAAGACGCAGTAACTTCTCATCATGACCATGTTTTGAACTTATTACTTTATAAAGTTGCTCTGAAATCTGGGCGAACGAGAGGTTACGAGAGTCCATTATGACATAATAATGGCTTCACTCCTCCTCCAGCTGTAATTATGCCCCTCTTTGTTTATAGAACGAGGTGCAGGCTTCCAGGAATGATGTCACTGGGTGACAAACCTCCATGTTTGACCAATCACAGCAGAGTGCGTGTGGTTATGGTCAACAAGATTTCATCTCCAGAACACCAAAGTGTTTTCAGTGGGCGGAGCTTAAGATCATTTTCTAATGTCAATATTTCAATGAAAAGAGAATTTGTACAAACACACACTGATGATACAATAGAGTCACACATCACAACAACACACACACACTGATGATACAATAGAGTCACACATCACAACAACACACACACACTGATGATACAATAGAGTCACACATCACAACAACACACACACACACACTGATGATACAATAGAGTCACACATCACAACAACACACACACACTGATGATACAATAGAGTCACACATCACAACAACACACACACACTGATGATACAATAGAGTCACACATCACAACACACACACACACACTGATGATACAATAGAGTCACACATCACAACAACACACACACACTGATGATACAATAGAGTCACACATCACAACAACACACACCGATGATACAATAGAGTCACACATCACAACAACACACACACACCACTGATGACACAATAGAGTCACACATCACAACAACCCACACACACTGATGATACAATAGAGTCACACATCACAACAACACACACACACTGATGATACAATAGAGTCACACATCACAACAACACACACACACTGATGATACAATAGAGTCACACATCACAACAACACACACACACTGATGATACAATAGAGTCACACATCACAACACACACACACACACACTGATGATACAATAGAGTCACACATCACAACAACACACACACACTGATGATACAATAGAGTCACACATCACAACAACACACACACTGATGATACAATAGAGTCACACATCACAAAACACACACACACACACTGATGATACAATAGAGTCACACATCACAACAACCCACACACACTGATGATACAATAGAGTCACACATCACAACAACACACACACACTGATGATACAATAGAGTCACACATCACAACAACACACACACACTGATGATACAATAGAGTCACACATCACAACAACACACACACACTGATGATACAATAGAGTCACACATCACAACAACACACACACACTGATGATACAATAGAGTCACACATCACAACAACACACACACTGATGATACAATAGAGTCACACATCACAACAACACACACACTGATGATACAATAGAGTCACACATCACAACAACACACACACACTGATGATACAATAGAGTCACACATCACAACAACACACACACACGATGAACAATAGAGTCACACATCACAACAACACACACACTGATGATACAATAGAGTCACACATCACAACAACACACACACACTGATGATACAATAGAGTCACACATCACAACAACACACACACACTGATGATACAATAGAGTCACACATCACAGCAACACACACACACTGATGATACAATAGAGTCACACATCACAACACACACACACACTGATGATACAATAGAGTCACACATCACAACAACACACACACTGATGATACAATAGAGTCACACATCACAACAACACACACACTGATGATACAATAGAGTCACACATCACAGCAACACACACACACTGATGATACAATAGAGTCACACATCACAACAACACACACCATGATCAGCACACAACACCACACTGATGATACAATAGAGTCACACATCACAACAACACACACACACACTGATGATACAATAGAGTCACACATCACAACAAAACACACACACACACTGATGATACAATAGAGTCACACATCACAACAACACACATCCTGAACTCAGACTAGAACTTCAACAGAACCAGACCTCGTTGGTGTTGCTCTTCAACTTGGGGTCCTTCTCCTCCAGAACCATCCAAAGCGCCGCCACCGTCATCAGCAGGCCGTGACCCACGTCCCCGAACATGACGGCGAACAGGAAGGGGAAGGTGATGATGGTGTAGAGCGCTGAGGGGCGGGTCACAGGTCACAGGTCACACACACACACACACACACGAGCAGCAGATCCTGGACGCTCACCCGGGTTCACCTCCCTGTAGCTGGCCACACCATAGGCGTCCACGATGCTCTGGAAGCCTGCAGTGAAGGAGTTGATGGGGAAGAGTGTCGGGGGAGGGGTGGAGGAGGGCAGGCGGTTGTAGAAGGAGTCGACGCCACTGCCGCTCTTCCTCTGAGACGCAGATACAAATCATCCTCATTAATGTACTGTAAATATATTCATATCAATTAAAATAATAATACATGTATGATTTGGTTGAGTTTATTATTATTATTATTCCTATTGTTGTTTGTTGGTTGTTTTTCCTTTAATTCCGTCTTTAGTTGACATTTGTTCTTTTTTTAAAGACTATTTTCAAAACAAAATAAGCTAAAGTGTATCTTAAAGTGAATCATGTCAAAAACATTTGAAATCAAAATAAAAATCATCCTCTTTCCTCAAAGTCATCCTCATCTTCATCATCATCTTAACCCCCATCATCATCAGCTTCCTCATCATCAACACCATCTTCAGCATCTTCCTCACCATCATCATCATCATCTTCATCATCATCTTAACCCTCATCATCATCAGCTTCCTCATCATCATCACCATCTTCATCATCATCTTCATCAGCTTCAGCATCTTCCTCACATCATCATCATCCTCATCACCATCACCATTCTCTACTTCTGCCTCATCATCATCTTCATCATCCTCTTCTTCATCATCATCATCCTCATCTTCACCCTCATCATCACCATCTTCCTCATCTTCCTCATCATCCTTAACCTCACTATCTTCCTCATCTTCATCATCATCATCACCATCTTCCTCATCATCCTTAACCTCACTATCATCCTCATCATCCTCATCATCCTCGTCTTCCTCATCATCCTCAACCTCACTATCTTCATCATCTTCATCATCATCATCATCTTCCTCATCCTCACTATCTTCCTCATCTTCATCACCATCATCACCATCTTCCTCGTCTTCCTCATCATCCTCAACCTCACTATCTTCATCATCCTCATCATCATCATCATCATCACCATCTTCCTTGTCTTCCTCATCATCCTCAACCTCACTATCTTCATCATCTTCATCTTCCTCATCCTCACTATCTTCCTCATCTTCATCATCATCATCATCACCATCTTCCTCATCATCCTTAACCTCACTATCATCCTCATCATCATCATCATCCTCATCATCCTCATCCTCATCACCATCTTCCTCATCATCCTCAACCTCACCATCTTCATCATCTTCATCATCATCATCTTCCTCATCCTCACTATCTTCCTCATCTTCATCACCATCATCACCATCTTCCTCGTCTTCCTCATCATCCTCAACCTCACTATCTTCATCATCCTCATCATCATCATCATCATCACCATCTTCATCATCTTCATCTTCCTCATCCTCACTATCTTCCTCATCTTCATCACCATCATCACCATCTTCACCATCCTCACCATCCTCATCATCATCATCATCATCCTCTCACCCCTCCTTCTCTCAGGGCGCTCTGCAGCTCGGGCAGTTTGGCGACGGGACACCAGGCCTCTGCGATCAGACACTTGTCCGTGACGGAAGGGCTGCAGAGGTTCAGGACCATCTGGACCGCCTTGCACTTCTGGACCCGGACCTTCCACTGCGGCAGGACGGCCACGGCCCGCATCAGGAGCTGCTGCAGGAAGGCTTCGGTCTGAGACAGAACCTGAGGAGGACAAAAACACATTCTGACACCACTTCATAGATTCTACATTTCAACCCTTTAATCTAATTTCATTATATTGAGAACATTTTACACTGAAGCTCAACCGCTCCAAGGAGAAAAGTAACAAACAAAGACGACACACTGCTTGCAAATTTGTTGCATTAAAATCAGCTTCGTCTTCTTAAATTAACTGACAACTGCTTCTCGTCATTATAAAAAGTAAATTCTCTTTCAATTCATCCATCCATCCATCCATCCATCTATCTATATGCATTTGAAATCAAACCAAAAAAAGTCATTTTTTAAGCAGTAAAACTTTTCTTTCTGCCTCTTTTTCTTGAAAAATAAATGTTTTGCTTGATTTTTTTAAATATTTGATGGCATTTTATGTTTTGCAAAAGAATAGAGGTTTAAAAAAAATACACAACAAACCCAAACAACTTCATTACACAAGTTTAAAAAAATATCCATTTTCTCTTGTGTTGATTTTAAAAGCCGTTTTATTTTGAAAATAAATACAGGATTTCCTTCAGAGTTTCATCAGCGTTCCACTCCTGACATGCTGAGACTTCAGTACGTAAGTAAGTAGATGAAACAAGTAAAACAAATTATTTTTGGAATCATCTTGTTGCACAGAAACTTTCTGCTGAGTCAGCGTTACGGTGAGAACTAGGTTTCTGCACTTAAAACCAGCAAAAACAAATGTTATATGAAGTTTGAACGTTAAACTGGTCGGCAGAGCAGAGAAGTCTGGGGGTTCAACTCACTGATTTGATGTCCTCGATCCTGGTCTCCAGTCCGCGCTGGATCTCCTCGCGCTCCGTGGTGCTCTCTGGATACGCAAACGTCTGCGTCCGGAAGCTGCAAGAAGGTCGTGCGTGAGCAGGTGTTGGATCCGAGACCGAGACACACCCACCAGTCGCAGATCTTCTTGACCTTCTGACCGATCTGCTCGCCCCAGTAGGAGATGAGAAACACCGTCCACTGCACCATCTCGCCCTGAAGCACGAGACGTCGTCCGCCATGAGGTCTTTAAATCAGACCACGACTCAAAAGATCTCACCGTGTCGGGGTGCTCCAGCCTCTGGTCCATCTCCCTGAAGTCCACGATGGTGTAGCCTCGACACGCTCGCCACAGCAGCCGCTCGAAGGAAGGAACCTTCCAGGGGTGGACCACGCCCGCCACAAAACTGCAGGAGACACAAGAGAGTTGAAAGAAAACCTTCTCGGAAAAGTCAGAAGAACTTAGTAATGATGGAATTATTGTTCGTCTGAAATCCACGTCAAACTGAACAAGCTTCATGCAGTTATAAATGTGAGATTAATTTATGGTATAAACAGCATAAATACATGAATAAAGTAATGAGCAGTTATAATGTGTGATAAAAGCAAATCATTCAGAAAAAATCCAAACTAAATAAATTTGTCATTAAAAAAAAGGTCACATCCTTTCATCTTTATCACAGTTAACTTTTGTATTGTCAAACAATTAGAGATTGTAATAGTTAATAGTATGACAAGTGAAAGAAATGTAACATTTTATGCATAAACACGAGCAGCCATAATAACCAGCTCGTTCCGAGATGCAACACTAATAGACTCAGGGGCTCATTCCTCATTAGTTTGTCCGTGTGGGGGCAGGAGTGAAAGTATCATATTCTATTCTAGGTTAATCTTTGATCTAGGTTCTTTATCTTTAGACCTAAATTGTGTCATCTCGCACTTCTTTTTATAGAAACGTTGTTCTTGTTTTTAATGAATCTATCGTCTGTGTCACTGCGAGCGGAAAAACAACTTCCTGAAGGAGACCTCCAGAGGGATCAATAAAGTTTTATTTATCTATCCATCTATAACATTATGACCATCATTAGACAACTTCTCTTTTCCAGTTTCCCTCATTTTTCCTCTGTTGCAACTGATTGTTTCCAATTATTAAAGCATCTTATCTTAGCATCGATTCATTCTTAACTATCGAGGACAGAAGTTTAAAAGTCGAGATCATGCGAGAAGAAGAATCTTCAAAAAGTTAAAGTTGTGGGAAAGATTGTTGGGTTTTTTCATTTTCTACCTTCTATTCCGTTTAATTTAATTCAGAATGTAGTGTAATGTCAGTTTTTTCGTTTAAATATTCGAAAGTATTTTTTGGTAAATTTCAAAATAAATGATGTGTCTTCGACAAAAGGACAAACAAACTTACATTTCCTTTCATTTAACTCAACTTTCTGGCAAACATTCGCTACAAAACAGGTTTGAAGATTCAACACTTACATCTTTGTGGGTCAAATAATCTCTTGGATTATTTTATTTTGCTCTTAAACTTTCTACATTCAAAGTTCATATTCAGGTTCACATGAAATCCCCAAAGTGCGAGCGCATGCTTTTCTGAGGCAAAGTTCACATGAATAAAAGAATAAAAGAGTGTGAAGAAGAAGTTTGAAGTCGTGGCATGTGACGACCCTTTGATCGTGTCGAGAAGTGAACGTCAGATAAACTTGATGATCGAAACCTCCACGTGTTCGCAGTTACACACGTGGATATCAAAGTATTTATGTCAACACTATAGTTTCTCAGCATTTTAACGCAATGCAAAATAAAACCGTTATTAAAGGCTTGTTTTTACAAGACGTTCTTTTTGAGCCCGGCATTAAAACGATCATTCAGGCAGACGTCGGTCAAATTAAATTACATTCTTACACCTGAATATGTGCGAGCAACGTGTTCTGGATTTGAAATCCACACAGTTCTTAGTACACAAGGCCCGGGTCTTCAAATGAACACACCTGAGGTGGACGTCCTGTCGGTTGTCAAACAGTCCTTGACTCTCCAGCACCGACGGAGGAGCCTGTGACGAAAACAAATGTCGTTTTCTCATCCGAAGCTAATCTTCGGAACGTTCAAGACGGACGTCTCTGCTCACCAGCGACGCCGTCAGCGAGTGGGTTTGGGTCAGAACCCCTCGGTACTGACACAGCTGGGTCAGCTGAGCTCGGAGGCTGTCTCTGTTCCTGGACACCTGGTGAGGAAGACAAGTGACCGAGAAGATTGAATGTCACAGTCAAACGCTTCCACTGATCTCAGACCAGTCATAAATGTCGTCTCCGGGCCGGGTTGTTTTTACGGCCGTCATGTGACGAGGACAAAGTATTGTAGGTCATGTGACCAGTGAAGTGTTCTCAGAGAAACCTGGGTGTTGTATTTGATAAAGACATGTCTCTTGTTCAACACTGCAGAAAACTGACCAGAAACTGTTTCCTTCAACTGAGAAAAATCTCTAAACTTAGGAAAATGTTGTCACAACATGATCTGGAGCTTGTAATCCATGCGTTTGTTTCTTCTCGTCTGGACTATTGTAACAGTTTGTTTTCATGTCTTAACAAGAAGGATGCGTCTCGCCTGCAGTTGATTCAGAACTCTGCAGCGAGAATTCTGACTCGCTCTAGTAGGAGAACTCACATTTCTCCGATCCTTAAAACTCTTCACTGGCTTCCAGTTTCTTTCAGGATCAACTTTAAAATTCTGGTTCTTACTTTCAGATTTATTCATGGTCAGACCTTCCATCAGTGATCTGATCCAGCCTTACACCCCAGCTCGGGCTCTGAGGTCTGTGGATCAGAATCTACTTATGGTTCCACGCACACGGCTCAGGACCAGAGGAGAGAAATCTTTTCAGGCTGTTGCTCCTAAGCTTTGGAACGATCTTCTCTCTCTTTGCTCTTGATGGATCTACTGACTCCTTTAAGAAACATCTTAAGACGTTTCTATTTGTTCAGGCTTTTCCTTGAATTTCTCGAACTCCTGTGTTGTTCTCGGTGTTGTCTTGATCTTTGAAGTATGTACTTTTTTGAGTATTGTTTTGATTGTTTAAGCGCTTTGTGACCCTGGTCTCGAAAAGCGCTATATAAATAAATATTACTTACTTACTTACTCACACGTGACTAGAAGAACATTCACTGAAGATTTCACGTCTGGTATCGAGGGTCACGCTAATGTTTTTATAAATAATGAAAATATGATCGGACCTCCTTGAGTTCTCGAGACAGCCGCTCGCTCTCCTCCTCGATGGTGATCAGCTCCCGGGGCTGAGGAGCAGAAGGAGTCGGACACGGAGAAGGAAGAGGTCCTTTCACCCGAGGAGACATGGACCTGTTGATCTCCTGCTCCAGAAAAGCTGCCATGACGAAGGGGAACGAGACAAAAAAAAAAAAGGGGAAGTTATTGAATCTGTGTCACAACGTTTGTCGCCCACCGTTCAGACTCTCGACTTTATTAGTATTTATGAGGAACTTTCACACGCCGTTTGAAGAGTCTGCGAACAAAGACAGGATTCATCTGCATCGAGACTTTTGTCGCCATCGGAGCAAATAACTCATGAATAATACATTTTAGTCTGTTCTTGATGACGGAGATCATTAGGTAAACATGCACGACGCGTCCACTGACGGGGAGAAGAAAGAACGAGCCGTGTCGTGAAAGAAGTTAAGACGAGTGTTTATTAGGGTGAGATAATATTGATGGACAATTTCTCACAACCGTAACCGATATTCAAGATCAATGCATTGATTTTTTAAATTAACCGTTGAAAATATTCACTTGGTTTGGCTTCATTTCTTCTCTGGTAAAATACAAATATGATCCATGCTATGACCGTTTCTGCAATGAAATCATTTTAAATATATATATATATACATGTATATATAAAAAAATATATATTTTCCACACCCCAGGAGTTTAGTGACTTATCAAGAGTCTACAGGTTTTGTTTAATAAAGACAATTTTTGTTTGTTTTAGTTCAGGTTCTGTTAAAAGTCCAGCATTGAATTCGAAGATTCGTGAATGACTCAAAGTTTATATTTATTTCGGTCATTTTCCTACATGGTGATAATGTTGTTGTTTTACTTAAAAAGGTATTTAAAAATGTCTTATCTCTTCAACGTCATACATCTTGAATAAAAGCACTTACTTGTGGTACATTTAAGCCATTAAAAGTAGAATAAACCGAGGTGACTTGTGGTTGGAAGCGTGAAAAAAGCGACACTATGCGAGATTTTAACAGATTTGATTCTGGCGCCCCCAAGTGTCAACCCAGTGCAACTTGAATTATGTGTCAAACAATGCGTGTACGTTTGTTTACAGAAAGTTTCTCATCAACTCTGACAACTTTAAAATTTCTCTCGGTACTTAAGTCATGTGAACCAGGGGTCACCGACCCCCAGTCCAGGGGAACATGTGAGGCATTTATGTTCAGTTCTATCACACATTAATGTTTCCGTTTGGAAACGAGTGAAACACAAACGCTGAACGATTTATTTTTTTACCATTTTCATCTGAGAGTTGGTCCCTAAATATGTTGCAGACATTATTCTGGTCCACATTTCAAAAGGTTTAGGGACCCGTGATATAAACAAAGAGCAGTTGTTGATCAAGTTGATATAAAAATATATATAAAAATGTTACATATTGTGGATTAAACCTTCTGCATCTCTATTCCTGTGATCGTACAAAGAGGAAGTAGAGCCACATCAGGTGGAAACGTGGAAGCAAATACTCACTGAAGGTCTTCTCAAGTTCCTCACAACGCCGGACTTCCCCGACGAACCTCCTCTGGAACGCATTTACACTGGGATTCAACTGAGACGGTGGAAAAAAAGATGTTAATGTTAGTCATGCTCATCTGATCACAGTAACATCAGCGTGTTGTTTGCGAGGCCCGGGAATTATCCGCGGCACTTCTGTGAGAGACAGATCTGAGCGAGATAATCGCGTTAGCGAGAGAATAGAATCAATGGACGTGGTCAGTCGTCGTGTGATCAAAGAAACCGTCTCCAGCCGAAGAGACGCGAATCACAGCTTTAACTTAATTCTAATGAACCTCTCGTGTTCTGGAGCGTTTTTTTGAACGGTCGTTCACGTCTTTGTCAACGAGAAATAATGAAGAAGAAGCAGAAGATCCTGGCGTTACGAAGGTTCTCTCTTACGTCTCTGAACTCCACCAGGCCCAGCTCTCCCAGCTCGCTGACACAGTTGTAGGCCGAGCCGGACTGGAGGAAGAGCTGCACCAGGCAGACTTCTTCGCTGCGGAACATGGAGCCCATTCCTAAAAAAAAACAAAACAAGATTCATCAATTCATTTTTATGGGCAGGTGGCGAGAGATCATAAATTTAAAAAAAAAAGGGAAGTGAGAGATAATGTGGTGAAACTGGGACAATTCCAGAATTGCTAAATATGTCAAAAAACATTTCACTGAAAGAGATTTGACTCGTAAAAACTCGACCCAACTGTTCTGGAATGTATGTGACAGGATTAGAAGTGTTTAAAAAAATATACCCAAGATGTGTTTAAAGGGCAGATTTCAAGTAACACGGATGTTACCTGGTTTTAATACCTTCCTCTTTTTTTATTACTCCAACTAGTTTACGAATTCAAGCATGTATTAATGTTTATAAAGATGCAGTTATGTGGCGATTTTACGTTACAATTTGAAATATAGTTTTGGTTTGAATGAACTGTTGTGGTTCTGTCACTCAAAGACACCAACAGTTCGATTCCGGAATCGAACTACAAACCGCAACGTTAGCGGCTAAAAACAACCATTAAATAAAACTTACCGAGTGTCTCTCGAGCTCAATCTCAAACCACCTTGAGCCCGGTTCTGTCTCTGGGTTCTAAGAGGAGGAGAAGAAGAAGAAGAATAAGGTCCAGTCGCTGTTGTCACAAGTTGAGTCTCTTCTCACTTCCCGTTTGGAATAAGTCACGTTACCCAGCGCACCACGTGACCCGGGAAGAGATTTCTAAATGGCGCTTAAAGCGCGACCGTGACACGTGACTCGGAAACTCGTTTTATTTATTTATTTATCGACTTAATAACTATTATAGCTTTAAATGTTGTAGAAGTTTGTTCTTTTACAGTCTAAATTGATTTAATATGTATGTTGTTCAGTGCGTAACATAATAATAATAATCTCTATTTATATAGCGCCTTTCTAGACCAGGGTCACAAAGCATGTTGGGTTTATTTTTATCTTTATCATTTTATTTTATATATGAGTTGTCATAATTTTATATGCAAATACCACTAGAATTAAAAGGTTATCCGGTAAAGATTTTAACTACCAATGGCCTCCATAACGGAGGATATATCGATTAATCTGTCCTATGACTGAAACACAAATCTCTTTAAACATGAGAACTTTAAACCACTGCCATCATTGTTTATATTTGTTGAAGGTGATTTTGTTTGTCTCTTGAACACATTTACACAACAGATCAGTTCCTATTTAATCATGCCGTCAATCCCAGAGGATCTATTATTCCAGAACACAACAATGGAGTGAGTAAAGAGGAGAAATGGCAATACAAAAGATATTTTATTGTAAAAGGACATGGTTGCAACATTTAAAATGGCAACACAATGACAACAGAAAAGATCGTTGAATGTTGATGTGACGGCGACAGAAGTTAAAACATTTTCACAGAATATTCTTTTATACGGACTGTGGCCAGCCATCTTTCATCGCAGCTCAAATATGCAAACATCAAATTACTCTAAAACAGAAAGCAAAGCTCCTCAGTTTCCTCTCGATGTCGTTTGAGGAAGATGTACACGAACCAAAGAATGTTTTAATCATGACGTGGACACAAGAGATTCAGTGGTTCCTGCAGGTTTAGTCACATCGTTTTGATATCGTTACACATAAACTAACACACTGAAGAAGTTATTTAATCCTTAAAAATTAACGCCAAATTTGGGGTTTCTTCACCCACAGTCTTTTTGGATGCAAGAAAAAAAAAAAAAAATTGTCATCAATAATCAACAGTAGTTGTTCTCCAACTGTGGTGCAGCAGTCGGGTCAGAACTTCCTGAAGAATATCAGAATTGGAAACTAGTACAGATGTGATTATGTTCGGCAACATTTCCTCGTCCTTCTACAAACTATAAAACTTGAGACTTCTATCCATTCCAGCAGAGGTGAGGAACTGAGCGTTCTCTCCGAAGGCAACTCCAGTCACCAACCCTGAGTGTTCTACGAAAAAGAAGAATTCAAAAAGAAACCGTCAATCAAAGGCTTACGACACTAGATTATTGATTGATTGATTGATTGCGCCGCTCACCTGTGAAGTTGAGCACCTCAGACCACTGTTTGCAGATGTAGACTCGGATGTCGGACCCTCCGACCGCCAGGTACGTTCCACTCTGGTCAAACACCAAAGACTTGACCTGGAAGGAAGTGCAGCGTTGAGCAGACCATAATATTTTGGACATTTCAATCAACCTTTTGAAAACTTATTTAGTTTGTATCGGCTATAAAAACCTGTTTTTCCTCACCTCATAGTTGTTGTCCAGGGTGATGGTCTTGAAGTTCTTCAGCTTCCTCAGATCCCAAAGTTTCACAGAACTATCCTGGGCACCTGTGAAAGATGAACCGATCCAGTCAACATTATCCAATAAAACTACAACATAAACATCACCTGACAAGACAAAAACAAGACTGATATAGAAAATACAAATAAGCTCCACAAATGAGAAATTCAGCGATCTTGTTTTACGAGTGTCCCTCTACCCGCGCCTGTATTATTGATAACATATACATTATAATATACAACATAATTATTTTATTCATTATTGTTTGTATATTTATTTTTAAAAGCTGTACTGTATATCTTAATATAATGTGATTGTATGTTTCATCTTTTTTCAACTGTGGTGAGGATTTAAAAGAATAATGGTACATGCTAAGCTAGTTAGCAATTTGTACATATAGCTCACCTGTAGCCAGATAGTATCCATTCTCAGAGAAGGCGATGGAGGTCACGGGTCCAGAGTGGCCGGGGAAGTTGGCCACATTGGTGCGCTCCTTCAGATCCCAGATCTTGATCTGCGAGTCAGCGGTGCCGGTACCAAAGATGAGACCATCGGGGTGGAACTGTGCACATGTAAGAGCTGAAGGGGGTCGAGTAAAGGGGGCGATTAATTTATACCTCATCGAATAGAAAATTAGAAGTCGTAACAACAGGACGTTCCACATACCACAGCCGGCTCCTTCATCTGTGACTTTAGTGAGGACTCGACCGGTCTGGACGTCAGAGAACGCCCAGAACTAGATAAAAGAGAGACGATTGAGAGGAAAAACAAGTTATAGAAAACAACAGTTAAATAACTGGGATCAGATGAAGTCCACCACATACCTGATCCTCAGAGGAGCTGAGGAGATAGTCTCCTGTGGCATGAAGGGAGAGCCCTGTGACGCTCGCTTCATGGGCTCGCACCACTTGAACACAGTTGCCGCCGGTGACCGACCACACACGGATGGTGGCGTCAGGAGAAGCAGAAAACACCACAGACTGGTAAAGAAAATACGGTCGTCAAGAACAACCATCTTCATAGAAGTCACATTAGACGAGTGGTGAGGAACATGCCTGGGATGGATGGTAGATAACTGATGTGACTTTCTTGGTGTGGCCCTTGAGAGTGGCAACGATTTGCTCCTCGCTCTTGTCAAACACGACCACGTTCTTATCAGCTCCGCCTGTAAAAGACGAGGACACTCAAAACTCCTGAATCAATTCTCAACAGAATAACAGAGAAACACATACCTGTGAGAACCTTGTTGGTGTCAGAGGGACACAGATCCAGAGACAGAATTCCAGGCACACTGGCACTGTGAAGACCCTGAATGGAAGAGATGTGATGACACTCGGAACACCAGCCCATGAATGACTTCTGAGGAGAATCATTCAATACTCACTGCATGGGTGGCCACTTGACGGTATTTGCCAAGATCCTCAGCTCGTACCAATTCTTCTGGGACAGTTTTTCCTCTCTGTGAATGATTAACAAATTATTCACAAAACATACAGACTCGTTTTTTAAACCATTTTACTTTTGAATGTCACCGTATTAATTCAAAGTCCTTCAATTGACAACGTACCTTCTTTCTCTCTGTGGTGAGAATGGTAGCCTTGTCTTGGAGCTGGAAAAAGAATAACAAGTTTAAGTATTCCATTAACTTAGTCCACTTTTTGAAGGCAAGCTTCCGAGATTAAGATGAAATATAAATCACCTTCTGGATGATGTCAGGCGTCATTCCAACCTGTTCACTTATCTCCATTGGTTCTCCACCAGGACCCTAAAGCACGCAGTCAATCGCAGGGTTAATTGCATTTATTTTTACAGATTTGAAGGAAAAGACGACTCTTACTGTAGCTGATGGCTGAGATGGAACAGCTTGAGGAGCAATCAAACCAGCTTGAGGTTTGAGTGTGGCAAGAGCTGTTAACCAGAAATACAGGCAAAAAAGAATTAGGAATCACCAGTATTTATAAATGCAAAGGTATATTTAGCATGAGGAAAAAAATATAACAATAAATATCTGGGATTTTAAAAGAAGACTCATCCTAAGAGCAACAAGATATTCTATAAACTTTTTCTTCTCACCTTCTCTGGCAGCAGTGACCTCTTTGGTAAGTCGAGCGATGACTCTGCATGCAGCATCGTGTTGATAGAGGGCATGAGACAATTCTTGGCGAGTCGTCTGCAGCTGCTGTCTCAGAGTGAAGCTGTGAAGCATTACAGCATCCTGGATGATAGATGGAGGGGGCCATTAAAGACAGACAGATATTTGTTTGTAAAAAAAAAAGGAAGCCCACATCAGGAGAAGAAGCATGCATTGTTATTTTAAACATGTTTAAATCTTTAAAACATTTTCACTTTCTTACCCACTCATCCTGCAGGGATTTCAGAATGGCTGGAATACTTGTAGCGGATGGAGCCTTTGGTCGAATGGGATGGGACACTGTAATTACAACAAGATGTTATTACAAATATAAATAAGCCTCTGTGTGTTTGTATTTGATGTCGTTCATGGAACTATGAAGCTTTAACGCAGTTATAATAATAGAAGTATGAAGTATTGGAGGCATCACTCTATACAATTGTATAATCAAAATTAGGTTTTATAGATATTGTAATTGCAATGTTTCGTAGTTCCTGGGTCAGTAGAATATGCAGTATTTTGTACAGATAAATGAAAAACGAATAAACAAATGTTTGATGCACCAGTTTTAGATAGAAAGGCTGGACAAAACCGATCATCTCTAAATGCATAAATCCGTCTGTGCGACTTTAGGATCGCGTTAAAGGACATTAATATAAATCTAACCTTTGATATCCACGAGTTGCTCCTCGGACAGAGGCTGCGCGTTCATCGGGTCCGTCCCATTCTCTGCGATGTACTTCTCGATCAGCCGGCGCTCGAACACTTGGTTCGACACCGGCGAGACGCACGGATGTTCCGGGACTTCATTGGAGACTGAACAAAAGTATACATGTTAAAATGCAAAGTAATAAAAGAGTTCAACAGAAGAAGGAAAAACTAATTTCAACAGAGGAACTGCGTGGCCGCTACCGTTAGCATAATTAGCTTTTAGCACTAGCTCGCCGCGGCGCTAGCAAGTGTTTCCAACCGTCAATATAACTGGACTTACTTGCACAAACCAAAGACATCTTTCCGACGTTGAATAAAAACGCGATCCCTGGCTACGAGAGCGAATCCAAAATGTGGCTTCTCGAGTTTCAACGTTATCTCAGCGATTACTTGTGTTTGGTCAACTTAGAAGTAGCACGCTGTTCTTTCATTGCCGCTACAACCGCGTCTTCTTCACTGCTTCAGTGCGAGTGACCGCGTCCTGTCGCGCTCTGCTGCCACCTGTCGGCCAGGATACTTTCTCATTTGGTTAAAAATTCAAAAAAACATACAAGAAAATACCAAATTTCTTCTAATAAAATGTATTTTCGTGGCCCTTATAATGAATTTAGATTTGCTCAATATTTGTTGTTTACCATGTCAATGTAATACGCAGCGCAGTAGAACAATATTACTTACTTACATGAATGTACAATGACAATAGTAGTAATTAAATATTTATTGGACATATATACTGTTGGACAAAAACAGTTTTTTTCTCCACTAAATCTCTTTATTAAGACATAAATTGTTATTGTGAACATCTAAGTCAATAGAATCTGATAAAGGATATGTTATCATAGTTTTGTTCCACATTTTATCGACATTTCACCTGAACAGCAAAAGAAAACAAAAGGGCAAAGGGACACGAACAGGTATTCATTGAACCACAGATATTCAGTTTTAACTGGATAAATGCTAATTATAAACACCATTGAACTATTTTGACTTAGTGCCTTCATTGCATATGTTTTGACATATATTCACAAATGCACTAAACTTTGAACTGTATTTACGGTGCAGAGCGTGGTGGTCCTGAGAGTCTGGAGGTAGACAACAGCTGAAAATACTCAAAGGAAACAAGCCATATGGAGGATTGTATGACTCTCATGCAGGATGAAAGTTGGATCGTCAAGAGTACAAAATCATGCAGGTGAGTTTTGCCTACACACGGAAGGCACAAGTAGTATTTTTCCCTTTAGTTTCTTTCTCCGTCTGCCGCCTACAGGAAGTTTAACTTCTCGGAGACGTAAACGGTACAAGACTGGGACGTGTCGGTGTCCAGCGGCAGTTGTGAGAAAATGTCCTCAGAACCCCTGGACGTGTTATTGTATCGGTCTGCTTTGATCTGGAACTGAACGCAGTCTTCGGAGGAATGCAAGCAGTTGGATGCGCCCGGCAGAGAAAACGAAATGGTCTGGTCTTCTTCGTCCGATGGAAGCTGCAAAGAAATAAATGCATCAAAGATGCAAATAGAGAAACACTTTTCTTTTTTGTTGGTTCATACCAGAGCAGCTGAACTCGCCGGAGAACTGGCTGCGATGGCGGGTCTGTGCTGGACTGCAGCTCCGGCGTGAGCAGGAGAGTGATGCGATGGACTTCCTTCCATCACCGACGTGTATCCCTGCGTTCACAAGCCATGAAGTCATGAAGCATCAAGAGTATCATGAGGCGACACTTACCAAGTGGGTCGGGCTCGGTCTCGGGGTGGATTTCCTCGGGGTCCCAGGATGCTGATGGGGAGTGTAATAGTGAGACGGTTGAGGCGTCGAGTGGCTGTAGTTCTGCGACACATGATCAGAACAAACTTTTATACAGAAAGACAAAAAGTTCTTCCGCTTATGTTGAATCAGTTCATTTATTATTAAAGCTTAAATATACTTTAGAATTCAGCAAAATCTAGATCTCCTTTTGGATTAAGTTAAAATATTTTTGCCCATAATACGATCTATTTTACCAGTAATATAGTATAAGTATATACACTTTAAAGTCATCAAGATAATACTGAGAACAACACAGGAGTTCGAGAAATTCAAGGAAAAGCCTGAACAAATAGAAACGTCTTAAGATGTTTCTTAAAGGAGTCAGTAGATCCATCAAGCGCAAAGAGAGAGTAAGTAAGATATAAGTAAGTAAGTAATTAATTTGTATTTATAGAGTGCTTTTCCAGACCAGGGTCACAAAGCGCTTAAACAATCAAAACAATACTCAATAAAGTACATACTTTAAAGATAACACTGAGAACAACGCAGGAGTCTCAGAAGCCAGTGAAGAGTTTTAACAATATAATCATTCATTTCCTAGAACTATGAAGATGGATTTGTTTCTTTATTAATCAACTGAACAAAAAGTAGCTTAAAATGTTTGATTGAAACAGTTTTCTCTGATTAAAATCTTCTTTTTTTTGTGTGTTTGGGTCGTATTATATGATATTTATATAACAGGTCAGGGGTCATTTCCGACCTATAATGTCAGAATCAGAAATTATGATTTAATACCAGAAACACTTTTAAGTCGCTTTGTGTGGAAAATGTTGACTGAATATATATTTTTTGATTTAAGTAACTTTTTTTTATTAAAATATGTTTTTTATTGAAGCAGCTTTTTGTATCAATAGTTGTCTTAATGTCTTATTTATTTATATTGAGTGTCTCTTATCATTAGGCACCGTTTATATTAGTATGGATGTTCATTTACGGTAACTTTACTGAAAACTACAAGCTGACAAAACTACAGTAAAATAACATTCTTAAGACAAACAGTGTCTGATAACAAGAAACACTGAAAATCACTTTGTCTGATTGAATAATAAAGAAACAAATATACCTCAATAAGGAACCAAGCTAAGAGTGGTTTATATTAATATAGCTTTTGAACTTTTACATTCTCCAAACAAAATGTCCTTCTCTCTCCAGAAGCCTTGGGCACTTTACCTGGATGTTGACATGTGGAGTTCGGTGAGCTTGCGGCGCTCGGTTCGGTGCGAGGCCGCCGATCATCTGAGACAAGCTGCATGTTGGGTAACGCTTCATAAACAAGATGAAGCCAGCGAGAGACACGAACATGCCGGAGGGAACCGTGATGGACTTTAAAATCGCTCGCCATTTCCCGCCTTTGTCTGCAGAGAAGAAGAAGAGAGTCGTCACGGCGACACGTTTAAACACCCAAACGACGAACCCACCGATGACTTGCAAAGAGGTCGTCGACACGAGGTTTCCCGCCACGTCCCGGACTTCATACACGCCGTTGTGTCTGGAGGTGAGTCTGCCGATGACCACCTCGTGCAGCGAACCGTTCCTTCCCACCGATACGAGGCCCCTGTAGCGCAGGTCGTGGTCCGTGACGTGGCCCTCGCTGAGCAGCTGCACGGGGCCGCGAGGAGGTCTGGGGTCGAAGGGACCCAAGGAGGACTCGTCGGGGAGTCGGGAGGGGGTGAAGATGAGATGGGCGTTATGGAGAGGGAGAAAGAGGGGAAGGTTTAGGGACTCTTTGGTGAATCGGGTGACATTGAAAGTGTGTCCTACAAATACACCGGGGTCACGAGATGGAGGACGAATGAGGGGCGCGACGTGAAAGGGATTAAACAGGAAGAAGAGATAATACCAAATCTTTGTTAAAAAATAATAATACATCACGTTTTGATGTTGTATTCATGGTCTGTGAAGCGAAGTTTTTAGTTCTAACAGATTAAAAAATAAAACTGGCATTTTCTTTTTCAATATTTGGTTTCAATAGCAGTTTTTAAAAACAAAAATATGGAAGTAAATCAATGGCATCAGAATATTGAACGGTTGAATTTATTTTTTCACATATTTAAATTATTTGAAATATACAATATTTGTTCTATTTTATTTTTAATTATTCCATATTTTTTTTTATGTATCGCGCTTTTAAGTTCATTAAAATTACTTCATCATACTTAATAACATAACATAAACGATCAGGTGACGTCGTCACTGAATCCTTTGACATCAGAATCTACTGATTGATTGTGAGATTTAGTTTATCATGTTTAAACAAAGCTGATACTTTGTCATGAAAATATCTAAACTGATGCAGCAGTTAAGACCTGATCGTTTATGCAAATATGATCCAGTAACTCAGTACTCGTTTGCTTTTGTCTGGTGGCTCCGTTATGATGAACTTAAAAGACTTTGTATTTTTTTTACATTGAATCCAAATGTTACAAATCAAAAAATATTTAATTATCAAAGTTAAAATGTACCAAATATTGAAATTAAATTATAACAAATATTGAATATTTGAAATGAATACAACCTTTCAACATTTGAAAAAATAAATTCAACCATTCAATATTCTGAAGGCATTGATTTACTTCCATACAAGAACATTTTCCCATTAAATCACAGCCTTTGTATGTTTGGTACAAGAAAAAAACAATTTGATTTTCTGGCGTTTTCCTATTATGAATTCTTGTGCTCCTAGAAAAGAATCCAAAATTTAAAAACGCAGTGATGATTATAAGTTAAACTGGAAACAGTATTTTCGCCTTTTTTCCGTCCAGTTGCCAGAAATGTAAAGCCTTGATGAGATTTAATATGAGAATAGATTTATTCAAATATGCAACTGTTTACTGGAAAAATGTTCATCTCGAATCGTGCAGATGTTAAACCTTACATTATGGATGAACAACATACATTGGATTCTTAGTTTTTTTTTTTCTGGGAGCACAAAAATCCAAATAAGAAAACATGAAAAAAATCCAATCTAATTATTGTATTTTCTGATTTTCATTTCCCAATTCAATAGTAGAATGAATGCAAAGCGTATACGGATCTTTGAGTGAACTCGACTCACCACGCACAGCAAGGGTACTTCGTGACAGGATCTTTCCCAGGACATCCTTCACCGTGTAGTTGCCCTGGTCCGCCTGAGTCACCCTCTCGGCCACCCACACCTTCCCGCCTCGCAGCAGCTTCCCTCTCCCGCCGGCGTCCGAGTCCGTCCGGTTCCACAGCACCACGGGCAGAGCTTCGGGCGGAGAACCTCGGGGCGAGAACTCCAGCACGGCGCCGCTCTCCGGGATGACGTGCTCGAAGGTTTCCCCATAATTCCTGTGGTAGGACCGGAAGCATTCTGAACGAGACAGAAGGGAGATCGTTCACCATGTTTTCCAAACATCTTGAGCTTCTCACATGGTTGGTCTCACCTTCAGCCATGACTAGAAATATCTGAGACTTTCACACATTGACAATACCTGAAACAATCAGACGAACTGTTTCATAGGTGAAGCCAGACGACATCTTGATAGCATACACTCCCTGATCCTCTCCGGTCACTTCTCTCAGGACCAGCATCTTGTCTCGGGTCCATTCGAACCGAGCGTCTTTCACCTGGAGACGAGTTGAAGCTTCAGCAGAAGAACTCATGAGACGATTAACAAGAAGAACATTCTTCTCACGGTGGTCTTGTCCAGCAGCACACGCTTCTGTCCAAGAGTGTTTGGTGTGAAGGTCACGGTGCTGAACGTGGAGTAAACTGGAAGACGGAATTCTTTTCCCGTACACAGAGTCTGGGTCTCTTCTCGGTCGCCTGAGGAGTGGAAGAACCGTCAGAAGAGCGGAGTTCAAGGTGATATTGAATATGATCGTGCTCACCCAATAATAAAGAACCTGCGAAGGAAAAGTAACAAATAATCAGCCCATGTTAGATGATATAGTTCAGGTTTGAATAAGACACTCAAGGGTTTGAAATCTTTACACAAACTTTGTTTAGAAAGAATTATCTGATGGTGATATTTAGTTTTTAGATATATTTTATAGTTCTACATTAAACACATCAAACATCCGTTACTGCAACAGTTTTACTGCAAGTCTGTTATTGTTGACAACATGATGTGACGTCATTGATTCATAATAATAATTGCAGGGATATCGAGTGTTTGAAAAGTTCCACAAATAACACAATTACTGTCTTTGCGCTTGATGGAGTCTACTGACTCCTTCAAGAAACATCTGTGTTTGATGATCTACTGACTCCTTCAAGAAACATCTGTGTTTGATGATCTACTGACTCCTTTAAGAAACATCTGTGTTTGATGATCTACTGACTCCTTTAAGAAACATCTGTGTTTGATGATCTACTGACTCCTTCAAGAAACATCTGTGTTTGATGATCTACTGACTCCTTCAAGAAACATCTGTGTTTGATGATCTACTGACTCCTTCAAGAAACATCTGTGTTTGATGATCTACTGACTCCTTCAAGAAACATCTGTGTTTGATGATCTACTGACTCCTTCAAGAAACATCTGTGTTTGATGATCTACTGACTCCTTCAAGAAACATCTGTGTTTGATGATCTACTGACTCCTTCAAGAAACATCTGTGTTTGATGATCTACTGACTCCTTCAAGAAACATCTGTGTTTGATGATCTACTGACTCCTTCAAGAAACATCTGTGTTTGATGATCTACTGACTCCTTTAAGAAACATCTGTGTTTGATGATCTACTGACTCCTTCAAGAAACATCTGTGTTTGATGATCTACTGACTCCTTCAAGAAACATCTGTGTTTGATGATCTACTGACTCCTTTAAGAAACATCTGTGTTTGATGATCTACTGACTCCTTGACTCCTTTAAGAAACATCTGTGTTTGATGATCTACTGACTCCTTTAAGAAACATCTGTGTTTGATGATCTACTGACTCCTTCAAGAAACATCTGTGTTTGATGATCTACTGACTCCTTCAAGAAACATCTGTGTTTGATGATCTACTGACTCCTTTCAAGAAACATCTGTGTTTGATGATCTACTGACTCCTTCAAGAAACATCTGTGTTTGATGATCTACTGACTCCTTCAAGAAACATCTGTGTTTGATGATCTACTGACTCCTTCCTGTGTTTGATGATTCAAGAAACATCTGTGTTTGATGATCTACTGACTCCTTCAAGAAACATCTGTGTTTGATGATCTACTGACTCCTTCAAGAAACATCTGTGTTTGATGATCTACTGACTCCTTTAAGAAACATCTGTGTTTGATGACTCTACCATGACTCCTTCAAAGAAACACTTGTTTGATGATCTACTGACTCCTTCAAGAAACATCTGTGTTTGATGATCTACTGACTCCTTCAAGAAACATCTGTGTTTGATGATCTACTGACTCCTTCAAGAAACATTCTGTGTTTGATGATTTTTTTTTTTTTTTTTTTTTTTTTTTTTTTTTTTTTTTTTTTTTTTTTTTTTTTTTTTTTTTTTTTTTTTTTTTTTTTTAATTTTTTTTTTTTTTTTTTTTTTTTTTTTTTTTTTTTTTTTTTTTTTTATAACTGGCCACTTGTACAAGTTAAGAACACAGGGGGGTTGAGCTGTAACACATTGAAGGCTGTAGATACATTTGTAAAAACTCACCCAGACACAGAGGGACGCTGAGAAGAACAGCTAGCAGGACACAAGAGGACATTCTTTCTGCAGCATCAGAGAAAAATCGTAAATCAACCTTCGTTCTCCTCCAGCAGATCAATACATCAACATCCTGCTGGACATCATCTCTCCATCAATGACACATCAACGATGCACCTTCTGATCAATGCACTTTTTCATGCAAAAGATGCGTGACATTCGAAAGATAAGAGAGAAATATCAGTGAACTCATGGTGTCATTGTGGCCTTTGAAGTGAATCACCTCCACAGGCTCTGATGCTCAGGAGCTCAGAAGATCCTCGACATGTGTTCACAGTAAACCTGCAGTAAAACACGCGAGGGGGGAAGTCAAAACCCACCTGCAGGACGTGTCCACCTGACGCTCTTTTTTTGGATTGTTTACATGAACGATTATGGAGGTTATCAACATTAATCCTCAGCGCGCATGCGTACTGGACACACTGACGGACGCGTTCGAGACAAGTTACGTCACGCACTGACGTCGGCGTAGGTTTTGCGTCAGACGATTAGAAAATACTAATTTGTATTTTTAATTAAGAAAGAATTGTGGATACATGTTGATAGTAAAAATAATAATAATAAATAAAATAAAATAAAATAAAAATAATAATAAAAGGTACCACGAGGAGATGTGTTGTTTCTTACCAGTGATTACAAAGTCGATTAGAAAAGAATATAGCTTTAAAATCTGATGTGAAAAAATACAATCCTTTCTTATCTTATAACTGTTTTTATTTGTTATTATTTAGTTTGTAAATGCGTCAATCGATGCCTGTTCATTAATAGATTAAAAAAAAGTATTTTCAAACACTATAAAAAGGTGGTTAGATTAATATTTATAGAAGTAAAGAAATCGTTTTAACATATATGTTTAATTTTTTATTTATTTATTTTCCTCCGTAAGTGGAGGTCACTGTGTTCCAAGGACGCCACGCCCATAAAACCTCTCGTTGAGTCGAACCTCGATCACGTTCTTGACTCAGAAACACGATCTAATCTAAGAGTGAGTAAGAAATCCTTCGCTTTTTTTTACCTCTTACTGTCTAATATAAACAGGTTTATGTTTTAAAAAGACGTTTTCTCGTCTGAGAAAAAACCGCCCTTTACGTCGTAAACATCTCATGTTTTCTGCCGCAGGTCATGTTGCTGTTTTGTTTGTGTTTGTCTTTCATCTTCGGTGAGTAAACACTCTTTTTATCTGCCTTCACGTGGAATTAAAACTTGTTGCAAACACTGTTTTTAACACGATTAGCAGTATTTCGTGCGTTTTACGAGCGCGCCAAACGGGAAACCACTCAACTATATTAAAGAAATCTGAATAAAAAGTACTTTTTTTCTATTTTGATACATTCTAAGACAACGTAGAACGTAAACAAAGAGTCTCGGGAGGTAAAATGGCGAAACAATGAATAAACACGTTTGTATCAACCAAACATTTGTCATTGAACAGAAAAAAGTGAAGGAAATGAATTTTTGATTTAAAGCAGTTACACATGGATGTCATGACGTCATAATCTGAGGAAATTAAATGATCTTTTAATTCATTGTCAACTGCTATTTTCATTTTACATCATTCAAAGGTGTAGATGTTTTCATATATTGTGTCATATATGGTTCCATGCATTTCAAAAAACATTTGTGGATGTTTAAAACTACACATTGATTTTCTTTCAAAGTTTCAAAACTAAAATGATTTAAAAAGGAAACGTGCACAATATCCTCTTTCAAAAGAAGTAACAATAGAACTATTTAGTAGTTTTAAGTAACATTAAAACTACAAAATACTTTCTACCTTGTATAGCTTAGTTGTGTATTGTTTTTGATTGTTAAAGCGCTTTGAGACCCTGGTCTAGAAAGATCTTTACTAATAATCTTTACTACCTTACTTACTTACTTACTTCACTTACTCACTCTTACTCACTCACTCACTTCACTTACTCACTCACTCTTTTTTAAACTCACTCACTTACTCACTCACTCACTCACTCACTCACTCACTCACTTATACACTCACTCACTCACTTACTATGTACTTACTTATGTACTCACTCACTTCACTCACTTACTTGTCTGTCTCTGATTTCAGGGGCGTCTGGATACGACAGGAAGGAAGTTTGTTACGGCGCCGACTTCTCTCTGAACACGCCTGTAAACGTACGACCGCTCGGCGCAAACATTTATTTCTCACCAAAGGAGGGAAATCGAACCAACAGACTTGTGGTAGTGAACGGAACGGTGAGTTATTCTTCTTCTTCTTCACTGATTTGAATGATTTTTATAATGATGTTTTTTGTGTGTTTCAGTCAAATGACCCTCGATTCAAAATCACATCGTATTCAGTGACTCTGAGGGACGTGAACGACAAAGACGACGGACTCTTTCTATTCTCTCGTGACAATTCTGAACCCGATGTTTTCGCAAGACTTATAGTTTTGGGTGAGTATCTTTATACTGGATTAAAAAAGCACTACATGGTTTATGGAATACTTGACTTCACTAAACTGGTCCATTATGTGTCTTGATCTTTTAAAGTATATATTTATACTGTGTATTGTATTTGATTGTTATAGCGCTTTTCGACCCTGGTCTAGAAACATCTTTACAAATGACTTTTACTTACTTGCAGTTACTGCAGTTCATACTAAACTCTGCAGCCAGAATTCTGAGCCGCTCTAGTAGAAGAACTCACATTTCTCCTTCAAACTCTTCACTGGCTGCTCTAGTAGAAGAACTCACATTTCTCCTTCAAACTCTTCACTGGCTGCCAGTTTCTTTCAGGATCATTTTAAAATTCTGGTTCTTACTTTCAGATCTATTCATGGTCAGACCTTCCATCAGTGATCTGATTCAGACTTACACCCCAGCTCGGGCTCTGAGGTCTGTGGATCAGAATCTACTGATGGTTCCTGAACACGCACCTGAACATCTGAAGACACTTTTATTTGAGCTTTTCCTTGATTCTCTGAGACTCTTGTGTTTGTCTCAGTGTTATCTTGATCGTTTAAGTATATATTCTATTGAGTATTGTTTTGATTGTTTAAGCGCTTTGTGACCCTGGTCTGGAAAAGTACTACAAACATTACTTACTTGTACACGCGTTCTTTCGTGTTCTCCAGAGTGTGCGGAGACGGTGGAGAGGTGGCACGATTCTTCGTTCCGTCGTGCTCTTAATCGTGGCTGGGAATCTGTGGAGTTTTATTCCGGACGTCATCCTTACGTCAAAGAAATCCTGCTGAACCGATCCGATCCGTCCACGTACGACACCGGCAGGATGCGCCTCAAAGACGGGGGCGTCCAGATGCTTCATCTGGCTCGGCCGGACCAGGGTTATTACCACGTCCGAGGAAAAGACAAAATATTGTCCAGGATCAAGCTTCAAATACTCAGTATGGGTCATAGAGTCATTCATGGAACACCTGTTGGTTTGCTGCGTCTCTGACTCGGACCTCACCGTGTCCACAGTTCACCACAGAAGGCTGGAGGTGGTGGAGGACGAGGACTACACCATCCAGTACCCCACGCAATTCACGCCGTGGTTCGCCAACTTTACGGCCGACGAAGTCCAGATGCTGATGGTCGACGGGAAGTGGCAGGACGTGGTTCTGTCCAACGAGAGGATGCAGCCCGACTGGACGGCCTGAAGATCTCTCCGGTGTTGATGTCTGACCATGGATGGTACGGATTCTATGACAAAAACAGAAATCTGGTCCTTTTTCTGAAGCTGACTGTGAATGCAGGTGAGAAGTACCTTTCTTTAGTACTTTGATCAAATGTATTACTGCGTCTACTTGGGAAGAAAATTAAGAAAAAGTACAATAATCGAACATATGCTGTGTATTCTATGCTTAGTATACTTGAAGTTAGTATGCATCAGGATAGTGTACGTACTAACTAGTAACTAATGCTGTGTCTCAAATCGCATACTTCTCTTAGTATACTAGAAGTTAGTATGCATCAGGATAGTGTACGTACTAACTAGTAACTAATGCTGTGTCTCAAATTGCATACTTCTCTTAGTATACTAGAAGTTAGTATGCATCAATATAGTGTACGTACTAACTAGTAACTAATGCTGTGTCTCAAATCACATACTTCTCTTAGTATACTAGAAGTTAGTATGCATCAGGATAGTGTACGTACTAACTAGTAACTAATGCTGTGTCTCAAATCACATACTTCTCTTAGTATACTAGAAGTTAGTACGTACACTATCCTGATGCATACTAACTAGTAACTAATGCTGTGTCTCAAATCACATACTTCTCTTAGTATACTAGAAGTTAGTATGCATCAGGATAGTGTACGTACTAACTAGTAACTAATGCTGTGTCTCAAATCGCATACTTCTCTTAGTATACTAGAAGTTAGTATGCATCAAGATAGTGTACGTACTAACTAGTAACTAATGCTGTGTCTCAAATCGCATACTTCTCTTAGTATACTAGAAGTTAGTATGCATCAAGATAGTGTACGTACTAACTAGTAACTAATGCTGTGTCTCAAATCACATACTTCTCTTAGTATACTAGAAGTTAGTATGCATCAGGATAGTGTACGTACTAACTAGTAACTAATGCTGTGTCTCAAATCACATACTTCTCTTAGTATACTAGAAGTTAGTATGCATCAGGATAGTGTACGTACTAACTAGTAACTAATGCTGTGTCTCAAATCACATACTTCTCTTAGTATACTAGAAGTTAGTATGCATCAGGATAGTGTACGTACTAACTAGTAACTAATGCTGTGTCTCAAATCACATACTTCTCTTAGTATACTAGAAGTTAGTATGCATCAGGATAGTGTACGTACTAACTAGTAACTAATGCTGTGTCTCAAATCGCATACTTCTCTTAGTATACTAGAAGTTAGTATGCATCAAGATAGTGTACGTACTAACTAGTAACTAATGCTGTGTCTCAAATCACATACTTCTCTTAGTATACTAGAAGTTAGTATGCATCAGGATAGTGTACGTACTAACTAGTAACTAATGCTGTGTCTCAAATCACATACTTCTCTTAGTATACTAGAAGTTAGTATGCATCAGGATAGTGTACGTACTAACTAGTAACTAATGCTGTGTCTCAAATCACATACTTCTCTTAGTATACTAGAAGTTAGTATGCATCAAGATAGTGTACGTACTAACTAGTAACTAATGCTGTGTCTCAAATCGCATACTTCTCTTAGTATACTAGAAGTTAGTGTCATCAGGATAGTGTACGTACTAACTAGTAACTAATGCTGTGTCTCAAATCACATACTTCTCTTAGTATACTAGAAGTTAGTATGCATCAGGATAGTGTACGTACTAACTAGTAACTAATGCTGTGTCTCAAATCACATACTTCTCTTAGTATACTAGAAGTTAGTATGCATCAGGATAGTGTACGTACTAACTAGTAACTAATGCTGTGTCTCAAATCACATACTTCTCTTAGTATACTAGAAGTTAGTATGCATCAGGATAGTGTACGTACTAACTAGTAACTAATGCTGTGTCTCAAATCACATACTTCTCTTAGTATACTAGAAGTTAGTATGCATCAGGATAGTGTACGTACTAACTAGTAACTAATCCTCCACAGATAGTATGTCTCAAATCAAACTCTGCTGCTACACACTAACAGGAAATGACACGACAGCTTCTTCTTCTACTACTATTTAATGATGATTTCAACCAGCTGTAGGAACACTATCGCCACCTGCTGGCAGCTCGTTATGAAAGTTTGGAAAAAGAAATAAAGAAATAAAAAAAGAATCGGAATATTCGCGAGATATTTAAGATGGTATCTAAACCGTTTTATAACAACACTAAGATGGAGCTGTTTAGTGTAGAAAGTGTCCATCGAACCACACTCGAATCATCAAGAATTGAGACGCACTTACGCACTAAATATACTAACTTTGTGTACGCAAGTATGCGATTTGAGACACAGCAGTAGTCTTTGTACAGGGGATGGACATCATTTTGCACTATTTGATTCAATTGTTTTACTTTAGTGCTTATTTTCTCTGACGGCTTATGCTGGCATTGCCGACATCTTGTTTCCAAGTCTGAAGATGTAATGTTTGCCAAAAAATGTTGTTTACCTAAAGTGATAGTTCGGCCAAAAATCTAAATTCACTCATTTTCTTCTCGCCCTCCTGTCGACTAATGGTCGCGATCATTTTCTTTTTTATATAGATAAAGTTTGTGACCAGAGCTCACTTTTTTTTTTTTACGTCCTCCTCGTCCAAAAAAACTGTCCATCTTTCATTGAAGCCTCGTCATTATAAATAGTTTTGAAATGAATTATATACGTACTTATTTTAAGCTTGTTTGTAGTGGAAGATCCCAGTGTCTCGGCGTAAATGTTGTGTCAACTATCACTTTAAACTGATCAGATCATTAATCAATAAACTATCTTGAAGGTTACATTTCTAGAATGTGACACCTCAATACAATTTATTATTATTATAATAAATTGTATTATTATTATTATTACTAAGCGCTTTGTGACCCTGGTCTCGAAAAGCGCTATATAAATAAATATTACTTACTTACTTACTTACAATTTCCAACTGATACAAACTCGAGCTTTATCCTCTTTCTTCATGTAATTCCTGACACTGGGAGCAGGAGAGTTTAAACACGATGATCTATTTTAACCATTAACGGCTCGTTTGTCTCGTGCAGATTATCTGTCCAAACGTCAAACTCATCTCGGGCTGAAGAATGAGAAAATAATGACCAATAATTAATCTTTCACCACGTACTTGACACATTTTTGGGGAGATTTGCTCCCTGAGCCTGATTTATTATATTATTTTTTTTAAATTTATATAGCACTTTTTAAACCGTGGTAACAAGTGCTTCACATAAAATCAAACAAATATAGTTAAAAAGGACACAATCCATTTAAACTGCACAGTAATTAAACAACATACGTTCCTTTCAAGTAAAATATTTTTAAATAAAATGATAAAACACTGAAAATAAAGGAGAGTAAAAGCCAGTTAAGGGTTAAAAGTGTTTTTAAAACACAGTCTTATCTCCTCTATTTACAGGTATATACTCAACAGAACTTTATATATTCTTTTTGTTTGAGTCGACACAGTATTTTCACATCACGTCTTTAAAAAAAACTATTTGTTTAAGACATTGTCAAGCTGCACACAAGGAAAATTGTGCGTGTAATATTCATTCCAGTACACGTTAATCTTAAACGTGGAAAGGTCGTATAGAAAGTAAACATTTGTGATGTAACAGACGACCTAAAAAAAAAGGTACTACAGGAGTTTGGAGAGTTGTACAATATGTATTATTACACCAACCCTTCAGTTTCAGTCCATAAATGTGGACTCGTCAGCACACGCCTTGAACAAACCATCGCTGGGAAAAAAGGTTCAAAATCTGCTGTGACAAGAAAGACGACAAACGGGAAGAACCTCATGTAATAAAAAATATGTTCAAGAGATATAAACTTTTCTTAAGTGGACGGGAAAATGGCGCAACATTTTCACTATGTTATTGTAGAAGGTATTCCATAAGAAGTATCATGTTCTTCAAGTATTTGTTTGTGATGAAGTAATTGCAGTGAATCTACTGATTTATGAATCCATGTCTTTGCCGTGTACGTACTAACTAGTAACTAATGCTGTGTCTCAAATCACATACTTCTCTTAGTATACTAGAAGTTAGTATGCATCAGGATAGTGTACGTACTAACTAGTAACTAATGCTGTGTCTCAAATCACATACTTCTCTTAGTATACTAGAAGTTAGTATGCATCAGGATAGTGTACGTACTAACTAGTAACTAATGCTGTGCCTCAAATCACATACTTCTCTTAGTATACTAGAAGTTAGTATGCATCAGGATAGTGTACGTACTAACTAGTAACTAATGCTGTGTCTCAAATCACATACTTCTCTTAGTATACTAGAAGTTAGTATGCATCAGGATAGTGTACATACTAACTAGTAACTAATGCTGTGTCTCAAATCGCATACTTCTCTAAGTATACTAGAAGTTAGTATGCATCAGGATAGTGTACGTACTAACTAGTAACTAATGCTTATGTAATAAAAAATATGTTCAAGAGATATGAACTTTTCTTAAGTGGACGGGAAAATGGCGCAACATTTTCACTATGTTATTGTAGAAGGTATTCCATAAGAAGTATCATGTTCTTCAAGTATTTGTTTGTGAAGTAATTGCAGTGAATCTACTGATTTATGAATCCATGTCTTTGCCTCCCAGCCTCGTTCCCGCTGCACCTGGTGATCTTCATCTCGCTCGCCGTCCTGCTCGCGCTGCTGTGCTGCGTCGGCTTGTGCGTGAGACGCAAGTGTCAGGAGAGGAAGATCCGACGGAACTACGAGGCGAATCTAGCTTCTGCGGCCGCGGCTCGCGGCTGTTCTGTGAGCGTCTCCTCGTCGTGACTCGTCGTCATCGATCCCACTTTTTATATCTCCTTTTCTTCCTTTCAACTCAAGGCTGCGAGTCAAGGTGCCGGTCGCTCGTCTGCACCCGAGTCTGCTGCCTTTATCAACGTAAGTGGATCAAATCAAACTTTACTACTAGATAAAGTAAATATAACCTTTTATAAATCTACTGTGGCTAAGAAAGCTTGTGTTATCTCAGGGTCAAGCTGACCCGAAGGCCCAACAACAAATGTGTTTGTGGTATCCCTTGTGTTATCTCAGGGTCAAGCTGACCTGAAGGCCCGACAACAAATGTGTTTGTGGTATCCCTTGTGTTGCCTCTGGGTCAAGATGAACGACCTCCACCACTGCATATGTGATTGAAAATTAAAAATAAAAATTCCCCATGAGCCACATAAAGATAATCTTTTTTACGATTAATAACAAAATCTTTTTGTTATAAAGTGCGCAGTCATAATCAAACCTGATCCGGGTAATAGTTTTTCTTGCCGCATGAGGGCGCTATGAGCAAAGGCAACAGTGTTATTGGAGGAGGAGTTTCCTATATTTCTGTTGACAAGCGATTTCTCTTTGTGTTCAGATTTGCAATGTTAAAAGTAAACAAGCTGTCATGTTGTTTAAAAGTACAAATTACTTCTTTTTTTTTTACTGCATTGTTTGCTTCAGTCTCTGCAGTCAACAATATTTAAGTAATGGTTATTTCTAAAGCGTCTTTCCAGACCAGGGTCACAAAGCGCTTCAACAGTCACAAACAATACACGGTTAAAATATATACTTAAAGGTTCAAGATAACACAGAGACAAACACAAGAGTCTCAGAGAATCAAGGAAAAGTTCAAATCAAAGTGACTTGAGATGTTTCTTGAAGGAGTCAGTAGATCATCAAACACAGATGTTTCTTGAAGGAGTCAGTAGATCATCAAACACAGATGTTTCTTGAAGGAGTCAGTAGATCATCAAACACAGATGTTTCTTGAAGGAGTCAGTAGATCATCAAACACAGAGATGGTTCCAAAGCTTAGGAGCAACAGTCTGGAAGGATTTCTCTCCTCTGGTCCGGAAGTTCAGGAACCATCAGTAGATTCTGATCCACAGACCTCAGAGCCCGAGCTGGGGTGTAAGTCTGGATCAGATCACTGATGGAAGGTCTGACCATGAATAGATCTGAAAGTAAGAACCAGATTATAAAATGATCCTGAAAGAAACTGGCAGCCAGTGAAGAGTTTGAAGGAGAAATGTGAGTTCTTCTACTAGAGCGGCTCAGAATTCTGGCTGCAGAGTTTAGTATGAACTGCAGGCGAGACACATCCTTCTTGAAATGAAAACAAACTGTTACAATAGTTTAAACGACACAAACATGGATTATAAGATCCAGATCATGTTCTGACATAATTTTCCTGAGTTTAGAGATTTTTTACAAGTCCTCGGACAATGTTTTCTAGCCTCTGCATTTGTTGTTGAGCTCAATCTAAAATATGAGGACATGACAACGTTCTACGATGGTGTAACTAATATGACACATGATCGACGTCAACCACACAATCAGAATCTGTCTTTATTTGGTTTACGATGTTTTCCAGAAGGAGAAACCTTCAGGATCCAGGAACACGGCAGCGGCTCCGGACACCGGATCGACACCGCTTGTAGGTTTTAAAAAGAAACAAATGTCGTCAGAATTCTTTTGGATGAACTTCCAAAAGACTGTGGAAGCATGTGTAATGAAGACGATCATCTCCGTCTGTGCAGGATGATCCTCCAGCTTACAGCTCCGGCTCAGATTTCCTGTCCATGGATCCTGTTCTGAAGTCGGAGTCCAAGAGCGAGGCTCTTCCTTCGGCTCCGCCTCCTCCCTCCGACGCCGTCGTTTACACCTCGGACAAGCTGGACTTTCTGTGAGAATCCCAGAAGTCGTGAACACATGAAAGTATTCAACTATTCTACATGTTTCATGTATAAAATCATCCGCAGTTACTGATGTCAACATCTGAAGCCAAATCACTCCCATAGAAATTAAACCTGGAATGCTGCAGTTTTAAACAGATTTTAGCTTTTTATTTTTATTTTTTTCAATACACCACTGCAAGATTATGATGCATCAAGAGGATGATTTACTATAAAAGCTCCAAAGTTCTCAGGATCTAATCCAGTTTTATATTTTTGTATATTATTATGTGTGTCTTTGAGTGTGTTTAGTCGATTCATTGTGTAACTTCTATCTTGTCTCCTATGTTTTACATGCAAACATGAATGTTTGTGTTTTATTTGAGATTGTTTTGTTTCTTTTAAGCAACGACCTACAAACCTCAGCGAAGTGAATTGTCTACATGATACAAATAGTTTTTATTTAGTTGTCAACACAGCCTTATTGTTTACACGTGCCTTAGTGCAAACTCAATTTTAACTATTTGTCCTGTAAACAAACGCATCCGTGTGAAATAAATCACTGATTTGTTTGAGTCTCTTGTGATGTTCGTTTGATTCTGGACTGGATTGGTTTGTTACAGATGTTCAGATGATGGACGAGTGCTCATGAACGCTGAAAGAATCGTCGTCCATTAATATATGGGTCAAAACTCGAGCAATATATACCTTTAAAACAAACAATCTGACTTAAGTTCTTATTATTTTGTGTTATTTTAATTGGAAAACCAGTGTAAATTAATTTAGTATATATATTTATTCTTAATTCTTAAAAGAGTATACAAAGATACAGTGTATTATAGTATATGTGTTGGTATATTTAAAAATAACTGTTGGCATTGTTAGCAGCTAGCATTATTAGCTGTTAGCTTTGTTAGCAGCTAGCATTATTAGCTAGGATAGCAGGAGTGTTTTCAATGGCAAACCAATGGTACCATAATTCTTTAAAAAAAGTTGGGAAAGTAAATATTATTTTAGACAAGTATTAACGAGTATTGGACAAGTATTTTATTTTAGTTGTATAGACTATGGATACAAATAGAGTAATGATAGTGTTGCTCAATGTTTTTACCATGTTTTAAACTCTATGAGAACTGCATTTTTTTTTTTGTTTTATGCAATAAGGTCCACACATACAGTGTTCTGTAAGATGTACTTTCTATTTCAATTTGTTAAATACAAATGTTTATATATATATATAAACATTTGGAGGGGAAATTAATTAAGAGCTTTGTGAAAAGTTATATGTATGTGTTGATAAATGTTCATACTAAAGGCGTCAGTTCTTACTTTGAAAAAAACCTTTAACTTCTTTGAACATTTAAATGGTGATTATAAAGATGGGTCGTTTTGTGTTTGTTGCTGTTTAAGTTGAAAAACAAAAGGTTCTTGTTGTTCAAACCATGAAGGGGCAGAACTTGGAGGGATATGAGGAGGAGTGGCTGCAAGATATGTTGGCTTGTTGTGCGACGAGACGTTGCTTGCATACGGTGAACGGAGAGTGGATTCAACGGCATCGTAACAAGAGGTATGTCTTTAAACTGTATATTTTATGAAGAGAAACCTAGAAAGTTGTCAGACTATTCAACGACTCTAATGACGGTTCAATGCAAAAGAAAAACCTGAAAAGCCTCTTTGTAGTTTACTCAAACAGTTACAAGAGTACCTTCATATCAAGTTATTACACTCATTGGTTTTTAAAATTTTCCTCTGGATTTCTTAAAATCAATATTTTCTTGCGATATTTTACATACATTTTGTAATAACTTTTAAATTCATGTCACTTATGGAATACCTTCATATCAAGTTACTTCACTCATTAGTTTTTCAGATTTTCCTCTAAATTATTATCAATTGATATCAAGTTATTACACTCGTTTTTTTTTTTTTTTTTTTTTTTCCTTTAAATTCCTTTGTATCACTATTTACATGCAATATTTCACATACATTTTGTAATAACTTTGTAATAACAACTCCGATGGTCACCAAATCCATGTCACTTATGGAATACCTTCATTTCAAGTTACTTCACTCATTTGTTTTTCAAATTTCTTAAAATTTTCCAAATGCAATATTTACTTTTGTAATATAACTCACCATCATTTATGGAATACCGATATGTTATTCATCATTGTTTTGTTTTTTAATGTTCCTTTAAATTCCTTTGTTACACTTTTTTCATGCAATATTTCACATACATTTTGTAATAACTTTGTAATAACAACTCTGATGGTCACCAAATCCATGTCACTTATGGAATACCTTGATATCAAGTTATTACACTCATTGTTTTTGTTTTTTTTAAAATGTTCCTTTAAATTCCTTTGTATCACTATTTACATGCAATATTTCAAATACATTTTGTAATAACTTTGTAATTTACTCATTGTCCAATCCTTCCTTTGGACCCTTCTTCGTCTCTCATTTGTTTTTAAAATTTTCCTCTATTTTCTTATCACTATTTTACTTCAATATTTCACATCATTTTTTTTTTTTTTTTTTTTTTTTTTTTTTTTTTATTATTTTAATGCAATATGTCACATACATTTTATAATAACTTTGTAATAACAACTCTGATGGTCACCAAATCCATGTCACTTATGGAATACCCTCATATCAAGTTACTACACTCATTAGTTTTTTAAATATATTTTTTGAAATTTCCAAATCACTTTGTGCAATATTTCACATACGTTTTGTAATAACTTTGTAATTAAACAATAATGTTATTTTACAACAAGGCAATCGTTTTACTTTGTCAATTTCTTTTTTAAAGTTCGGAGTCATCTGATAAAAAAAAAAATCCTTCTGCTTGTGACTCACTTTGGACACGGTGGTTTCAGACGCTTCAGTAGCATCATTGTGAGATGGAGTCAGCTGACCAGAGAGTTTCTAGGTTATGATGCGAATACAGGGGTTGATTATAGAAGATACTTCATGTTGGTGGAAGTACATCTTTAAAAAATACATAGAAAATATTCACAGTTGTCTATTTGTGTTTAGGTTTAATGGCTCAGGGATCTCGTTCATTCCTGGGAGACGATCGAGGGTTTTTCCTCATCGACAAACTCCTGGTCAGAGTCAAGGATGCTGTCGTCATGGCGATGCTGCGTACCCGCCAGGTGGCGCTGCAGTGCTTCGCCCTGTTGAACGTCCTGCTGCTGCTGCTGTGGATCGCTGCCTTTTTATTCGGGAGCTTCTACTACACCAACATGCCGCTGGCGTCCTACAGCGCTCCGGTTCACTATCACTACCGGTGAGTTTCCACCGCTCTCTGGATGAAAACTAAAGTATTGATGAAACTCTCTACGTTTGTGTGTTTACAGGACAGACTGTGAATCTCTCACCGCTTTTCCCTGCTCGTATCCCGTCGCAAATATTTCTCTGATGGAAAACAAAAAACATGTATGTTCAATAAGTGTGTGTGTGAGTCATAACAAGACAAACATTACTATTAATACTTTAGTTCCAAGTATATAAAAGTAGTGATGAGTGCTTATAATACATGTGTTTGTGTTGTTTACACTATTGTTACAGTTTATTTTCATGTCTAAACCAGAAGGATCTTCTCGCCTGCAGTTCATACTAAACTCTGCAGCCAGAATTCTGAGCCGCTCTAGTAGAAGAACTCACATTTCTCCTTCAAACTCTTCACTGGCTGCCAGTTTCTTTCAGGATCATTTTAAAATTCTGGTTCTTACTTTCAGATCTATTCATGGTCAGACCTTCCATCAGTGATCTGATCCAGACTTACACCCCAGCTCGGGCTCTGAGGTCTGTGGATCAGAATCTACTGATGGTTCCTGAACTTCCGGACCAGAGGAGAGAAATCCTTCCAGACTGTTGCTCCTAAGCTTTGGAACCATCTCTGTGTTTGATGATCTACTGACTCCTTCAAGAAACATCTGTGTTTGATGATCTACTGACTCCTTCAAGAAACATCTGTGTTTGATGATCTACTGACTCCTTCAAGAAACATCTGTGTTTGATGATCTACTGACTCCTTCAAGAAACATCTGTGTTTGATGATCTACTGACTCCTTCAGGAAACATCTGTGTTTGATGATCTACTGACTCCTTCAAGAAACATCTGTGTTTGATGATCTACTGACTCCTTCAAGAAACATCTGTGTTTGATGATCTACTGACTCCTTCAAGAAACATCTGTGTTTGATGATCTACTGACTCCTTCAAGAAACATCTGTGTTTGATGATCTACTGACTCCTTCAAGAAACATCTGTGTTTGATGATCTACTGACTCCTTCAAGAAACATCTGTGTTTGATGATCTACTGACTCCTTCAAGAAACATCTGTGTTTGATGATCTACTGACTCTTTCAAGAAACATCTGTGTTTGATGATCTACTGACTCCTTCAAGAAACATCTGTGTTTGATGATCTACTGACTCCTTCAAGAAACATCTGTGTTTGATGATCTACTGACTCCTTCAAGAAACATCTGTGTTTGATGATCTACTGACTCCTTCAAGAAACATTGTGTTTGATGATCTACTGACTCCTTCAAGAAACATCTGTGTTTGATGATCTACTGACTCCTTCAAGAAACATCTGTGTTTGATGATCTACTGACTCCTTCAAGAAACATCTCAAGACACTTTGATTTGAGCTTTTCCGTGACTCTCTGAGACCTTTTAAGTATTTATTTTATTGACTATTATTTTGATTGTTTAAGCGCTTTGTGACCCTGGTCTGGAAAAGCGCTTTATAAATATAACTTACTTACTTACTATATATAATAAAGGATAATCTGGTTCTCTTCTTACATTATTGGTGATAAAAATGTCGGAAATAAAATTTTGATTATTCATTATTATTATTATTAAGTTCATTAAGTTCATCTTCATGTGTTCTTGACACGTCGTCTAAATGTCTCTTCAGGTGCTGAGTCTGGGGCAGTCGTACCAGATCTCCCTGCGGCTGGAGATGCCGGACTCACCGATCAACCAACAGCTCGGGATGTTCATGATCAGAACAACCTGCTTCTCATCCGACGAAGATCAACTGACTTCCTCCCATTCTGTGAGGTTTTTGTTTGTTTTTTGTAATAAGATGGTTGTTATGAAGACATTACTGTATAATTATCAATGTTTTATATTCTCAGGCAAACCAACCCCAGACTGTGTCCACGGCTCGTTTTGTAAGTTCAGAAATAACACAAAGTTATTCAAACTAATGCTTCGTCTTCACAGTGCAAATGATAAATCATGAAAAGATGTTAAAAGTCAACTAATGATAAAAAAAACTACCTCTCCTGACATGTAGTAAATGTTCCTTCTCCCCAAGATGCAGTAAGTTCTTCATCATGACCATGTTTTACACTCATTACTTTATAAAGTTGCTCAGAAATCTGGGCGAACGAGAGGTTACGAGAGTCCATTATGATGTAATAATGGCTTCACTCCTCCTCCAGCCAGCTGTTATCATGCCCCGCTTTGTTTATACAATGAGTCCCTCATCATGACCTTTTTTTACACTTATTACTTTATAAAGTTGCTCTGAATTCTGGACGAACGAGAGGTTACGAGAGTCCATTATGATGTAATAATGGCTTCACTCCTCCTCCAGCCAGCTGTTATCATGCCCCACTTTGTTTATACAACGAGTCTCTCATCATGACCTTTTTTTACACGTATTACTTTTTAAAGTTGCTCTGAAATCTGGACGAACGAGAGGTTACGAGAGTCCAATATGATGTAATAATGGCTTCACTCCTCCTCCAGCTGTAATCATGCCCTGCTTTGTTTATAAAACGAGTCCCTCATCATGACCATGTTTTACACTTATTACTTTATAAAGTTGCTCTGAAATCTGGACGAACGAGAGGTTACGAGAGTCTATTATGATGTAATAATGGCTTCACTCCTCCAGCTGTAATCACGCCCTGCTTTGTTTATAAAACGAGTCCCTCATCATGACCATGTTTTACACTTTTTACTTTATAAAGTTGCTCTGAAATCTGGACGAACGAGAGGTTACGAGAGTCCAATATGACGTAATAACGGCTTCACTCCTCCTCCAGCTGTAATCACGCCCCGCTTTGTTTATAAAACGAGTCCCTCATCATGACCATGTTTTACACTCATTACTTTATAAAGTTGCTCTGAAATCTGGACGAACGAGAGGTTACGAGAGTCCAATATGATGTAATAACGGCTTCACTCCTCCTCCAGCTGTAATCATGCCCCGCTTTGTTTGTACAACGAGTCCCTTGGAGGTGGAGACTTCCGAGATTGATGACGCACGGTGTCAAACCTCCATGCTTGACCAATCACAGCAGAGTGGGAAGGGGTTATGGTCAACAAGATTTCATCTCCAGAGAAACAGTGTTTTCAGTGGGCGGAGCTTAAGATCATATACTAATGTCAATATTTTCATTTAAAAAAGTTTTTGTACAAACATACTGATGATACAATAGAGGTCTAAGATCTGTTTAAGAGACACTTAACTCAACTGAACTTTAAGTATTTATGGACTCCTTGTGACCTTCAAAATGATCATGTAGAAAGCAGTCATGATGTGGAGGCTCCTGTGTGTTGATATATATATATATATATATATATATATATATATATATATATATATATATATATATATGTTGTTCCTCCGTCAAGAGTATGCTGAAGTATCGCTCCGGCCTGTTGAGGACGATTGGAACGCTGCTCTTCTTCCCAGCCTTCATGACGGGCGTCTCCGAGCAGAAACAAGTGCTGGAAGTGGAACTCTTCGCCGACTTCGTCGACAACTCAGTGAGTCGCTTCGTCCTGTTGATTCAGGAAGTTTAATTCTGACGTGTCTGGTTGTTTCACTGGTACTCAGTACAATCCCTGCGTCACAGCCATGCTGGAGATCATGAACAACAAGGTGCAGATTTATTCTTCTGAGCTGCAGATTCACGCTCGCTTCACTGGACTGAGGTGAGCAGGTTCTTCCTGAGAACACATGAAAGAATTCATGGATATACAGCACTTAACACAAATACATTAATACTTATGTAAATACTTGTTAATCCTTGTCCAAACACTTGTCCAAATACTTGTCTTAATACCTTTTAAATACTTGTCCAAATACTTGTTTAAATACTTGTCCAAATACTTTTCTTTATACCTTTTAAATACTTGTCCAAATACGTGTTTAAATACTTGTCCAAATACTTGTTTAAATAATTGTCTAAAGACTAGTCCAAAAACTTGTCCAAATACTTGTCCAAATACTTGTCCAAATACTCGTTTAAATTCTTGTTAATACTTATCTAAATACTTGTTTAAATACTTGTCCAAATACTTTTCTTTATACCTTTTAAATACTTGTCCAAATACTTGTTTAAATACTTGTCCAAATACTTGTTTAAATAATTGTCTAAAGACTAGTCCAAAAACTTGTCCAAAAACTTGTCTAAATACGTGTCCAAATACTCGTTTAAATTCTTGTTAATACTTATCTAAATACTTGTTAATCCTTGTCCAAACACTTGTCCAAATACTTGTCTTAATACCTTTTAAATACTTGTCCAAATACTTGTTTAAATACTTGTCCAAATACTTTTCTTTATAACTTTTAAATACTTGTCCAAATACTTGTTTAAATACTTGTCCAAATACTTGTTTAAATAATTGGCTACAGACTAGTCCAAAAACTTGTCCAAAAACTTGTCCAAAAACTTGTCTAAATACTTGTCCAAATACTCGTTCAAATTCTTGTTAATACTTATCTAAACTTGTCTAAATACTTGTTAATCCTTGTCCAAACACTTGTCCAAATACTTGTCTTAATACCCTTTAAATACTTGTCCAAATACTTGTTTAAATACTTGTCCAAATACTTTTCTTAATACCTTTTAAATACTTGTCCAAATACTTGTTTAAATAATTGTCTAAAGACTAGTCCAAAAACTTTTCTAAATACTTGTCCAAAAACTTGTCTAAATACTTGTCTAAATACTAGTCCAAAAACCTGTCCAAATACTTGTCTAAATACTTTTCCAAAAACTTGTCCAAATACTTGTCTAAATACTAGTCCAAAAACTTGTCCAAATACTTGTCTAAATACTTGTCCAAAAACTTGTCCCAATACTTGTCTAAATACTTGTCCAAAAACTTGTCCAAATACTTGTCTAAAAACGTGTCCAACTACTTGTCCAAATACTTGTCCAAATACTCGTTTAAATTCTTGTTAATACTTATCTAAATACTTGTTAATCCTTGTCCAAACACTTGTCCAAATACTTGTCTTAATACCTTTTAAATACTTGTCCAAATACTTGTTTAAATACTTGTCCAAATACTTTTCTTTATACCTTTTAAATACTTGTCCAAATACTTGTTTAAATACTTGTCTAAATACTTGTCCAAATACTTGTTTAAATAATTGTCTAAAGACTAGTCCAAAAACTTGTCCAAAAACTTGTCTAAATAATTGTCCAAATACTCGTTTAAATTCTTGTTAATACTTATCTAAATACTTGTTAATCCTTGTCCAAACACTTGTCCAAATACTTGTCTTAATACCTTTTAAATACTTGTCCAAATACTTGTTTAAATACTTGTCCAAATACTTTTCTTTATACCTTTTAAATACTTGTCCAAATACTTGTTTAAATACTTGTCCAAATACTTGTTTAAATAATTGTCTAAAGACTAGTCCAAAAACTTGTCCAAAAACTTGTCCAAAAACTTGTCCAAAAACTTGTCTAAATACTTGTCCAAATACTCGTTTAAATTCTTGTTAATACTTATCTAAATACTTGTTAATCCTTGTCCAAACACTTGTCCAAATACTTGTCTTAATACCTTTTAAATACTTGTCCAAATACTTGTTTAAATACTTGTCCAAATACTTTTCTTTATACCTTTTAAATACTTGTCCAAATACTTGTTTAAATACTTGTCCAAATACTTGTTTAAATAATTGTCTAAAGACTAGTCCAAAAACTTGTCCAAAAACTTGTCCAAAAACTTGTCCAAAAACTTGTCTAAATACTTGTCCAAATACTCGTTTAAATTCTTGTTAATACTTATCTAAATACTTGTTAATCCTTGTCCAAACACTTGTCCAAATACTTGTTTAAATACTTGTCCAAATACTTTTCTTAATACCTTTTAAATACTTGTCCAAATACTTGTTTAAATAATTGTCTAAAGACTAGTCCAAAAACTTGTCTAAATACTTGTCCAAAAACTTGTCTAAATACTTGTCTAAATACTAGTCCAAAAACCTGTCCAAATACTTGTCTAAATACTTTTCCAAAAACTTGTCTAAATACTTGTCTAAATACTAGTCCAAAAACTTGTCCCAATACTTGTCTAAATACTTGTCCAAAAACTTGTCCCAATACTTGTCTAAATACTTGTCCAAAAACTTGTCCAAATACTTGTCTAAAAACGTGTCCAACTACTTGTCCAAATACTTGTCCAAATACTCGTTTAAATTCTTGTTAATACTTATCTAAATACTTGTTAATCCTTGTCCAAACACTTGTCCAAATACTTGTCTTAATACCTTTTAAATACTTGTCCAAATACTTGTCTTAATACCTTTTAAATACTTGTCCAAATACTTTTCTTAATACCTTTTAAATACTTGTCCAAATACTTGTTTAAATAATTGTCCCAATACTTGTCTAAATACTTGTCCAAAAACTTGTCCAAATACTAGTCCAAAAACTTGTCCCAATACTTGTCTAAATACTTGTCCAAAAACGTGTCTAAAAACGTGTCCAACTACTTGTTTAAATACTTTTTAAATACTTGTCCAAATACTTGTCTTAATACCTTTTAAATACTTGTCCAAATACTTGTTTAAATACTTGTCCAAATACTTTTCTTAATACCTTTTAAATACTTGTCCAAATACTTGTTTAAATAATTGTCCAAAAACTTGCCCAAATACTTGTCTAAAAACGTGTCCAACTACTTGTTTAAATACTTTTTAAATACTTGTCCAAATACTTGTCCAAATACTCGTTTAAATTCTTGTTTATACTTGTCTAAATACTAGTTAATACTTGTCTAAATACTTTTCAAATGGTCGTTTAAAAATCTAAAGGTAATACATTTGGTGTAATCTTTAACCAGTGATTTAACTGTTTTTTAACATATGCTCTAAGGTTGTTGTTTTTTTTAACCAGTGGGTCATTTACACAATACATTTTAGAATTATATAATTTTATTTTAATTACACATGTTTTAGGGAAATACTGAATAGTAACTTTCATTCTTTCACACAAAATGACAACCATCTAGCAGGTAGTGGAGTAAAGAGGAGATTTAAGAAAATACTTTGTCTCTTTGACTAGTTTTATTTTTCAAATATCTTCTTGCATGTTACTCCAGAGTCTAGTGATCTTTAACAAGATTCAAGCTGTTTACTCACCTTCCAGCTTCTTCACATCCATTTGACTTGAAACCAGGATCTTCTTGCTTCCATTTCTACATTTACATGTTTCATTTTGACAATAAAATGTAATATTTTCTCTCTCTCTCAACAGATATTTGCTCTTTCATTTCCCACTGCTCTCTGCACTGGCTGGTGTGTCCAGTAACTTCATCTTCCTCAGTATCATCTTCATCCTCAGCTACACAAGGATGATCTGGAACGTTCAAGGGAGGAGTTTGGTGAGATTTTGACTTTAAAAATGTGACTTTCCTTCCCTTTTATTAGAATCTAACAAGGGTTTATCTTGTCATTCCTAGAGCCAGACACGCTCTCTGACCTCCGAGCCAGAAAACAATCAGCGTGAGATTGTGAATCGTTCCTCAGGTACACGCGCTCGGATGCAGGAATTAACTATTAATCTACAGCAAAACTAACCCATAAATCAATGACTTGGCAGATGCTGTTGAGATGCCGGTTCCTCATCCATCAAATACAAACGGGGAAGTGACGGAACAGAGTGAATAAGAGTGTGTCAGCGAGAACACATGAACTATATGTTACTTTCATTTAGGAGCTTTTACATTTACATTTACACACTTCCCTGGAAGTTAAATACCTTCTTAGGGTCTGTTGTCAGCTATTTAACTGTTAAATTAGAGATTTTTATTAATTAAATCAGTGCAAAGAACAGAGTGTAGACCTGGAGGAATAACTTTATTGGCAAAATATATTAACAATTTACAATCCATTTTTTCCAGCTGTTTTCAGTGTGTCTTGATGTATTTACAGGCCCATGCCTGTGGGATGGATTTGAAATATAGATAGAAATGAGATTAAAATAATAATAGGACATAGAAAAGAGTGCTAGCTGGTGCAACATGGAAGGAAAGTGGAGATAAGAAAAGTGACATGGGTGGAAAGTTGTCTCTTTATAATGAGGAACGGTTTGTGACCGCAGTAAGACCCACCATGATGTGTGGTATGAAAAAAAGGAAGGGAAGCTGAAATGTGTCAGAGAAGGAGACACTCATTGTCATCACAAGCCAGAATATGTATTAAGTTTCCATTAAAAAATATTAAATAAAAACCTTTTCTTTATTTAATGCTGAAAAATGTAACGCAAGTGTGTCATACTGGTTAAAATGAGTATTAATAAATGTCTTAAAAATTGCTTTTCTGTTTTCTTTCCTGTATTTGTGCCATTTAAACCCACAGAAAATATTAGGAACCGCGTGGACGTACGTCTGACGTAGGGTAAGAGCTGCTGTAGTTACACCTAATGACCAGTAGATGACGTTAATTTCTTCGTGAACTTGAACAGTTTTAAATAGTAATAAAAAAGTTAAAGAACAATTCTGTGGCAGAGAAGAAAGAGAAAAAAGGTAACTTTTTGTTAAATATGCGTGTATAAGGATGAAGTTACTACTTTAATAGTCCTTGTTTCTGCCCACCTGACCAGGCCTGTTATTAATGATGAAGCCATTTTGATGCATTAGCTTCTTTAGCTAAAGTTAATTCTTACTATTTACTTCCCTCCAGCAGCCGCTTTAAAAGTGACCTATTGTGGGGAAATGTTTTTCCAGAACCTGGTGGTGACACGGGCGGTCAACCATGGTAGGTAAACATGTTTTTATCCTGGTATATTTGAACGTGTTATTAAGTGTTGCTAACGTGACTAAACGTGTAGCTTTTTTTTAAATGCTTTGAGAAAAACAAAACGATATAATATGTATTAATAAACTGTGACAGTAAACATTTAATGAAAGGAGTTCAAATCCAGGCATTTCAATTTTGACGTCGTAAACGTGCATTAATAGATGAATCCATTGATGCCCGTTGAAGGTTGTCCCAGCTAACCAGGGTCGATGCCTCCAGTAGTTTGTTCAGTGCATCACTTGAAACCACATGATGCTGAAATACTTCCTAAAATCTACTGACTGATTTGCATTCATTTGCTATCGCTTTATCCCTTATGAGGGTCGCTGGGAAACTGGAGTCTATCCCAGTATCATAGGGTGAGAGGCAGGGGACACCCTGGACAGGATGCCAGTCGGTCGCAGGGCACAGAAAGACAAAGTTCTCAATCAACCTCTGTATGTTTTTGGACTGTGGGAGGAAACCGGAGTGTCCGGAGTAAACCCACACAACACGGGGAGAACAAACAAACTCCCAAGTAGATTTAAAGAAAAGTTATCTTTTATTTTGAATTAAATCTCAGGCGCCTCCTTACAAATGTCGGTTCAAAACAGACCTTAGATGTCGTTGGATGTTGTTAAAATGTAGTCAAAACCTGCTTCTCTGCAGGTGCCCCGGGTGGAAGAACGCAAGGTGACATTTTTTATTATCTTACCTCAGAAGCAGAAAAAATAACAATGGCTTTTGAAATTAATGTAAACTCTGTTTATGTAAGAGGAATTTGATTTTTCCTTGGTTTTAGGAAATGTAATTATTGTCCTATTGTCAAACAAAAAATGACAAAAAACAAAATGACAGAATACACATTACTAACAAAAATAAGAAAAAGAATGATAACAATGACAATAAAGGAAATGGAAATATATTCATTCATTCCCTCCACATTCTATCTGTAAAAATATAGATATAGTGACACAACCTATAAACAAGACACAGAAAAGTAAAACACAGTTTCAAATCCTTGTTTATCTTCCAATTGTGTTTTCCTCTCTCCAATCATTTATGTGTATTGATAGATAAATGGATAGATATTCACTTATTGATCCTTTGGGGAATTACGGCTCCAAGACTGACCTTATAAATATGGTTTTCCAATCATTTTCATAATTACCTGAAATAACTTCCTCTTTTTTTGTCAAATTGATTTATTGAGTAGAATGTTCCTCTTGGCCTGAACAAGCCAGATGTTCCAGTTCAAGGCGTGACTGAGGCTCACATGTAACATAACTCAGTTAAGATGAGAAGATGATCTGCACCTGAGTTATAATAAATTTAAAAAACACGATTATATGAATTTATTTCTTTCTTTCTGGAGTGAAAATAACATTTGCTGGATTGATCGCTGTGTTGCTAACTAGCTCTAGATCACTATTCTATCAACATACACTTGAGAGCAACATTAAAGATATTTAATAACATTTATTGTCGCTACTTTTCCAACACAAAACAGCTGCTCGAGGTCAAAGTGTCTCGTGTTCAACAGATAAACAAGTTTAAGTTCCACGAGGCAACAATAACAACAACAACAACAACAAGGCGAACCTTTAAAGATCACCAGATGACGCATCAAAACACAATATTAACGAGAAGATGGTTCTCGCTGATAAACATGTTCACACACTTCGACTCAGGTCTTGATATTTACACTTATTTCTTAACCTTCCAACTTGAACCGGAACCGTTTCCCTGGTTGTGCTTCCGCTCCTTCGTTGCCGTCGCTTAGCATTCAACGGCTAACGCTGCTAACGCTGCTAACGGCGGTTTGGAAGCGTCGCCTTTTGTCCTTTTGTTCGAGATCGAGTGGTGTCTTGAAGAAAGAAAATAGAATCTCCGTTTGTGTCTGGATCGAGAGAGAATAGTTGCACGTTTCTCTCCACACAAACCAACAATCCCACCGATCGCGTGTTAAGTATTGTTAACACTGGGATAAACATGTCGGATGGTGGTCGTTACTACAACGGTAAGGAAGACTATTTACACGTCTTTGTGAAATATACCGTTCAGTTTCTTCGTGGTCGTGTCGTTTCTAGCTGTGTTTTTGATTGAATATGTGATCAATAAGTGGCAGAAAGAATAATATAACAGTATTAAGTTGGATCAACGTGAGCTCGTGTGAAACCGCATGCAGCGCATGGTTTGATCATTTTTAAACCTGATGCCTTAATATGATGATTATTTTTATTATTATGAGAAGTTCCTTGCATTATTATTTTAATGCATCTTTTCACAAGTTCATGCATTTATTTTATGGTCTAATTTGTTCCCCCTTTTTCCCCAAAAAGAACATGATGACAGAGGTGCTGCACCAAATTTCCGAAATCGCAAAGGAGGATCCAACAAAGGTCGATCCTACAACAGGAACCGAAGGGACCGTCAGCGTGGCAACCAATCGGGAATCTTTGGCGGTCCGGGTCCCAGGTCCCGACTCGACGATCTCGACGGTGATGTAACCATGGGCGACAACTCCCAAGACGGATCTTCCCAGAGCAGATTGTGAGTCAACACCTTTTCTTTTTACTGAGCTTTTAGAATCACACCTTTTTCTTATTATCTTAAATCAATGATCTGTTTTTCCCCCCTTTTTTGGTATTAATAATGTGTTTGTACTTGAAATGTTCCAGCAAGCCACACTTTATATACAAGTGTAGGATTTAAATTGTTTACTCAAGTCTTCTAATGTTAAAAATTGGCCACAGTAGAGTTGTAACTATTTATTTGAAGTATTTGATTTTAACACATTTGTTTTCATTCAAGTACTCCTTACCAACGACCTGGCCGTAAAGGAGATGGACGGTTCGACAGAGACCGGCACCGCGGGGAGGAGGAGGAGGAGGAAGAGGCTACAAAGGAGGGGATCGAGGTCTAGCGGGCAACGGAGGAGGAAAGAACCGATCAGACTGGTGGAAAGTGACTGTACGTGTTTCAGATGAGTTTTAAGCTACATATATTCTTGTTGCCTTTTGAATAAACCCATGTTTATTTTTCTCTCAGATACCTCACGGACCAAAGTATGAAAAGAAGTGGCTGTTGACGGCGATTCAGAACTTGTGTTCGATACAGTTCACACCAGTTAATGTGAGGCCCGCCATGTTTTTTCATTAGCATCATCTTTCTACTCTCAATATTGTTTTATTCCTTTTATAATGCGTTATCTTTTTTGTGCGTGTGTGTGTGTAGTACCAAGTCGACCACAACAAGGTCCATTTCTACGTAGATGATACCGCGACAGCCAATGCAATACATAAATGCTCCCACAAGATCACAGACAGCGATGGCTACAAGGTATGTTATGATGCATCATACATTGTTGTTACTGTGAATATTTGCAATGAATGATTGAACAGATTTATTTGTCAGATGGCTAATAAAACCTTGTATCCTGCAGGTGGAGGTGCACACTAATCGCTCTAACCCACCAAACTGCCTCCTAACGGACTTCAAGTCTGAACACATAGAGCACCTGAAGGTGAGAACAACTTTTTAATGGAGAAAATCATTGGATATTTAAAAATATAATGCTTATTCCTTGATATTGTTTAGTGTTATTATTCCAAGTGTTATTCAATGCCTGAAAACTTTGATGTCAAAGTGTATTGACAGAAGGGTTATCAGATATCTAAAATATGAAGTAATTCACCTAAAATAGTAATGGTGAATATGAGATTGTCCTGGTAGATTTCCAGATTACTAGATTCACTAGTAGAATCTGGAATCCTCCTAGGACAGATTGGAAATTCCAATATTCAGATCCCAGTTCAGTAGTAGGATTGCAATCTGTACTAGTAGAGATTGGAATTCCAATCTCTCTAGTAGGATTCCAGATCCTACTGGATTCCAATCTGTACTAAATATATACATAATTCAACTAAATCTTACAAAACCTTGTGTCTTCTACAGCAATGCATGGCCAAACGTTTCGATGCCTCCCAGCAAGCTTTGGACTTGAACAATCTTCGGGCAGACCCTGGTAAATACAACTTCAATCAGGATTACTTCAAAGGCTTCGATAAAGAGAACGGTGGAGACGGAGCATCCCATCGTGATCCTGACCCACAGCTGTTGGCCAAAAAAAAGGGGAAATCGGCAACCTTTAGTCACCCGTGCATGTCCTGAAAGTAGTCTGTGACCATGGTCTTAGTGTTCTGTGGGATGTCAAAGAATCCATGTAGAACTCAATAAGGTGTTTGGCACTGACCAGTAGTCATTTTCTAAACCGAGCCACATCACCCGGGGGCTCGGTCGACACACCTAGGGAAACATGGTATTCCATCCTTTTTGGCAAGTGATGTCAATGTAGCTGTTCTCCATCAGGTGGGAAGTAATCCTCCACGCCATCAAAGATAAGGTCTTTCTCAACATTTAGCAAGGGTATACTTCGGAATGATGAAGGCACTTTGCGAAGCATCTTGTCACATCTTTACCTGCCCTTGGATTGTGCCGTCTTGCCTCCTGGCAGCGTGTGTCGCAGGGAAGCGCTAATGGTCCCACAGAGCTCGCAGCTCTGCTTGGTAACCATCCACTGTGGGCACCAGTTCAAATGATGCAGAGACTTGATTACCAATGAAAAGGCGACAAATGTCCATTTTTTTAATTGTTAATTTGACTGTTTTTCTGTTTTCAACAGATCTCGTTTCACAGAATGTGGAGGTCGTCCTTAATAGAAAGAAATATATTGAAGCTGTTATCAAAATTATTGAGGGGAACATTCCTGAGGTAATGCTGACTCAAGTATATTAAAAAAAAAACTTTATTTTTCTTGTGTCACTACAAATGGCAGTAATGGTTTTTGGTGATTTCTGATTATTCTGGTCCTTCCCAGCTCGCTGCCTTGAACCTGAGCAACAATCGAATCCAGAGATTGGATGACTTTTCTGAGTTGATTAACAAAGTACCTCTTATGAAAACTCTAAACCTTTCCAACAACGAGGTATTTGTCTCGAATTTCCGCTGTTTACTTCAGAAATCGCTGTCATACAAACACTTTTATTCTTTATATTCCAGCTCAAGTCTGAACGTGAACTGGACAAGCTGAAGGGTCTGAAGCTGGTGGAGCTGTGGCTGAACCGAAACCCCCTCTGTGACCTTTTTAAAGACCAGAGTGCATACATCAGGTCAGTCTGAGCTTTTTCCAACATTTAAAAAAAAGTCTCAAAAGCAGAAATGGAGTCCGGTTCTGCATCATGTTATCACCGTATGGTGATTGTTTAGGAAACGCAGTCGAGTTGATTTGCATCTTAGATCAACCAGAAAAAGATTGACTTTTGATTCCAAAGGCAGAGAGAGAAGGAGTCCTGTGATTCTCAACCATTAATCTTCAACATAATCTCTTGTCAACAGAGTGAGCAGCAGCTGGTCAACACACACACATATTACTCTTACTAATCTATACACTTTTACTTTTCCAGAGCTGAGACGCGTTCACTTGCTCTAATGGGTCATTTTTTCATTTCAAGTTTCTCCACAGTGTGATCGTTCTTCCTGCTGTAAAACAATTACGATCTTCTCTTTAGAATCTTTAAGACCGCAAGCAATGCCTGATGCAGCGCCTCCTTCTTTCATCCTGGTCGGCCTCCCTGAAAGCTGCAGTCGAACAAAGTTAACACACTTAAGTTATCACTTAATTAAGATCTTTCCTTTACTCGAGGACTCTTTTTCGATCAAACTCCTTCCACAATGTACTGCGTGTCGCAGTGAGGCATCAATAATGACCGGTGCTGGGGTAAACAGTGTTCAACTACAACACCATTGTTTTGAAGCCGGGGCACCACAGTCATCGTGACAATGTTTGGACGGAGAAAAAAGGGCAAAGTCGCACCTTTCCCCTCTACCCTTGACTGACCCTCCTGCCCTCGGCGGCCTGATTCAGGAGAGTATGGAAGGCTGGTTCGCTGATGACGGGTAAGATCCCGCCTCTAAACCATGGGACAACCTAAGACAGGCACAGTCACGATTACTCGACCTAAGTCCCCGTGAGACGCGTCTCACTGACCCGGCTCGTCGAAGCTCGGGCGGGACCATGCAGGCGACGCTGGTGGGCCGAGGTGGAGGGGAAAGTTTGTCAGCAACCTTGACTGATGATGCGCCAAAGAAAAACTTCTCTACTCGGGGATCGTGTTTTTGCCAAACGGGCGTAATCCAACACATTGAAAAATAACCCTGGAAAAGGCTTGCCAACCACAGAAATCCTGTTCCCCTCACTCGGTCATGTTTTGTCTTTTTCTTGATAATTCATTACAAGGATGGAAACTCAAAATCCCCGAAACAATTCTCAAAACATTTTAAGATGTTTAAAGTTTTTCCGAAAACTTAATCCTTTAAAGGGAGAGATTTCCGATCATCCAGTCATAGCTGTTAGTGGTTTTGTGTTCCTGCAGCCGAGGGAGGCTCCTGGGTGTGTTGGAGGCGCTGGTTTGAGCAATACTTGGTCTGCTTTTACCTGCTTCTCAAATCTGAGCTCAGTCGCCAACAAATGATTAGTTTCTCACTATTTTTCTGCATGCCTGTGTGTACATTTAACAGTCGTACCAGACTTAAAGATGTGTCTTCCTTAGAATACTTAAGTTCATGAGATAACGTGACGACATTGGTGCTAAAGTTCATTCAAAACATCGTTGATTTATCCTTCTAGTCGGAGCAATGCCGCACGTTCCCCGTTGTCGCCCTGACAAGAAGGTCTTTGTGTATCCGTGTGTGTAATCGCTCCGAGCGTGTTTGTGTTATTCCCTCTTGTCAGATCTGTGTGTCTCCATATTGGGGAGGAATGTGAGTATAACTGTTGGTGAGTACGCTTTTGAACTGTGGCGGGCATGGAGAACAAGGAGCATTTTTACTTCGATCTTTTTCTACAGAAAGAAATTCTCTGCTTACGAAGTTCAATTGATAATATATACAAGTGATGAAGATTTGTAATTGACATTCACACTGTGGCCACCAGCAGACAATGGTGCCGATCTTACCTCAGTTAACGTGCAGATTTACAGAATACGTCTTTAAAAAAAGAAAGGAAAAGGAATGTTGTTCTTGGAGCGTGTGGATGTGACGTTGACATAACTTTCTCTTTTGTCTTCCTGCACAAGCGCTGTGCGACAGAGGTTCCCTCGACTTCTCAAACTGGTAAGTGTGGTTTCTATGTGTGGAATGGAACAAACATTTCGACAGAGTCTTGCGAAGTGGCAACAAATGCGTCTCACACAGTGGTCGTCCTAAACGACTGGAACATTTTGACTATTCATAATTAATGATCTACTTCATTACATTTGCTCCTTCTGTGTTACTGCTGACAACAGAATGAAGGCTGAATATCATTTTTGCTCTAACATTGAAATTCATTGTAGAATTTAAATGGTGGGCGACAAATCAAACTGGTTATCTCACGACTTTCATTGACCTCCTTTTAGGACGGCAACGATCTTCCCGCACCTATTGTATTCGATGTGGAAAACCCTACAACGATACCTGCCTCCAAGGTACTGACAAGAACCATTATAGACAGTTTTGAAATAGTCTTGTTGCTACTTGAAGTTTACCACGTGACTTGCCTAAGCCTAGCTGTGCCGTTAATAATGTTATCCATGCAGGGAAGCCATTTTGGGTCGGACGAAATAAAGTCTCTCATCCTTCGATTCTTACAACAGTAAGTATTTCTTTTGGTGGGGAAACGATTGCTAGCCGTTATTTGTCTTAATCGCAGCATTTTCTGTACGTGCAGGTACTACACTATATACGACTCTGGGGACAGACAGCCTCTCTTGGACGCTTACCATGATGGCGCCTCCTTGTCCCTGACGACGCCCTTCTCCAACCAAAACCCTGCGAGGTAAGTCGCAGTCTGCCTATTGATCGCATTCTGAGAAGAGCAATATATATATAGATATATAGATATATATATAGATATATATAGAGATAGATAGATAGATATATAGAGATAGATAGATAGATATATAGATATAGAGATATAGAGATATAGACATATATCTATATATATATATATCATCATCATCGTTTGTCTTCTGTGAAATCCAAATTAATTAAATTCCAGAATTAGACTTGAAGTTGCAAGAAGGAACCGGAATGAAAGAAATTGTCATTTTCATCGAAGTCGATTGTTTAGCCCAGAATACTTCCCTTTGTATTCAACCGATGACTTGTATAAATTTTTTCATACAAATAGTACTACAACGAACTCCACGTAGATGTTACTTTTTATAATTATCAAAAATAAAACTATCTTATTAAAACGTGTAAATGATGGAAAGGTTCTCGGACTATTAAAAATGGGCACCATGTCTCATGAAAACCACTTGTCTTGGGTCGCAGGTCGGGTCTGGGGGAATACAGCAAAGACACCCGGAACCTCAAGAGAGTCAAAGACACAAGTACGTTTTCTTTCTCCTTAAGATGAATCGTCACAGTCGTTTAGATCGTGTCTCATTCGCTGCTCTTAATGTCTCACAGCGATACGCTACAAACTCTTGAAGCACACCCGACTAAACGTGGTGGCGTTCCTCAACGAGCTGCCCAAGACCCAACACGACATCGCCTCCTTCACCGTCGACGTCAACGCCTACACGGTACGTTTGGTTGTTCCGGCGGCCGCGCCTCACTCGCTGAACATCCCTTCTTATGCTTATATCATTGTTTCTCTCGCTAGAACACGCTGCTGTCCTTCACCGTCAGTGGCGTCTTCAAAGAGGGTGAGTTTGAAATGATCCACGTTTATGAACGGAATGATTTTTGTTTTTAGGTCCTTTTTAGAACTTGTTTTTATTTTTGTTGGTTTGTCTTGTCAGTCGATGGAAAGTCCCGAGACTCAACTATGGCTTTCTCCCGAGTCTTTGTAACGGTCCCAGCAGGGAATTCTGGGTAAGACTTTAAAACACCAAAGAGTTTGATGAACCGTTTATAGTTTGTTAAAGTATTGTTGGTTCCTTTTCTGCTTTAACTGTATGTTTTTGATTCTCCGTTTCAGCCTCTGCATCGTCAACGACCAGATCTTCATCAGGATGGCCACCACCGAAGAGATCCGTCGAGCCTTCGTAGCACCAGCGCCGACTCCCTCGTCCAGCCCCGTCCCAACACTCACGGCTCCACAGCAGGAGATGCTCGCCGCGTTCTCTCAGATGTCGGGCATGAACCTGGAATGGTCCCAGAAGTAAGTGTTGATGTTTCAACCCTTGACTCTTAAAGATGTTAATGTTTTTGTTTTTTTTGTCAGATGTCTTTTAGACAATCAGTGGGATTTCTCAGCTGCAGCTCAAGTCTTCACTCAACTAAAGGTGAATTATTTAAGTCGGCTTCAGCAATAATGTGTATGAAAATAACAATATTTTCCTTTTGTTTCAGGCGGGAGGAAAAATCCCAGACGTTGCTTTCATCAAATAAAAGACATAAGACCTTTTTTTTTTTTTTTGCTGAATAAAATCTACCGTTTTATTTATAGCTTATGTTTTGATCCGATGTTTTACGGGAGAAATGCGCTTTTTGTGGACATTTCTGTTAAGTGACTTTTTGTACCGGAGAAATAAAGGTCACAGACGTGTGACGAAGATGGATGTATGGTATATATTTGGTTATTTTATCTTTACAGTTGTATAGAAATTTCAAAGAAATAAAGACCTTGTGTTGCCTAGTGTTTGATTTTATCATTCTTTTCTATCATCTTTTACCATAACAATGTCAACTCGATGGGGGTTTTGACGAAAAACCTTAATTTGTAGTGATCTCAGAGTCTTAGGTTGTTGTTTCTTTTAGTCATGAGTTGGTGATTTACTTTTAGGGAAGAGAAAATAAAGAATAGCTTCGAATGGTGTGAATAGAAAACACTAACAAACCATACGTTTAATGCTGAAGTATGTGGTTTTTGAACATGTCTGAAATGTTGCGAATTTCACAAAATATATGACAAGAATCCAATCGAAATTATTCAAGACGTATTGCTTCATCAAAGACGTCTTGGAAAAACACCTCACAAAGATGGCGCCTCCGCTGCGTCATACTCTCTTCCGGGTTCTGCTTTCATTGGTGTGACGCGTGACGCACTGACGTCTTCGCCATACCTCCAGTAGTCGAATGATAACAATAAACAACCCTGAACAAGAGGTCCAGCACCAGCAGGAACCGTCGCTGTCCTTCAACAACAACGCGCTGAAAAATGACCCGGGACAGCGTCGAACCCTCGGAGTGAAGTGTCGCGGACTTTGGTCCGACCTGACACCGAGAATTTTAGTGTTTTTTTGTCGCATATTCGAGTCACGGTTCTCCCTCCTTTAGCCCTGAAGCTAGTAGTAGCCCCGTGGATCCCTTCTAAGAGGAACCACTTTTGTTGGGTCTGTTATGCAGTTTCCGGGGGGCAGTAGTCTCACTCGCTCCCCCCCACCAGGCCTTCACCTCCTGCCTCCTCCTGCGGGCCCATGTCTCGGTGGCTCTTCCCCTGGTCCGGCTCCATCAAGAAGCGGGCCTGTCGGTACCTCCTGCAGCACTACCTCGGCCACTTCCTGCAGGAGCGCCTGAGCCTGGACCAGCTGGGCCTGGACCTGTACAATGGCAGCGGTGTCATCAAGGAGATCCACCTGGACGTCTGGGTGAGTTCTTGGTAAACAGACTGGTGTCAGTGGTTAAGTTGGTCTGTTTCGCAAGAGCAGCTCAACAACAACAAGCTCGTGTGTCTTCTGGGAAGACTCACTTCTGAGAACCTAACATTATCTCTCACTATCATCTATATACGTCACAAGTTTGTTTGTTTTGATGAGTCACGTTTAAGATGTTGTTCCTGGTGGATCCACATCCTCACGTGTCTCTGAACCTGGTCCTCGCAGGCGGTCAACGAGCTCCTGGACTCGCTGGGGGCCCCCCTGGAGATCGAGGATGGCTTCGTGAGCAGCATCAAAGTGACCATTCCCTGGCAGGCCCTGCTGACCGACCACTGCACCCTGGAGATCTCCGGGCTCCAGATCACATGTCGACCCAAGTACAGGACCAGTGAGTGAACGGAACCACATTTGTAGCTTTTATTTCATCATTAATTTGAAAATGTGTCGTTGGTTTTAAAGCGATCGTTCTAGTAGTTTCTTCTCGCCCTCGTGTCCACCGAGGGTTAGGACGGTTTTTCAGAGTAACTTTTGTCTTTTCGTTGAATCCATTCGATTTTAATTTTCATTACTGACGTCTGGACTATTGTAACAGTTTATTTCATGTCTAAACCAGAAGGATCTTCTCGCCTGCAGTTCATACAAAACTCTGCAGCCAGAATTCTGAGCCGCTCTAGTAGAAGAACTCACATTTCTCCTTCAAACTCTTCACTGGTTTCTTTCAGGATCATTTTAAAAATCTTACTTTCAGATCTATTCATGGTCAGACCATGATTCTCTGAGACTCTTGTGTTTGTCTCAGTGTTATCTTGATCTTTTAAGTATATATTTTATTGGGTTTTGTCTTGATTGTTTAAGCGTTTGGTCTTGAAAAGCGCTATATAAATATTACTTACTTACTGAAGCTTCTTCAATGTGTCGTTGGTTTTAAAGCGATCGTTCTGGTTTCTTCTCGCCCTCGTGTCCACCGAGGGTTAGAATGGTTTTTGGAGTAACTTTTGTCTTTTCGTTGGTTCACACAGCAGTGTGTGTCCATATAATGCTCGTGAAAACACGCACTTGAAACATACAAATACTGCTCGTTGATGTTAACAAATTAAATAAGTCTATATTTTATGCTTTGAGCCTCTGAGTTTAAGTCTCACGTGAACTGACGCTCAGTACCTGTGAAACTGGGACTTGCTTTTTCTTCAAACAATCTTAAAATATGTAACATTTTTGGTTCCATTTTTCTTGCCATAGCATCAATATAAGCAAGACATTACAGACGAGCAGTATGTTAGTAAGTAAGTTATATTATATATATATATATATATATATATATATATATATATATATATATATTAGCGCTTTTTTAGACCAGGGTCACAAAGCGCTTAAACAATTAAAACGATACTCAATCGAGAGAGGAAGATGGTTCCAAAACTTAGGAGCAACAGTCTGGAAGGATTTCTCTCCTCTGGTCCGGAAGTTCAGGAACCATCAGTAGATTCTGATCCACAGACCTCAGAGCCCGAGCTGGGGTGTAAGTCTGGATCAGATCTACTGATGGAAGGTCTGACCATGAATAGATCTGAAAGTAAGAACCAGAATTTAAAAATGATCCTGAAAGAAACTGGCAGCCAGTGAAGAGTTTGAAGGAGAAATGTGAGTTCTTCTACTAGAGCGGCTCAGAATTCTGGCTGCAGAGTTTTGTATGAACTGCAGGCGAGAAGATCCTTCTGGTTTAGACATGAAAACAAACTGTTGTAATAGTCCAGACTGTGAATAGTCCAGTTTGGGGGGCTTTTATAACGAACAAAATGTAGTCCTGTTTACGTTGTTCTTCGCCTGATAGTCTAAAACCTCTCACAACCCGAGGTCGACGTGAGGGTGAGTAGAAAATGAAGTTTTAACTTTAACCTGTTGTCTCAGGTGGGGGTTGGGACTCCCAGGGATGGTCGTCAAGTATGACTTCGAGCATGCAGCTGGCACAGGAGTGCCTGAAGGACCCCCCGGAGGCATCGGAGGAGCCTCCGGCCCCTTTGGAGGGGCTTGAGATGTTTGCACAGACCATTGAGACGGGTCAGGCTCGTCCATCACTTCATCCTCGACCTGCTTGTTATTCCCGCTAACGATGATTTTCCTTCCGTCCAGTCCTCCGTCGTATCAAAGTCACCTTCCTGGACACTATTGTTCGCATCGAGCACCAGCCCCTCGACCTGGAAACAGGTGTTGCCTTAGAGGTGCACATCAAACGGTAGGAAAACCTCTTCTTAATCACGCGGTGCTTTAAATGGGTTTTAAGGTTATAAACCATAATAAACACGTTTTTAAATTGACATTTTATTGCCTCATGTGACGCTTCCTTCATGTGTGTTTGCGTTTTGCATTATATTCTGTTGTGTAACATCATGTACGACTTCAAGACTCATCGCCTGTACAATGAGATTAGCCTGAAACACATAGATGACTCTTTAGAACATTGAACTAAAAGTACAATAATGTTTCAATATATAGACTTTAGACTTAAGACTTTCTTTTATTGTCATTGAACAGAAAAACACTGCAGTGAAACTGGCAACGAAATTACGTTGCTTGGTAACCGTTAAATAAAACAGCATAGAATGAACGTATATAAAAAAAAGTATAAATATTAATAAGTTAAAAAATAGTGCAATATAGTATAAATAGAACAAATAAATAATGTTTTTAATATTGCATAGCTCAAGTTATATTTCATTTATCAGTCTGATGGCCATAGGACTGTATATATACACATGTGTGTGTATTTTTGATTAGTATTTCTTTAAAAAAGATAACTTGTATGTGCTGGAGTTGTACGTAACTTTTTTTTCTATTATTTTTAATTAAAAAAGGATTAACGAACGATTAATTTGGATTAATAAAATGTTAATTCTTAGGGTATCAAATTAATTGTCTTTCATGCGTAAACATGTATTTTAAAATTCATAAAAACATACTTTTTAAATGTATCCTAATGGTTTTATGGTTGTTGTCATTATTTGTATAACATTATTGATTTTACATAATCTTGTTAACAGGGAAACCTGTTTGGATTTTAAAGTGAGATAATAGTTTAGTAAATAATAACCTGCTGCTAAGTTTGGAAACTTAAAACTGTATTTTAATCCACTTAGAAATAAAAATACAATCCTGGTCATTTTTCAACAGATGACAGAAACTTCATATTGTAACCTTTTCCCTTCATTTGTCAAATCCATGCACGTGTCGTTAGATTTATAACGGGGTCATCACGAGGGGGGCCTCAGATCTCAAAGTACATGTGTGAACAAGTGGACCTTCTGACGGCCACATGGTCGCAGAATCGTAAAGTTCTCTGAAGCTAATGTTGACTTTATTCCAAAAGATACGACAACAAGCTTTATATGCTGCACGAAAAAATCATGTTCACGAAGCTAAAGTGTGTCTTTTTGTTTAGTGAATACTCTGTGTTTGTTCCTGTCCCACATCGTAAATCTTTAGTTTATCTTTAGTCTTTAGTTTAAATCCAAGTCGACCAAAAACTGGAAACAAACCTGTTCTTCTCCAGAACGACTTCACGGCTCACTTGTCTAGTTCTTCATGAAATGAAACGTCTGGACTATTATTATTAACAGTTTGTTTTCATGTCTAAACCAGAAGGATGTGTCTCGCCTGCAGTTCATACTAAACTCTGCAGCCAGAATTCTGAGCCGCTCTAGTAGAAGAACTCACATTTCTCCTTCAAACTCTTCACTGGCTGCCAGTTTCTTTCAGGATCATTTTAAAATTCTGGTTCTTACTTTTAGATCTATTCATGGTCAGACCTTCCATCAGTGATCTGCTTTGGAACGATCTTCCTCTGTGTTTGATGATCTACTGACTCCTTCAAGAAACATCTGTGTTTGATGATCTACTGACTCCTTCAAGAAACATCTGTGTTTGATGATCTACTGACTCCTTCAAGAAACATCTGTGTTTGATGATCTACTGACTCCTTCAAGAAACATCTGTGTTTAATGATCTACTGACTCCTTCAAGAAACATCTGTGTTTGATGATCTACTGACTCCTTCAAGAAACATCTGTGTTTGATGATCTACTGACTCCTTCAAGAAACATCTGTGTTTGATGATCTACTGACTCCTTCAAGAAACATCTGTGTTTGATGATCTACTGACTCCTTCAAGAAACATCTGTGTTTGATGATCTACTGACTCCTTCAAGAAACATCTGTGTTTGATGATCTACTGACTCCTTCAAGAAACATCTGTGTTTGATGATCTACTGACTCCTTCAAGAAACATCTGTGTTTGATGATCTACTGTCTCCTTCAAGAACCATTCTGTGTTTGATGATCTACTGACTCCTTCAAGAAACATCTGTGTTTGATGATCTACTGACTCCTTTAAGAAACATCTGTGTTTGATGATCTACTGACTCCTTCAAGAAACATCTGTGTTTGATGATCTACTGACTCCTTCAAGAAACATCTGTGTTTTTTTTTTTTTTTTTTTTTTTCTTTTTTTTTTTTTTTTTTTTTTTTTTTTTTTTTTTGAGACATCTGTGTTTGTCTCAGTGTTATCTTGATCTTTTAAATGTATATTTTATTGGGTTTTGTTTTGATTGCTTAAGCGTTTGTGACCTTGAAAAAGCGCTCTACAAATATTACTTTCTTACTGAAGCTTCTTCGTTTGTGCGTCCAGGCTGGAGTACTTTGACGAAGCGGTGCGAGATCCCACGAGTCAGACTACCGTGCCTGTCGACATCCACCAGCCGCCAGCCTTCCTGCACAAGATCCTGCAGCTGAGTGCGGTCCAGCTCTTCTACGACAGCATGAGTCCGCAGGTCAGCGTCTCCCGAAGTTCAAGAGTCGTCAACTATCACTCAACGTACTTCCTGTTTTTAAATATACATGGTTTATGGTGTCTTTTGAATCTAATACACGTGTTTGTATGCAAGAATATTCTTGTTATTACAATAATTATTTATATGAACAAGTCAAGAACATCCTGTGTTTTATGGATGGAGCACTCAGCTCCTCCCATTACGAACACTAATAGACTCAGGGACTCATTCGTTCCTTGTGCTATTAGATTGTTTAATTCTGAGTTTGGGGGCAAAAGTGAAAAGATGATTCTATTCCATGTTAATCTTTTGTCTTTGTTATTTTTCTTTGAACTATGTTCTTTATCTTTGGACTTGGATTGTGTCATCTTGCGCTTTCTTTTAAGGGAAACCTTTTTCTTGTTCTTGTCCCTCCAGAGGGATCAATAAAGTTGATATATCTATCTATATAGATATATATAATAACCTAAATGATTGATCAACAGCCCCTGCTCTGTAGAGACATTATTTTCTACTTAAAAAATGTTTTAATTGTATTATACTTCCTGCAAGTCAGGGTTAATCAATGAATAATTTATTATTTGTATTATTATTATTGTTATTATTATTATTCCTAATGATTTATCAGACTCTCGTAGAGTTGTCACTAAACTACAATGTTCAACTTGATACCAATAATTCAGAAGAATATTCAATACAAATGTTAGATAATTAAAAATATACTCTAAATGTAAAAGAAAAACAAGGAAAAAAAAGTTAAAATAACCTCATTCACAACATGTAACAATCAAACGAACCACAAGTTATATATTTTGTCATGAAAATATTTAGTTTCCATTAGAAACGGCAACTAGGAAAAGAAGTTTAAAGTATAAGATGGTGTTATCGATACTTTTAAAAATGAGAATCGTCTCCAGAAAGAACATTTTATTAGCAATTCTTGTTTGAGTTTTGAAACTTTTGTCGACGACAGTCTCTAGTTTTGTTATGGCTTCGTCTCACTTGGTCTCAGTGTCTCATTTGTCTTCGTATCTTGTGACTGAAATGACTATAAAAATACATGAATATTCATTAACAAAACACCTTTTTATTTTACACATGGAAATAATTTGATTCTGAAGTTAATTGTATCATATTTGAGACTTTCTTCTTTTGGAATCTCTTCGTCATTTGTCGTTTTTAAAAGTCAGTTTGTATACAAAAGTATGGAAGCGACACGATTAAAATGTAGTTTCCTTTCATGTTCAGGGCTCGACTGGGATGCATCACCCTAATCCAGCTCATGCTAGTGAAGATGAAGACGATGATGAAGATGAAGATGATGAAGATGAGGATGAAGACGATGATGATGATGAGGAGGAGGAGAAGGATGAAGAGAAGGAAGAAGAAGGAGAAACAAAATCTCCACCCGTCCCTCCGTCTGAACCGCTGCTCATCGGAAGCTGCTCCGGCTTCATCGAGACGACTGTGAAGATCAAACAGAACGAGATGCTACCTGGACCACAGGTGTGTGTTTGTGTGTCGTGTGTGTGAAGTGTGTAAACGACACATTTTTCATGATGCCTCTCTAAACTTCCTCTCTTCTCCTCTCAGTTTGAGTTGGATGGAAAGGTGGGCTGCGTCCACCTGCTGCTGTCTCCGGACCAAATCACTCACCTGAACGACCTGATGGCTGCGCTCTGTGTCAGCACAGGTACGCTCTCTCTGGAAGAACACCTTTTAAAATGAGGGAATTTTAGTTGAACAATGTGTTGGAATCATCAAACATGTTAAAAATAACCTCTAGACTCCTTCAAGAAACATCTCAAGACACTTTTATTTGAGATTTTCCTCGATTCTCTGAGACTCTTGTGTTTGTCTCGTGTTATCTTGATCTTTTAAGTATATATTTTATTGAGTATTGTTTTGATTGTTTAAGCGGTTTGTGACCCTGGTCTAGAAAAGCTCTACAAATATTACTTACTTACTAGACGGCGCAATCATCACTCCATCAAGAGAATCAGCTCTTTCTCCCTCTAGTCCTGACTTCATTCAGTCGTAGAAAAGTGACGTCAATAAAAGTATTCTTAAAATAAGGGGTGACTTTTGAGATTCTCCCTGTGACCTCTTGACCTCCTCAGAGCCAGAGAAGAAGTGCGGGGGGGTGCACAGCCGACCGCTGGACTCCGACGACCTGCGGTTGATCGAGGACGACCTCAGCAAGCAGCTGGGCTCCAGTCCTAAAGAGAGGGACTGGGACGCCGACTCGGATCTGGACCCTTACGAGACCAGCCTCGAAAACGGAGGTGAACGTACAAACAGAGGTTCAATTGTTGGTCGATGTATTAATCAGGGCTTAAACTAGTGCTGCACGATATTTGAATTATGTGCGATATTCGATAATGATCTCTTGAATAGCGATATCGATATTAATGCAATATTTTTTTTTTTGCCTAAAAATGTGGCTGCATCGGTTTCCCGCCGAACTGAGCGACATCAGAGAGGAGCCGCCGGCGCGTCGTGATATCACCAAATCAATAACAAATCCAACTCCTTGTACACGCACACATAACACTTTATAAATGACGCTAACAACTTGGCTCGTTAGCATACGGTGAAGACGCACACGTAACACTTTATAAATGACGCTAACAACTTAGCTCGTTAGCATACGGTGAAGAGCCTAACACTTTATAAATGACTAACAACTTAGCTCGTTAGCATACTAACGCACACGTAACACTTTATAAATGACGCTAACAACTTAGCTCGTTAGCATACGGTGAAGACGCACACATAACACTTTATAAATGACGCTAACAACTTAGCTCGTTAGCATACGGTGAAGACGCACACATAACACTTTAGAAATGACGCTAACAACTTAGCTCGTTAGCATAAAAAAATACACATAAATGACGCTAACAACTTAGCTCGTTAGCATACGGTGAAGACGCACACATAACACTTTATAAATGACGCTAACAACTTAGCTCGTTAGCATACGGTGAAGACGCACACTAACATTTATAAATGACCTAAAACTTATCATACGGTGAAGAGCACACATAACACTTTATAAATGGCTAACAACTTAGCTCGTTAGCATACGGTGAAGACGGACACATAACACTTTATAAATGACGCTAACAACTTAGCTCGTTAGCATACGGTGAAGACGGACACATAACACTTTATAAATGACGCTAACAACTTAGCTCGTTAGCATACGGTGAAGACCACACATAACACTTTATAAATGACGCTAACAACTTAGCTCGTTAGCATACGGTGAAGACGGACACATAACACTTTATAAATGATGCTAACAACTTAGCTCGTTAGCATACGGTGAAGACGCACACATAACACTTTATAAATGACGCTAACAACTTAGCTCGTTAGCATACGGTGAAGACGGACAGGTTTGTTTGGAAGTTCACGATCTTCTAAGAAAACAACTGAGACGAGATGAAAAGTTCTTACAATATGTTGCTTTAACAAAGGAGGTTGAAAGAGACGAGTGACTGGATCACTAGTGTTTGACTAGATCATAAGTTAGTATTACTTCACTGGATCACTAGGGACTAGATCAAAGTTAGTATTACTTCACTGGATCACTAGTGTTTGACTAGATCAGAAGTTAGTATTACTTCCGTGTATATACTGAGCTAAGTCAGCGCGCCGGTAAGACGTGTCGCCATAGCAACCGAGCCTAACGGGCTGCGCCGCACAGTTCACAGACGGACGGAGACGTAAACAACAAACTGAATGTGACACTGACTATAAATGAATATAAATTACCACATGTTTCGATATGTATATCGCACCTGCCAATATCTCCATATCTGTATTTTTTTTCAATATATCGTGCAGTCCTGGCGCCCACTCTTTTTTCTAAAACAGTTGATCTAATGAGCTGCTGGTCATTTAAGATACATTTGTCGAAATTGAACGACTATTAGTGACTGCTGTATGCATACTGATGTATGTATATATATGTATATATGTATATATGTATGTATATATGTATATATATATGTATATATATATATATATGTATATATGTATATATGTATATATATATATGTATGTATATATGTATATATGTATATATGTATATATATATATGTATGTATGTATGTATATATATATATATATATGTATATATGTATGTATGTATATATATATATATATATGTATATATATGTGTATATATATATATATACATATATGTATGTATATATGTATAAATATATGTATATATATATATATATACATATATGTATATATATATGTATATATATATATATATATATGTATATATATATGTATATATATATATATATGTATATATATATGTATATGTATATATATATGTATATGTATATATATATATATATATGTATATGTGTATATATATATATATATATATATATATATGTATATATATATGTATATATATATATATATATATGTTTCCCTCTTCACTAATGTTTGGAGAATATTCCAGATGTATCAAAACTAAAAAAATGATTGCAAACGTTCGACCAGAACATGTAATTTCAAATGGAATCCAATGGAATCAAAGTTTTGTCTCTAATCGTTTTCTATCTCGTTTCCTCTCAAATCATCTTAAAATACAAAATATATATTTTTAAAGAAATCGACTGATGATCTTCTTTCAGCCTCGGAGATGTTTTTCTCGATGGGTCCTGGAGGGATGAGCAGCAGCATGACGTCGGTGCGATCGGGCAGCGAACTGTCGGACAGTGACATGGAGTCGTCGACTCACAGTCTGTCCAGCCTCGCTCAGCCTCTGTCTGCTCAGGTGCTGATGATAACGTTTGTTTCATTGATGTTTCAATTCATGTGGATTTAATATCTATATGAACCTGTGAAGATCCAGCACTAATGTATTTGTCAAATATATGGAAGTTTATCAGTGTCGTCCGGATATTAAATGGTTGATGGTTGTTAAACCTTGAATTTTTTACTGAAATGTTGTTGTTTTAAGCATTTTATATATATATATATAAAAATATATATATTAATATTTTATTTATTATTTTGAATTAAATGATTTGTATATTGAAAGCCTATTTGTTTTTTATTGAATTATTAAATTCAATAATTGTAAAGTGAAAGTTGAATTTGTTTATTTGAATGGAATCATTTTATTTTCACATACAGTTTGATATTCTTATTCCAAAATTAAAAAGTAAATTATAAAACTGTAATATTCAATTCATAGCCTTTTAAATTCTATTTAAAAATGTTGGTGCAAAGCTTCAACCTTCAGGCAATCATGGTGTAAAGGAATTAAATATATGAAACTAAAAATATTTCTTAAAATCATTGGAATATGAATATATGCATAAAAAAAATGGAACTTTCAATATACAAATTATTGAATTAAAACATTATTTATTGCTTAAATGATAAACAGCATTTCAATTAAAAAAAATATGAAAGTTTAAACATTATAATTATGTTAAATTGATTCAACATTCTGATATAAAGTTAAATACTTAGACATCAAATGTGATCCTAGAGAGAGAATTTAAAGCAAACTCGTGTCTGTAATCTGTAAAAAAAACACATTTATTTCTATATATTTAATTTCCAAATGAATAGACGCTAACTATGATCTTAACTTCCCCTGCAGGGTCTGATGAACTGTCCCAGAAGATATCCTGTCCCCGGCTGCCTTCCAAGTCTACCACAGACCAGAGTCCGAGGTGAGCGTTGGTGCTCCTGGTCACCTGTTCATCCCTCCATCATCTTCTCTCTCTGGTCCACAGCTCGCTCTCAGGCCGAGCAGATGAAGCCCGACTCCCTCCTGAGACTCTCTCTGGGTGGACTCACGCTGACCCTGCTGCAGGCGGATCCTCCCGTCACGCCGGGCGCCGCCGCCGCCTCATTGGCTCACGTTTCCAGGGTGTTTTTCAAAGAGCTGGGTTCGTTCAAGGACAGCATGTTCAGCGAGAGAGACTTCCACCACCTGAGGGAGGGATTCGTACGAGCCTGTCCACAGTCGCATATCAGGTGAGATGAAAGTTTCTTCACTAGATTCTCGGGTTTAATGTTCATACTGTACACCGTCATTTTATAAAGGGCTGAACAATTGATCGCATTTTCGATATAATCGCGATATAAAAAAAAATGCAATTATTATATTGCAAAGTCTGCGATTTTATTTAATTTCATTTAGTTTCAAGTATTTGCAGGGAATATATTATGTAATTAAAGTAACTAAATTAACCTTGTATGCTTAATTTGCTTTAATCTTAAAGATGCCTTAGTAAACTTATCTTAACAATTGCAAAGAAATACATTTTACTGTTAAGTTAATTATTATTTGTATTAGAGAAGAAAAGTGAATGAAAAAGGACATTGAAAAATAATCGCATATTTAATCGCAATCGCAAGGAAAAGTAATCGCAATTATAATTTTTTTTTCAATAATCTTTCAGCTCTAGTTTAAAACTTATCTTTAATTTTAACTTCACACCTTTTTGTAGCATCTCAAATGTTGTTGATTGCAATGAGCTCAATGGGGCAGCAGGTGGCAGTATAAGACACATGAAACACAAAGAGTAATGGATCCTTCAAATGTTTCTAATCAATTATATTGGCAGAATGTAGTGATTCCTGGTCCTACTATTAACCTGGAAACTTCTTTGCGATCAATTTCTGAGTTATTTTGCTCACGTGCAGACAGATGAATGCTGAGGACTTATGGAAGTATGAAATGTTTAACCTTTTTTTGTTGAAATTTGGTTTTATTTTAATATTTAAGCCTTGTAATTAATCATATCTACATTGAAAGGTTTGGCGTTTTTTATTTAATCCAAATGTTGACGAGCTACTTGATCGAACTCTAAGCCAATCATGAGCCTCACAGACAAACACGTGACCGGCTTGTTTATTTATCGCGGCAGATTCAAAGCAACGGTATCGTCTGGTGTCACTTTTATAGCGACAGTATTAAATTGAATTTAAAAGAAATATTGAATTTAGAACATGTATTGTTTAATCATCCAACTATATGTGTAAAAATGTATTAATTAAAAAAAATCTTTGAGTTTTTAATTAAAAAATTAAATCAACCTCTTAATATAGAAATGATTTAATTTAATAATGAATTAAAAAATAGTTAAATGCTTTAAATGAACAAACATTTGAATAAAAACATTTCAAAGTTTCAATATTTTAATTTTAAATTAAATCTATTCAATGTTCTGACGTCACTAAAAGCTTCACTTCATAACCTCCGTTGGTAAAATAACGATCACTGATGTGTTTGTTTGTCAAATGAAGTTCCATCAACATCATGGTGTGATTGAAAATAAAACATTTTACTTTCCCTAATAAATCTAAAGTCAAACGGATGAAAGTACAAATTGAAATCTTTCTCCATGTTTTCCTTCAAAAGTAACATTTTCTTGGGTGTCGTCCTCCAGACTGACCGGAGCAGCCGTGCAGGTCGCATGTGAGATGAGGAGCGGGCGGCGGCACAGTCGCATGGTGACCTCTGACCTGTCCTTCAGCAGACTGGAGCTGCTGGAGTGTCTGTGGGAGGACGGCAAGCCTCAGTACTGTGAGGTATGAAGCTCCCTCGTCGTGTGAGAGACACTAGTGTGTCCAGGAGTGTGTCCAGGAGTGTGTCCACGAGTGTGTCCAGGAGTGTGTCCAGGAGTGTGTCCAGGAGTGTGTCCAGGAGTGTGTCCGAGGCACGAGTGTGTGTCCGAGGCACGAGTGTGTGTCCGAGGCACGAGTGTGTGTCCGAGACACGAGTGTGTGTCCGAGGCACGAGTGTGTGTGAGAGACACGAGTGTGTCTGAGATCTCACTTTTAACGTCATCGTTGGTGTGTTGCAGCTTCTCCAATTCATGAAAGCTGGTCTCTTCACGATTGGAACGTCTGCCCGACCCTGTGCTCAGCTGCACTACAGCCTCACTGAACGACACCTGCGCAAGGTGAGCACACAAAACACACACACAACAAGGTGAGCACACAAAACACACACACAACAAGGTGAGCACACAAAACACACACACAACAAGGTGAGCACACAAAACACACACACAACAAGGTGAGCACACAAAACACACACACAACAAGGTGAGCACACAAAACACACAACAAGATGAGAACACAAAACACACACACAACAAGGTGAGCACACAAAACACACAACAAGATGAGAACACAAAACACACACACAACAAAGTGAGCACACAAAACACACAACAAGATGAGAACACAAAACACACACACAACAAGGTGAGCACACAAAACACACACACAACAAGGTGAGCACACAAAACACACACAACAAGATGAGAACACGAAACACACACACAACAAGGTGAGCACACAAAACACACACACAACAAGGTGAGCACACAAAACACACACACAACAAGGTGAGCACACAAAACACACACACAACAAGGTGAGCACACAAAACACACACACAACAAGGTGAGCACACAAGACACAACGAGGGGAGAACAAAAAACACAACAAAGTGAGAACACAAAACACAACAAAGTGAGAACACTAAACACTACAAAGTGAGAACACAAAACACAACAAAGTGAGAACACAAAACACAACAAAGTGAGAACACTAAACACTACAAAGTGAGAACACAAAACACAACAAAGTGAGAACACTAAACACTACAAAGTGAGAACACAAAACACTACAAAGTGAGAACACAAAACACTACAAAGTGAGAACACTAAACACTACAAAGTGAGAACACTAAACACTACAAAGTGAGAACACAAAACACTACAAAGTGAGAACACAAAACACTACAAAGTGAGAACACACCTGCGCAAGTGGAGAACACGAAACACACACAACAAGGTAAGCACACAAAAAACACTCGCAACAAGGATAGAACTGAAAAAACAACAATTTATACTAAAAAGCAACAATTGTTGCTCTTCCTCCTTCGGTGATGATGTCATCATGATGTCATTTCCTCTACCTTAAAACCTCTTGTTTTGAAGATGATGAAGATGCTAATGATGCTAATGATGCTAATGATGCTAATGATGCTAATGATGCTCATGATGCTCATGATGCTCATGATGCTAATGATGCTCATGATGTTCATGATGCTAATGATGCTCATGATGCTGATGAAGCTCATGATGCTAATGATGCTCATGATGCTCATGATGCTCATGATGCTCATGATGCTCATGATGCTAATGATGCTCATGATGCTGATGAAGCTCATGATGCTAATGATGCTCATGATGCTCATGATGCTCATGATGCTCATGATGCTCATGATGCTCATGATGCTCATGATGCTGATGAAGCTCATGATGCTCATGATGCTCATGATGCTGATGAAGCTCATGATGCTAATGATGCTCATGATGCTCATGATGCTCATGATGCTGATGAAGCTCATGATGCTCATGATGCTCATGATGCTCATGATGCTGATGATGCTGATGATGCTCATGATGCTCATGATGCTCATGATGCTCATGATGCTCATGATGCTCATGATGCTCATGATGCTCATGATGCTGATGAAGCTCATGATGCTAATGATGCTCATGATGCTCATGATGCTCATGATGCTCATGATGCTCATGATGCTCATGATGCTCATGATGCTCATGATGCTCATGATGCTAATGATGCTCATGATGCTAATGATGCTCATGCTGGTTTCAGGGTAAACAGCGAGTCGTGCGCAGGGACAGTGTGGTGCGAGTGGATCTGGCCGAACTGACCACGGAGCTGGACCTGGACTTCATCAGTCGTCTGGGGAACCTGAACCAAGCCTTCAGTCACTGCCCCTCGGAGCCGCTCAGACCCAGATCCGCTCAGGTAGACCTCGACTCCGACCCGGTCCAGTATCTTCTCGTACTCAGTCTCGTCCCAACATCAGCCACAGAACGTGGAGACCTGGTCGTCCTTCGCCCTCGTCTCGCCGCACGCCGTCGTCCGGCTGCGGTTCCCCATCGCGGACCTGAGGCCCCCCTCCGAGCGGAAGCCCTTCACCCAGAGGTCCGTGCGGGACGAGACTCTGGTCCTGGAGCTGTCGGAGCTGGAGGTGAAGCACCAGGAGGCCCCGGACCTTCAGAGCGAGCAGCAGACCCCGGGTCAGCCGTGGACCCCGAGTCTGACGCAGCTGCTGGAGGCTTCGTTCACAGACCTGCACGGTGAGAGTCCACACATACGACACGTACTGAAGTGGAAGAAGTAGTGGAAGTAGAAGTAGTAGTACAAGTATAATTAGTAGTAGAAGTAGTAGATGTAGAAGAAGTACTGTAGTAGAGGTAGTATAATTAGTGGTAGAGTTGGTAGTTCAAGTTTAATTAGTAAAATCAGTAGTAGAAGTAGTAGTGCAAGTATAATTAATATCATTAGAAGAAGTAGTAGTAGAGGTAGTATAATTAGTAGTAGAAGTAGAGGTTGTAGAAGTGGTAGTACAAATATGATAAGCAAAATCCGTAATAAAATGAGTAGAAAAAATAGTAGTAGAGGTAGTATAATTAGTAGTAGATGTAGAAGAAGTACTGTAGTAGAGGTAGTATAATTAGTGGTAGAGTTGGTAGTTCAAGTTTAATTAGTAAAATCAGTAGTAGAAGTAGTAGTGCATGTATAATTAATATCATTAGAAGAAGTAGTAGTAGAGGTAGTAGAATTAGTAGTAGAAGTAGAGGTTGTAGAAGTAGTAGTACAAATATGATAAGCAAAATCCGTAATAAAATGAGTAAAAGAAGTAGTAGTAGAGGTAGTATAATTAGTAGTAGAGTTGGTAGTACAAGTATAATTAAGTAAGTATAATCGTGCTGTTGCTAACGTCATGTGGATCAGGGTCGTACGAGGGCTGGGACGGAGGATCCTTTCCCTGCATCCGAGTGAAGAAGAACAAGGACTCGGTCCCGAGGTGAGTGTGGATCAAAATAAACTGTTTAAATGTGAAATAAATCTTGTTTATCGGTGTCGTTAGAATTGTTTAATTTAACATTTCAATTGTTAAATCTTCGGAGTTTTTTGAGCATTTAATAAAAAATTGAATAAAACAAATTGAATCTTTTTACACATAGATTTTGATGATCAAATACCAAAAAAACAGGTTTCTTAATTCTATAGTTTTTGCATTTAAATAAATAATGCATTTAGTGTTTCATCAGACACTAGAGTTGCTTTGGAGTCATGTGATCGTCTGTACGTCGCGTGATTGGCTGAAAGTTCAATCAAGTAGTTCGGTGTTCTATTGGTGTTGGTGTCTGTAAGTAAGTAATATTTATTTATATAGCGCTTTTCGAGACCAGGATCACAAAGCGCTTAAAGTCTGGTGGAACTTTTTTTACTTATGGAATTAAGAATTTCAAACTCAAATCATCATTCATTTATTTAAATTAATTTATATAAAAAAAAAAAATGAAACCTTTATTATAAAAATGTTGGAATTTAATTATTAAAATAAAATAAAAATAATAATTAAAAGTTTCAAAGTTTGAAACGAGTCCATAATGTCAGGATTAACTCTGCGGTCTCGACGAACAGGATGTGTGTCCGGGTGCGAGGAGGCGACGCTCGGAGCCAGTCAGCGGGTCTGGCTGCCATGAATCTAGCTGGAGATTTAAGCTCCGCCTTCTTCGAAAGTCACTGTGAAATCAACGACAAGACCAGCTCGCCGTTCTCCTCCAACCGCACCATGTTCGAGACGGAGGAGGTGAGTCTCCAGCGCTCGCCGGCGTCCGTTCGAGTCTCACGACCTCCGCTCTGTCCTTCAGATGGTGATCCCTGCCGACCCGGCGGAGATGCAGCAGTTCCAGGATCAGTGTGTGGCTCAGTGTCAGTGTGCGGTGGACATCAGCCTCCCTCTGGCCTTCATCCTCCTGCCCAGTAAACAGGCTTTTCAGAGCATCTACAACAGGTTTGTCTCGCACTGGTTCTTGCTTTTCAACTGATGCATTTTTGAGTAGAAGTTACATTGAACATTGAAAAAAATTAAATTAAATTTGACACATATTTGTCTCACTTTTGCATCTTTTTATGCGTTTAAACTCATCAACGACGCTCGTTTCTTCAGGCTCAATAACGACCTCTTGATGTGGGAGTCTCCTCCCCCTCCTCCCTCACCCGACTCCCCCAAACACAACCTGCATCAGCGCGACGAGTTCCAGCTCTGCAAGTCTGCGCTGCGGCTCGGTGAGTTTCATAGAAGTTTTTACATCTGAGGAGCCTGATTATGAACAGATGAAGGTTGTTTGATTTATTTTTTATTTTACGCTTTGATTGTTTGATTTATTTTTTTTATTTTACGCTTTGATTGTTTGATTTATTTTTTATTTTACGCTTTGATTGTTTGATTTATTTTACGCTTTGATTGTTTGATTTATTTTTTATTTTACGCTTTGATTGTTTGATTTATTTTTTATTTTACGCTTTGATTGTTTGATTTTTTTAATTTTATTTTACGCTTTGATTGTTTGATTTTTTTAATTATTTTACGCTTTGATTATTTGATTTATTTTTTTATTTTACGCTTTGATTATTTGATTTATTTCTTTATTTTACGCTTTGATTGTTTGATTTATTTTTTTATTTTACGCTTTGATTGATTTATTTTTTATTTTACGCTTTGATTGTTTGATTTATTTTTTATTTTACGCTTTGATTGATTTATCTTTTATTTTACGCTTTGATTGTTTGATTTTTTTTTATTTTACGCTTTGATTGATTTATTTTTTTTTTTACGCTTTGATTGTTTGATTTTTTTTTTATTTTACGCTTTGATTGTTTGATTTATTTTTTTATTTTACGCTTTGATTGTTTGATTTATTTTTTATTTTACGCTTTGATTGTTTGATTTATTTTTTATTTTACGCTTTGATTGTTTGATTTATTTTTTATTTTACGCTTTGATTGTTTGATTTATTTTACACTTTGATTGTTTGATTTATTTTTTATTTTACACTTTGATTGTTTGATTTTTTTATTTTATTTTACGCTTTGATTGTTTGATTTTTTTAATTTTATTTTACGCTTTGATTGTTTGATTTTTTTAATTTTATTTTACGCTTTGATTATTTGATTTATTTTTTTATTTTACGCTTTGATTATTTGATTTATTTCTTTATTTTACGCTTTGATTGTTTGATTTATTTTTTTATTTTACGCTTTGATTGATTTATTTTTTATTTTACGCTTTGATTGTTTGATTTATTTTTTATTTTACGCTTTGATTGATTTATTTTTTATTTTACGCTTTGATTGATTTATTTTTTATTTTACGCTTTGATTGTTTGATTTATTTTTTATTTTACGCTTTGATTGATTTATTTTTTATTTTACGCTTTGATTGTTTGATTTATTTTTTTATTTTACGCTTTGATTGTTTGATTTATTTTTTTATTTTACGCTTTTACTTTTGTTACATTTATCTTATAGACATCGAAATATGAGATTCACTAATTATTTGTACAAGATAAATTAAAAAAAACATGAAGCTACATGTTTTTTTTAATAATTTAATATTAACTCAGTCCTTCGGTCTCCATGGTAACAACGGTGCGAAAAGAGAGTGTTTTATTTCTGACTCTGATGTTTTTGTCTCGTCAGACTCGGACTCCGAGGAGGACGAGACTCAGTTCCACTTGGCTCACGACTCATCCGGCAGGAAGAAGTCGTCGCCGAGCCTCAACCACAACCTGAGCCTCCTGTCACTCACGGTGGTCATCGATAAAGGTCGTCTGCAGGCCAGGACGGACAAGAAGGTCAGAGAGTTCGAAGTTTAACGTTGAGTCTCTACTTGAATGTTTTTAATCGTGTCTTTCTACGTCACAGGAGGACGAGAGTTATGGAGAAATCGTCCTGGATCTGGACGGGGGGAAGATATTCAGCGTGGCGCAGCACCAGAACAATCCTAATCTCAACTTCCTGTGTGTGGAGAGCAAAAGAGTGGAGCTGTTCCACAAAGGTGGAGCTTCACCCTGAAGGTGGTTTTCAGTTGAACTTCTCAGCTTCAATTTCTTTTCTCTTCCGTCCTCCAGCCGTTGTCAGGGGAGCCGCCGTCCCCGAGAGGCTGGACCTGCCCAGCTTCAACCCCCCAGAGAACCTGGACCCGACCATCTACCCCACGGAGGTCGGGGTCAGCAGCGTGAGCGGCAGAGAAGGACACGTGCAGATGTTGTCGACGGCCATTAAGATCACGCTGGAGCCTCAGAGGAGAGTCAAAGTGAGTCGAATCTAGTACACGTGATGACTTTGACTCGTGTTTATTAACGTTTATTATCTTTTACGACAACAAGGAGTTTCTGGTCGCGCTTCGACTTCAAGGTGCGACGATGAGACATCATATGGCTCAGACCGACCACAGCTGGCACGAGCAGGTACAACCGTTCATCACTGTTTTATTTATTCTCATTTTATTCACTTCTTTATTTATTCTTATTTTATTCATAACTCCTTATTTATGTATTTATTTTATTCATTACTCCTGTTTTACTGAATTATTTTATTCATAATTTTGTATTTTTTTTGCATAACTCCTGTTTTTATGTATTTATTTTATTCATAACTCTGTTATTATTTATTTTATTATAACTTTATTTATTATTTTTTAATTCATAATCTTTTTTATTTATTTTTAAAAACCACTTTATTTATTTATTTTATTCACTCCTTCTTTATTTATTCTTATTTTATTAATTTCTCCTTTATTTATGTATTTATTTTATTCATAACTCCTGTTTTACTGAATTTATTTTATTCATAACTCCTTTATTTATGTATTTATTTAATTCATAACTCCTGTTTTTATTAATTTATTTTTACAACAACCACTTTATTTATTCTCATTTTATTCATCCTTCTTATTTTTCTTATTTTATTAATTTCTCCTTTATTTATGTATTTATTTTATTCATAACTCCTGTTTTTATTAATTTATTTTTAAATTTATTTATTTATTTTATTCATTTTTTTATTTATTTTATTTTATTAATTTTCCTTTATTTATGTATTTATTTTTTATAATTTGTTTGTATGTATTTATTTTTACATAATTTTTTTTTTTTATTTTTTTTTTTTTTTTTTTTTTATAACTCTTTTTGATTTATTTGATCATTTGAATAATTATTTTATTCATACTTCTGTATTTATTTTATTCATAACTCCTGTTTTACTGTATTTATTTTATTCATAACTCCTGTTTTACTGTATTTATTTTATTCATAACTCCTTTATTTATGTATATATTTAATTCATAACTCCTGTTTTTATTAATTTATTTTTACAACCACCACTTTATTTATTCTCATTTTATTCACTCCTTCTTTATTTATTCTTATTTTATTAATTTCTCCTTTATTTATGTATTTATTTTATTCATAACTTCTGTTTGTATGTATTTATTTTTACAATGACCACTTTATTTATTTCTTCACCAATAAAGTTTTACCTTACCTTACCTTAACTACTTCTTAATTGATTTATTCTTTATTTTATTCAAAACTCCTTTCTTCCTCATTACGCCTGTATTCTATTTTTCTTTTTCCAACTATTTATTTATTTATTTTCACAACTTCTTTCTTTATTTTTCCAACTCTTTCCTTTATTTATTTTCATAACTTCTTAATTCATTTTTGTTTCATTTCAACTCCTTTATGTATTATTTCACAACACCTTCTTATTTCTTTCTTTCTTATTTATTTTTCCAGAAGTCCTTCATTAGCAGAAATATGATAGAATTTTAATTAAATTTTTAATAACTTGATAATTTCTTCTTTTTAAACTTGATCATTTTAGTAACGTGATGAGTTTGTTGTTTTATCAAAATAATAAATAATAAAGGTGTAAATTCATCATCTCTTAATGTCTGCTCAGCTCGTGGACTTCCTGGACGTCATCGACGACCCCATCCTTGGATACACGGCTCCTGCTGTCATCACCGTCCTGCACACTCACCTGACCACCTGTGCCGTCGACTACAGGTGTGTCTCGCGCTCCACTGATCCCTTCATGACCACGTCAGGGATGTTATGTAGAACTTTATGGTTTTAATCTCAAACTCAACCAGACGAAGGTCTGTGTCGCAGCCGACAGAATACACAGGATAACCTTGTTAAGAACTAATGTGATGTTTGACTCGTACAACGACAACATTTGATTTCGAACCTCAGCCGAGCAAACCTCCGTCTGACGGTGACTTGAACTTCTTTCTTCCAGACCTCTTTATCTCCCGCTGAGGTTCCTGTTCACGGCCGAGTCCTTCTCTCTCTCCAGCAACATCATCGTGGACACGGCCACGTTCCACCTCAGGTACATTTGTGCGACTTTGTTTTGTTCTTCAAACATGTGAGACTAAACCTTGTGAGCGAACCAGATTCATCCTGGACGACTCTGCTCTCTACCTCTCTGACAAGTGTGAGACGGACACGGTGGACCTGAGGAGAGGTGAGACCTGGACCTTCTTAAACCAGGGCTTTATGACCCTGGTCTAGAACTTTACAGATAACTATTACATTCAACTCTCTTCAGACTACATTTGTGTGCTCGACATCGACCTGCTGGAACTCGCCATCACCACATGGAAGGGCACAGAAACGGGCAAACTGGTAAGAGTTGAAAAAGAAACACAAAAAAAAGAGGAGTAGAGAAAGATGTGACCCATAGATGCACCAGTTCTCACTTAAATAGTGGTCATTGGACAGAAAATCAGTACTTTTCATGGAAACATTTAGCCCCAAAATAATACTGGCAGAAAAGTTACTTAATTTTAAATCACATGTAAAGAAAGAAAGAAGAGCAGAAAAAAACAAACTTGGAGGAAAAAAAATGTCTGGTATAACATTTAAAGTTTGTATAACATTACAGAATTTAAAAAGTGGTTTTGCAGATGGAGGGAAAATGGGAGGAAAAACTTTTTTTCTTTTTTTTAACTCTGTAACAAACGGTCCTTGTAGAAAAAAACAGTTTCAACCTGTTAGTTGAAAGTGGATGAAATAAGTTTCAGCTAAATTTATTTTCTAGTATCTTTTATTGGTTCTAAAAGAATAAGACGGTCAAATATAACAAAACAAATGCTTGTTTTACTAGAGTATTCCAAACACAATCACACTATGTTTATCATCTTTTAAAGAAATATTAAAAAGGAAAATCAAACTAAATAAACCCAGAATAACATAATATATGGTGAGATATGTTGCCTCGTCTGCCTCCATCACACGGATGATATATATATATATATTTTTTTTTATATATTTTTTATTTATATAGCGCTTTTTCGAGACCAGGGTCACAAAGCGCTTAGACAATCAAAACAATACTCAAAAAAGTATATACTTTAAAGATCAAGATAATACTGAGAACAACACAGGAGTTCGAGAAATTCAAGGAAAAGCCTGAACAAATAGAAACGTCTTAAGATGTTTCTTAAAGGAGTCAGTAGATCCATCAAGAGCAAAGAGAGAAGAAGATCGTTCCAAAGCTTAGGAGTAACAGCCTGAAAAGATTTCTCTCCTCTGGTCCTGAAGTTCAGGAACCATAAGTAGATTCTGATCCTCAGACCTCAGAGCCCGAGCTGGGGTGTAAGGCTGGATCAGATCAGTGATATAGAGGAGCCTGACCATGAATAGATCTGAAAGTAAGAACCAGAATTTTAAAGTTGATCCTGAAAGAAACTGGAAGCCAGTGAAGAGTTTTAATCTGTTCAAACATCTCTGTTCAAATCTGTTCAAATGATCTGTTCAAACATTTTACTTGTACTCTTCTCTTCATTATGGACTTTCTTTCTGGACATTTTTGTCACTTGGTTAATGTTTATAAACTTTTAATGACTTATCATTTTGTTATATTTAACACAAAGTTATTTCCCCCAAAACTTGAAACTGATTTTGTAAGTTTCCAATGCGACTCTCGACGTCTTCTTCTTCTTCTTCTTCTTCTTCTTCTTCTTCTTCTTCTTCTTCTTCAGCTGCAGCCTCTCTTCGAGCTGCGCTGCTCCAACAACGTGGTTCACCTGCACACCTGCGCCGACTCCTGCGCCGCCCTGGTCAACATGCTGCAGTACCTGGTCTCCCAGGGCGACCTGCACCCCCCACCCAAACACAGCTCGCCCACCGAGATCGCCGGCCAGAAACTTCCGGTGAGTTTCTTCTGTGATGTTTAGACGTGAGATTAAAGGTTCCAACACGTGTGGAATCCTTCTGGTCCTCAGATGTGCGAGAGTCCCGTCTGCCCCCCTCCCTGCCCCCCTGCTGAGACGGCTGAGATCAACCAGGGCGACCTCGCCGACGCCCTGATCGACACCGAGAAGACTCTTCAAGACGAGGGTTTTAATGCAGGTGCGGATTTTAAATGATTCATTTTCGTTTTAGAAAGTCAATGGTTTTAACTTGTGAAAGTGAAACTAAAAATATATATTTTAAACTGAAACATGACCCACTAACTCAATGGATCTAGTAGTTATTATTTGTTATTAGTAGTAGTATTGTAATGACAGAATAATACCACAAAATATTAAATTCTAGAAATGGTACTAATAAAAATAGAAATGGTAGTCATAGGAATGTATATCTTTTTTAATCAAAATAATCAAAAAGCAATAACTGAAAAGGTAATAACAGAAGTATCAGAAGTTGAAAAAAGAAAAAACAGAAATTGTATAACAGAAATAGTTGTGAGAGTACACACATGGTAGTACAACAATACAGAAACGTTAGTAATATATATATATATATAATAACAAACATAACAATAGTAGTAGTAGTATCAGAAATCAAAGTGACAGAAAAGGTAATAACTGAAAAAAACAAAAACGGATATAGTACTGACTTAAATGGTACTAAAAAAAATAGTACTGACAGAAATAGTACTAAAAAACATTATTAACAGAGATAATACTAACAGAAATATTATTAACAGAGATGGTACTAACAGAAATAGTACAGTGCTAGTCAAAACTTAAATATTACTAACGGGTAGTAACTGATCATAATAGAAATATACATTTAACATAATAATAATAATAGTAATAGTAATAATATTTACCTTAATTATAACAGAAATATTGGTAACAGGAAAATTATTCAAATAAACAGTAGTAACTGACAGTATATTCACACAAATAATAGTAACTGACAGTATATTCACACAAATAATAGTAACTGACAGTATATTCACACAAATAATAGTAACTGACAGTATATTCACATAAATAATAGTAACTGACAGTATATTCACACAAATAATAGTAACTGACAGTATATTCACATAAATAATAGTAACTTACAGTTTATTCACATAAATAATAGTAACTTACAGTTTATTCACGTAAATAATAGTAACTGACAGTATATTCACATAAATAATAGTAACTGACAGTATATTCACATAAATAATAGTAACTGACAGTATATTCACACAAATAATAGTAACTGACAGTATATTCACATAAATAATAGTAACTTACAGTTTATTCACATAAATAATAGTAACTTACAGTTTATTCACATAAATAATAGTAACTGACAGTATATTCACACAAATAATAGTAACTGACAGTATATTCACATAAATAATAGTAACTGACAGTATATTCACACAAATAATAGTAACTGACAGTATATTCACATAAATAATATTAACTGACAGTATATTCACGTAAATAATAGTAACTGACAGTATATTCACATAAATAATATTAACTGACAGTATATCACTAAATAATAGTAACTGACAGTATATTCACATAAATAATAGTAACTGACAGTATATTCACATAAATAATAGTAACTGACAGTATATTCACATAAATAATATTAACTGACAGTAATATTCACTAAATAATATTAACTGACATTCACAAAGTATATTCACATAAATAATAGTAACTGACAGTATATTCACATAAATAATAGTAACTGACAGTATATTCACATAAATAATAGTAACTGACAGTATATTCACATAAATAATAGTAACTGACAGTATATTCACATAAATAATATTAACTGACAGTACAGTTTATTCACATAAATAATAGTAACTGACAGTATATTCACATAAATAATAGTAACTGACAGTTATTCACATAAATAATAGTAACTGACAGTATATTCACATAAATAATAGTAACTGACAGTATATTCACATAAATAATAGTAACTTACAGTATATTCACATAAAATAATAGTAACTGACAGTATATTCACATAAATAATAGTAACTGACAGTATATTCACATAAATAATAGTAACTGACAGTATTTATTCACATAAATAATAGTAACTGACAGTATATTCACATAAATAATAGTAACTGACAGTATATTCACATAAATAATAGTAACTGACAGTATATTCACATAAATAATAGTAACTGACAGTATATTCACATAAATAATAGTAAATAGTATATTCACATAAATAATAGTAACTGACAGTATATTCACATAAATAATAGTAACTGACAGTATATTCATATATAGTAACTGACAGTATATTCACATAAATAATAGTAACTGACAGTATATTCACATAAATAATAGTAACTGACAGTATATTCACATAAATAATAGTAACTGACAGTATATTCACATAAATAATAGTAACTGACAGTATATTCACATAAATAATAGTAACTGACAGTATATTCACATAAATAATAGTAACTGACAGTATATTCACATAAATAATAGTAACTGACAGTATATTCACATAAATAATAGTAACTGACAGTATATTCACATAAATAATAGTAACTGACAGTATATTCACATAAATAATAGTAACTGACAGTATATTCACATAAATAATAGTAACTGACAGTATATTCACATAAATAATAGTAACTGACAGTATATTCACATAAATAATAGTAACTGACAGTATATTCACATAAATAATAGTAACTGACAGTATATTCACGTAAATAATAGTAACTGACAGTATATTCACGTAAATAATAGTAACTGACAGTATATTCACATAAATAATAGTAACTGACAGTATATTCACGTAAATAATAGTAACTGACAGTATATTCACATAAATAATAGTAACTGACAGTATATTCACATAAATAATAGTAACTGACAGTATATTCACGTAAATAATAGTAACTGACAGTATATTCACGTAAATAATAGTAACTGACAGTATATTCACGTAAATAATAGTAACTGACAGTATATTCACGTAAATAATAGTAACTGACAGTATATTCACGTAAATAATAGTAACTGACAGTATATTCACGTAAATAATAGTAACTGACAGTATATTCACGTAAATAATAGTAACTGACAGTATATTCACACAAATAATAGTAACTGACAGTATATTCACATAAATAATAGTAACTTACAGTTTATTCACACAAATAATAGTAACTGACAGTATATTCACACAAATAATAGTAACTGACAGTATATTCACACAAATAATAGTAACTGACAGTATATTCACATAAATAATAGTAACTGACAGTATATTCACACAAATAATAGTAACTGACAGTATATTCACACAAATAATAGTAACTGACAGTATATTCACATAAATAATAGTAACTGACAGTATATTCACATAAATAATAGTAACTGACAGTATATTCACGTAAATAATAGTAACTTACAGTATATTCACGTAAATAATAGTAACTGACAGTATATTCACGTAAATAATAGTAACTGACAGTATATTCACGTAAATAATAGTAACTTACAGTATATTCACGTAAATAATAGTAACTGACAGTATATTCACGTAAATAATAGTAACTTACAGTATATTCACGTAAATAATAGTAACTGACAGTATATTCACGTAAATAATAGTAACTGACAGTATATTCACGTAAATAATAGTAACTGACAGTATATTCACGTAAATAATAGTAACTTACAGTATATTCACGTAAATAATAGTAACTGACAGTATATTCACGTAAATAATAGTAACTGACAGTATATTCACACAAATAATAGTAACTGACAGTATATTCACATAAATAATAGTAACTTACAGTTTATTCACACAAATAATAGTAACTGACAGTATATTCACACAAATAATAGTAACTGACAGTATATTCACACAAATAATAGTAACTGACAGTATATTCACATAAATAATAGTAACTGACAGTATATTCACATAAATAATAGTAACTGACAGTATATTCACGTAAATAATAGTAACTGACAGTATATTCACGTAAATAATAGTAACTTACAGTATATTCACGTAAATAATAGTAACTGACAGTGTATTCACGTAAATAATAGTAACTGACAGTATATTCACGTAAATAATAGTAACTGACAGTATATTCACGTAAATAATAGTAACTTACAGTATATTCACGTAAATAATAGTAACTGACAGTATATTCACGTAAATAATAGTAACTGACAGTATATTCACACAAATAATAGTAACTGACAGTATATTCACACAAATAATAGTAACTTACAGTTTATTCACACAAATAATAGTAACTGACAGTATATTCACACAAATAATAGTAACTGACAGTATATTCACACAAATAATAGTAACTGACAGTATATTCACATAAATAATAGTAACTGACAGTATATTCACACAAATAATAGTAACTGACAGTATATTCACACAAATAATAGTAACTGACAGTATATTCACATAAATAATAGTAACTGACAGTATATTCACATAAATAATAGTAACTGACAGTATATTCACGTAAATAATAGTAACTTACAGTATATTCACGTAAATAATAGTTACTGACAGTATATTCACGTAAATAATAGTAACTGACAGTATATTCACGTAAATAATAGTAACTTACAGTATATTCACGTAAATAATAGTAACTGACAGTATATTCACGTAAATAATAGTAACTGACAGTATATTCACGTAAATAATAGTAACTGACAGTATATTCACGTAAATAATAGTAACTGACAGTATATTCACGTAAATAATAGTAACTTACAGTATATTCACGTAAATAATAGTAACTGACAGTATATTCACGTAAATAATAGTAACTGACAGTATATTCACGTAAATAATAGTAACTGACAGTATATTCACGTAAATAATAGTAACTGACAGTATATTCACATAAATAATAGTAACTGACAGTATATTCACATAAATAATAGTAACTGACAGTATATTCACGTAAATAATAGTAACTGACAGTATATTCACGTAAATAATAGTAACTGACAGTATATTCACATAAATAATAGTAACTGACAGTATATTCACGTAAATAATAGTAACTGACAGTATATTCACGTAAATAATAGTAACTGACAGTATATTCACATAAATAATAGTAACTGACAGTATATTCACGTAAATAATAGTAACTGACAGTATATTCACATAAATAATAGTAACTGACAGTATATTCACATAAATAATAGTAACTGACAGTATATTCACGTAAATAATAGTAACTGACAGTATATTCACATAAATAATGGTAACTGACAGTGTATTCACATAAATAAAAGTAACTGACAGTATATTCACATAAATAATAGTAACTGACAGTATATTCACGTAAATAATAGTAACTGACAGTAAATCTCTCAGGTTCTCCGTCTGTACCGAGAGGTTCTCCGGTCTCCGTCTACTTGTTTCCCGGCGAAGGCTCCAAACAAATCCTGTCAACACTTCACGTGGACGACTGTGAGATCGACGGGATGGTTGCCACGGCGATAGAAGCTCAAGCGGACATGATGTCGGAGGACGAGTCGGACGAGTCCACAGACAACGACGACTTCTGCATCCTGGAGGCCCCCGGCATGGGCATCCCAGTGAGTAGAACCCGTGTTGAGAACCTGTTCCGGGTCTGATGGTTCCTCCCTCCGTCAGCCCCGAGACGGGGAGCCCGTGGTCACCGTCTTGTCTGGAGGGCCGATCAGAGTCAAGGACAACCACTTCTCCAGACCCCGAGGCAGCGCCGACCTCCTCCGGGCCCCCAGTCGCTTCCCGGTGCCCCAGAGCAGGGTCGTGCTGCGAGAGATCTCCGTGGTCTGGCATCTGTACGGAGGCAAGGACTTCGGAGGGAAGTCCTCGTCCTTGCATTCCCAGCATCCTCACAGGTATGGAGAGCGTGTCCCTGAACGCAACACCGTGTTTTTCCTTCCTCGTGTGAGATCTTCGTCTTCGTCCACACAGGCCTCGATCCGTCTCCACCGGCGTCCGTGGATCTCCGTCTCGTAACGTCACGTCCTCGCGGCCTCAGAACTCCTGGCGCTGGAGCGGCGGCAGCGGACGACAACATTCTTTACTGATGGAGATCCAGCTCACCAAGGTTTTTAACTTCCTGTTCTTCACCTTCTTCACCTTCTTCACCTTCTTCTCCTCTTCACCTTCTTCATCATCTTCACCTTCTTCACCTTCTTCACCTTCTTCACCTTCTTCACCTTCTTCACCGTCATCATCATCTTCAACTTCTTCACCTTCTTCACCTTCTTCACCTTCTTCACCTTCTTCACCTTCTTCACCTTCTTCATCATCTTCACCTTCTTCACCTTCTTCACCTTCTTCACCTTCTTCATCATCTTCATCATCTTCACCTTCTTCACCTTCTTCACCTTCTTCACCTTCTTCATCATCTGGACATTCAGTTAAATGAATCCAATAAATGTAAATGAATAAATTACAATTAAATAAAACAAATACAATAAAATAAAATGTGATTAATTCAATAAAAGCACAAAAAATTTAATGATATCAATAAAATAAAATGAAATTAATAAAATACAATAAAGTGAAATTAATAAAATACAATGAAACAAAAGGAGCTCAATAGAATAACATTTAACGAGATAAATAGAATAAAGTTACATAAAATGAGAAGAATAAAATACAAATTAAACAAGATAACATAAATAGAATTAAATTAAATTAGATGAATAGAATTCAGTTAAATTAATCCAATAAATGTAAATGAATAAATTACAATTAAATAAAACGAATACAATAAAATAAAATTTGATTAATTCAATAAAATCACAATAAATTTAATGATATCATTAAAATAAAAAGGAAATTAATAAAATACTATAAAGTGAAATTAATATGATGCAATAAAACAAAAGGAGATCAATAGAATAAAATTTAACGAGATAAGTTGAATAAAGTTACATACAATGAGATGAAAAAAATACAAATTAAACAAGATAACATAAATAGAATTAAATTAAATTAGATGAATAGAATTCAGTTAAATGAATCCAATAAATGTAAATGAATAAATTACAATTAAATAAAACGAATACAATAAAATAAAATTTGATTAATTGAATAAAAGCACAATAAATGTAATGATATCAATAAAGTAAAAAGGAAAGCAATAAAATACAATAAACTGAAATTAATATTTTACAATAAAACAAAAGGAGATCGATAGAATAAAATCGAACGAGATAAATGGAATAAAATACAATAAAATGAATAAAATAAAGTTTCAGAAAATACAAATTAAACAAAATAACATAAATAGAATTAAATTAAATTAGATGAATAGAATTCAGTTAAATGAATCCAATAAATTGAAATGGATAAAATACAATAAAATACAATTTGATTCATTAAATAAAATAAAAACATAATAAATTAAATGATATCAATAAAATAAAATGAATAAAAGATGCAATAAAGTGAAATTAATATGTCACAATAAAACAAAAGGAGATCAATAGAATAAAATCGAACAAGATAAATGGAACAACATACAATAAAATTAATAAAATGTTCATAAAATGATAGGAATGAAATACAAATTAAACAAAATAACATAAATAGAATTAAATTAAATAAGATGAATAAATTCAGTTAAATGAATCCAATAAATTTAAAATACATAAAATAAGATTAACCAATAAAATAAAATCACATTTAAAAAATGCATTTAAATAAATCCAATACAATGAAATGGATTAAATTAAAATATATTGATACAAAAGTTACATTAAATAAAGTGACTCATTTAGAAATTAAATGATAACATTAAATAAATAGAAATGTAATAATTAAATAACTGAATTGTTCATGATCCAGACACAGACGAGTAGAATATTCTTTCACACATTATAAGCTCCGTTAAGACAATAACACATTTATTCCTAAAACTGTTTATAATCATTAAAAGTCTAAAAGACGCGCATGTTTGTGTCTGACGGTGAAAGTCAAAGTTATTTCTTGACTTCTATTGATTCTTTCTCGCAGGTTTCCTTCCAGCACGAGTCCTATCCTGCGGCGACGCTGACCGGACCGGACGGGGACGGTCCGGCTCTGGTCGGCCCCGGCAACGAACATCCCATCTCCAGGCAGGTGTTCATCGTCCAGGAGCTGGAGGTCCGAGACCGCCTGGCCTCGTCGCAGCTCAACAAGTTCCTCTACCTCTACACCAGCGAGAGCATGCCGCGCCGAGCTCACTCCAACATGGTGAGAGCAGCAGCAACAAGGTTCAGGTTCACGGGAACCAGACTCACAGTCTTTCTGTTCCGTCCTCCAGTTGACCGTGAAGGCCCTGCAGGTGTCCCCGGAGTCTGGTCTGGGGGGTCCAGAGTGTTGCCTCAGGATCAGTCTCCTGCCGCTGAGACTCAACATCGACCAGGTGAGACCGACGTCGAGAAAGATTTGAAGTTACATCAGTGATGACGGAATATTGAAATGTTTAAAGTATGTTCTGTTTATATTTTGTTTGTAGTATTTTCTCTTTTACTTATTTTTTATTATTATTATTGTTATTTTAATTGATTCCAATTATATTTATGTTATTATTGTTTACATTTACTGTTTCTTTGTGTGTTTTTTTGTTTTGTTTGATTATGAAAAATTAATAAAAATCTAAGTTTAAAAAAATAAACTTATTAATAATTGATAGTTTAATTGAAAAGTTACTTTTTCTTATTTTAGTTTTCAGAAATGAATTTAAAAAATTGAATATAATTTTAAAATGAATAAGATTTTTTTTACTCATAGAATTTGAATAATTCAAAAATATATTTCGTAAATTCAACAGTTTTTAATGAAAATTTTTAAAAGCTACTTGATCGTCTTATAACATTATGGTGACATGATTGGCTTTTAATGTTCGATAAAATTGTTCAAATTAAAAACATTTTTAATCATTTATTTTTTAATTATTGGAATTATAATTGTGTGTAAAAAAAATTAATAATAATAATAATTAATTTTCAAATAATTCCATTTATTTCTTATTCATTTAAATTGTAAAATAATGATAACTACTATTATAATAATAAACTAACTAACAACCTTTCAATTTATAAATTATTGAATTTCATTGAAAATTAAAACACAATTAAATGCTTAAAATAGAAAAGTTAAACCTTTAATATTGTGACACAGATATTCTAATGACTCTGTTTTAACCAAAAGCATCTTCTCTCTCAGGACGCTCTGTTCTTCCTGAAGGATTACTTCAGTAATTTAGCTGCAGCAGTGAATCCGTATCTTCCTGTGGACGCAGCGACTGAAGGTGAAGGTCCGCCTCGAGCCTGGAGATGTTTCTAACGACGTTCTTCTCCTCGTGTCTCCAGTGAAGGCCGACCTGTCGCAGAAGACGTCTGAGGAGGCCTCGGCTGCAGCTCCAGACCTCACCACGTCCGTGGAGACCACCTTCAGCGAACAAAGCTCTTCCTCTGCCGGATCCACGTCTTCCGCCGACCAGCCGATCTACTTTCGGTGAGATGTTTCCCACCATTGTTTCATGACACGACTCTATTCTGGTCCTACTGGTTTGATTCTTATGTAAGAAAATATCAATACACTTGAATATCAAGATGTTTTTTCTCACAGCAAAGATTTAAGACAAACAAACAATCAAAGAAATATATACAGTATATAAATACATATATATATATATATATATATATATTTTTATTATTTTATTTTATTTGTTCATATAAAAACAAAAAACATAAATATCAACAAAACATTGCTGGACCCGAAATAATAAATGAATAAATTCCTTTGTCATATTCCTTCAAGATGCTTTGATTATTTTGTTTGATCACATTTATTTTCTATTATAAAAGCAAACAAACAAACAAACTAATCATGAAAATACATTAAAAAAAAAAAAAAACTATATATTTTGGGTTTTTTTTTTGTTTTTTTTTAAGCCAGAGTCAAGTTATATACTTACTCCTACAGTTTCAGAATATAAAATATAAATGTATAATAATTATTTAAAAAAATAGCCTTCATATATATTATATAAAACAATTGCTTCTCTTAGTCTCTTTTAATAACAATTTGTTAAAGGCCCAATCTATTGTACTATATATTGTGTTTCTGGTTCCCCTAGTGTCAGGAATTTGTAACTGCAATTTCATTAACTCTTCTTCAATATTCCACATTTGTATTTGTTTACTTAAAGAGATTAAGATTGTGTAGTGAGTTTGCATATTTATCTTCTGGATTATTGATTTGGTGATATCGCGACGCGCCGGCGGCTCCTCTCTGATGTCGCTCAGTTTGGCGGTGAAACCGATGCAAGTCCCGCGAGACTGAGCGTTATAAGAGATATTTTTCTACCATCATGTCGACACCGAAGCGTAGAAATAAACGAAAGGGAAATATCATCGTTTTCCTTCTTTAAACCCCTGAACCTTCACTACAGTACTCGCCGTCATATCTTTAGTTGAAAGAAAAAAAAATATCGCAATCCAAGACACCAATATCGTATATATCGCACTTATTTACTAATATAGTGCAGGACTATCTAAAGGACTTCCATGAGTATAATTCCCTCATAGAACTGATCTTTGAAAGACTTGAAACATAAAAGACAAATAATCCCCTAAAGTATCTTTTGTGACTCATGTTCCAGTGAGTTCCGGTTCACCTCTGAAGTGCCTATCTGGCTGGACTACCAGGGCAAACACGTGGTCATCGAGCAGGTGATGACGAGCGCGAGTCCATGAAGTGTTCTGGTCTAAACCCTTGACTCCTCAGGGGACGTTCGCAGGGATCCTCATCGGTCTGGCTCAGCTCAACTGCTCGGAGCTGAAGCTGAAGAGACTCTGCTGCAGACACGGGTACGAGCGTCGCTCACGCTGCTGCTGCTGAAGATGTTTTAACTCTCGACATATCTTTCACTTCTCAGGCTCCTCGGCGTCGACAAAGTCATTCAGTTCGCCGTCACCGAGTGGCTGACGGACATCAGGAAGAACCAGCTGCCGGGGATTCTGGGAGGCGTCGGCCCGATGCACTCGGTCGTCCAGCTGTGTGAGTTCAACCGTGATCAGAATGTTATCTTTCTAAACGTGGAAACTCCTTGTTTTTTAAGTGTTACATTTTTGTTTTTTTCAAAAGTTAAGTTCAGTAATTAGTGTATTTTAAAGTCATTTTTTTTACATGTTTAAATTGTTGTTTTCTTTCAAAAGTTTAGTTCAGTTATTAGTTTATTTTAAAGTATTTTTTTTTACATGTTTAAGTGTTAAATGGTTTTTTCAAAAGTTAAGTTCAGTAATTAGTATATTTTAAAGTAATTTTTTTTACATGTTTAAGTGTTAAATTGTTGGTTTTTTTCAAAAGTTAAGTTCAGTAATTAGTATATTTTAAAGTAATTTTTTTTACATGTTTAAGCGTTAAATTGTTGGGTTTTTTTCAAAAGTTAAGTTCAGTAATTAGTATATTTTAAAGTAATTTTTTTTACATGTTTAAGCGTTAAATTGTTGGTTTTTTTTCAAAAGTTAAGTTCAGTAATTAGTATATTTTAAAGTATTTTTTTTACATGTTTAAATTGTTTTTTATTTTTCAAAAGTTAAGTTCAGTAATTAGTATATTTTAAAGTTTTTTTTTTTACATGTTTAAGTGTTAAATTGTTGGGTTTATGTCAAAAGTTAAGTTCAGTAATTAGTATATTTTAAAGTATTTTTTTTACATGTTTAAGTGTTAAATTGTTGTTTTTTTTCAAAAGTTAAGTTCAGTAATTAGTATATTTTAAAGTAATTTTTTTTACATGTTTAAGTGTTAAATTATGGTGTTTTTTTTTCAAAAGTTAAGTTCAGTAATTAGTATATTTTAAAGTATTATTTTTTTACATGTTTAAGTGTTAAATTTTTTTTTTTTTTCAAAAGTTAAGTTCAGTAATTAGTATATTTTAAAGTATTTTTTTTTACATGTTTAAGTGTTAAATTGTTGGGTTTTTTTCAAAAGTTAAGTTCAGTAATTAGTATATTTTAAAGTATTTTTTTTTACATGTTTAAGTGTTAAATTTTTTTTTTTCAAAAGTTAAGTTCAGTAATTAGTATATTTTAAAGTATTTTTTTTTACATGTTTAAGTGTTAAATTGTTTTTTTTCAAAAGTTAAGTTCAGTTATTAGTATATTTTAAAGTTTTTTTTTTTACATGTTTAAGCGTTAAATTGTTGTTTTTTTTCAAAAGTTAAATTCAGTTATTAGTATATTTTAAAGTAATTTTTTTTACATGTTTAAGTGTTAAATTGTTGTTTTTTTTCAAAAGTTAAGTTCAGTTATTAGTATATTTTAAAGTAATTTTTTTTACATGTTTAAGTGTTAAATTGTTGGTTTTTTTTCAAAAGTTAAGTTCAGTAATTAGTATATTTTAAAGTATTTTTTTTACATGTTTAAGCGTTAAATTGTTGGGTGTTTTTCAAAAGTTAAGTTCAGTTATTAGTGTATTTTAAAGTATTTTTTTTACATGTTTAAGCGTTAAATTGTTGTGTTTTTTTCAAAAGTTAAGTTCAGTTATAAGTATATTTTAAAGTATTTTTTTTTTACATGTTTAAGCGTTAAATTGTTCGGTTTTTTTCAAAAGTTAAGTTCAGTTATTAGTATATTTTAAAGTTTTTTTTTTTTTTACATGTTTAAGTGTTAAATTAGTGTTTTTTTTTTCAAAAGTTAAGTTCAGTAATTAGTATATTTTAAAGTAATTTCTTTCCAATACTTTAAAAATAAAACACGGAACTATTCGTCTGAACGTTTGATCAAGTAGCTCGTAGTTAGTTCTGTCTGGTTGCTCTATTATACTCTATAACGTTTATATACTGAACTACAGACTAGACAAAAAAATATATTGATAATCAATCTATTTTAAATACTGGAATTAGAATTTAAAACTGCATTAAATAAGTTTTTACCCATTTTGAAAATCAAAGTTTTTCAATCAATTAATCAAAAAAAAAAATCAATCATTCAATAAAATATTACTGAATATAATTAATAATAATAATTAATATTATTGATTATAAACAATTTTTGATTAAATAAATATAAAATTATTAATAAAATGCATAGAAAAAAACCCCATTTAAAAAAACCAAGTTTCAACATTTTAAATCCATTAATGCTGACACTGATCTTTTTCCGTAAACATCCGTAACATCATGTGATCGATGACTCTCTTCCCTCCTGCAGTCCACGGAGTCAGGGATCTCTTCTGGCTCCCCATCGAGCAGTACCGCAGAGATGGACGCATCATCCGGGGGCTCCAGAGGGGGGCGGCGTCCTTCGGCACCTCCACTGCCTCAGCGGCTCTGGAGCTCAGCAACAGGCTCGTCCAGGCCATCCAGGTACTGTTGGAACTTTGTTCAGGTTAAACTAAAGTTAAACCTTTAAGTTACATAGTTAGTTTAAGTTAGATAATAAAGTTCATATATATGAACTACTGTCGTAGCTGAAATATACTGTTATTTCTACAGGTGTGTATTTTGTCAACAATCTGTTGATGCGTATCACGATACAGTGTCAACGATACCATAGTGATAGTGTAGTAACAAGTATATATGTGTAGTATTGTGGAGTACTTGACTCTGGTGTTGTGATAGTGTAGTAACAAGTATATATGTTTAGTATTGTCCAGTACTTGACTCTGGTGTTGTGATAGTGTAGTAACAAGTATATATGTGTAGTATTGTCCAGTACTTGACTCTGGTGTTGTGATAGTGAAGTAACAAGTATATATGTGTAGTATTGTCCAGTACTTGACTCTGGTGTTGTGATAGTGTAGTAACAAGTATATATGTGTAGTATTGTCCAGTACTTGACTCTGGTGTTGTGATAGTGTAGTAACAAGGATATATGTGTAGTATTGTCCAGTACTTGACTCTGGTGTTGTGATAGTGTAGTAACAAGTATATATGTGTAGTATTGTCCAGTACTTGACTCTGGTGTTGTGATAGTGTAGTAACAAGTATATATGTGTGTAGTATTGTCCAGTACTTGACTCTGGTGTGTAGTATTTACAGACCACATGACTCATGACGAAGTCGTAACTGATTTCATTTGTTTTCAAACCAAAATATGTCCAAACTTCAGGTTTAAAAGCTGCTGGACTCACTGTATCCTCTTGTCCTCAGTCAACGCTTTAGTCATAAAAATACATCCAAACATTACCTTTAAAAGCTGTTGGACTCACTGTATCCTCTCGTCCTCAGTCATCATTCTTCCTTTAGCTGTGGAGGATGTAATGACTGCTGACATCTAGCGGCCGGTTGTTTAGTTGCAACACAAAAATTAACAAACCTTGTGAATATTTGCATGTTAATTGTAAATTTAAAAAAAAATGTAAACCCACTTAAAATTGATATATTTGTTTAAATACAAATGTGATTATAAAATGAATAAATATTTCTCAATTAAATAAACAAACGTATGCAGTTGTTTTGAACAAAGACACAGTTGTGTGAAGGTCAGATGGAAGGTCATCCTCTCACCTCTACAGGCCACAGCAGAGACCGTCTACGACATCCTGTCCCCGACGCCGCCGCTGACCCGATACGCCATCACCGAAGGTCGCGCCCCCGCCAGTCGCCCCCGCCGCGCCGCCCAGCCCGCGGACCTGCGAGAGGGCGTGGCCAAAGCCTACGACACGGTCCGAGAGGTCGGCGAGCGTTTTGTCTTCCCTCCTGAAAACACTCCCACGACCCCACGAGAGTGACCTCTGACCTCTTCTCTCCGCAGGGGGTCATCGACACGGCGCAGACGCTCTGCGACGTGGCGTCCCGCGGGCACGAGCAGAAGGGTCTCCCCGGGGCGGTGGGCGGCGTCCTGCGGCAGATCCCGCCCACCGTGGTGCGACCTTTAATAGTGGCCTCCGAAGCCACGTCCAATCTGCTCGGCGGCATGAGGAACCAGATCAAACCGGACGCCAGGAAGGAGGATTTCCTGAAGTGGCGAACAGAAGACAGCCAAGAATGACTGTTTACGTGAGAGTGTGTGTGTGTGTGTGTGAGTGTGTGTGTGATCTTACCTGAGGGAGTGTGTGTGTGATCTTACCTGAGGGAGTGTGTGTGTCTGAACACAAGACTTCAGTTCCATCAACACAGGCTGGATTTTTAAATCTTTCTTTCAGTCACTTCTTACATCGTGTTCTGCAAACATATCAAAATAATCCTTCAAATCAGGGCCGGGTCTAGACAGGCATGTTTGAGGGGGCACCCACAAATCTTGAGGGGGGCATTGTGCTGTTACTTACTTACATGTAAGTTTGAGGGGGCACAACATTTATTTGAGGGTGCCAGGCCCCCCCTTGCCCCTGCCTAGACCCGGCCCTGCTTCAAATCCACGGAAGTTCATCAGTGACAACGAATATATTGACATAATTAACTTTTCAAAGAATGTTTTGTGATTGAAATGTTTTTTCTAGTATTGTTTTTTAATTATACGTTCATTTATTCTTTATTTACGGATTGAATTTGTTTATGTTTTTAATCATTGAATTCAATTTTCTTTATTGAATATTTTCAAAATGACACGTACTTTACGCATAAAGTTCAAGATACTTAAAATCGTATCGATAAAATTCAAAGATATTTTTTTTCTAAGTTCAACCGTTTTCTAAATGTAGTTTTTTTAATTGAATTTAAAGATGGTTCATTATAATACTGACATTTTTAAATAAAATTGAAAAAGGCTACAAATTTGGATTAAATAAAATTCAATCTTTTTTTATTTGTTCTTTAAATACAATATAAAAATCAGTGGCGCGATTATACAAACCTTTAGATATAAATGAATTATTAAAAAATATTAAAAGTATAATGTAAAACTCAGCGAGTAAAATATTATCAGACTTTTAATATACAAATAATTTAGTTGAATTATTAAACAAAAACACTTAAAAAACAACATTTCAATAAGAAAAATTAAAAGTTTAAACATTGAAATATTAAATGAAACGACTCAATTTTCCGATGACACTGATTTACTTCCATATAAATCCGCCTCCAGCTCCAGCTCTAAGTCACGGAAACATCTGGATTTACTCTCTAATGAGGCTCTTCTATCAGTTCTAAGGAAGTCTCTTGATGTTCGATGCATTATTGGTTCAGTATTGATCGCCTGCTTCTTCCTCGTCTCTCCACTCGTGCCATAAACTCAGCAGATCTCGGTGCTGCTTCCTCCTCACCTGTCGCCGTCACACCTTCACCACCAATCAGAGGTTCTTCTACTTTCATCTTCAGGTTCCAACGTTTGTTTTTACCTCCTGAAGACGTTGGTCCTCCTCTGTGGTCGCCTTCCTTCTTCTTTTTATGCATATTCTTCTTTTTTACTTGACAAGTTATTGTTGTTGAAATGATGGTTTGGATGTGAAGACGAACGGTGACAACTGTGGTTACAAACATTTACATTTGATCTCTTGAAGAAGATGTGTGGAGTGTTGATCTTGCACGTGAGTGAGGGGAACTCTCTTGTGTGCGATTTACTATCTACTATATCAAACAGTATGAATGCCTTGTACAAAACATTCAAATGAGAAAATGTACAAAATAAATGCAAAAAATAAAAATGTTGTTTTAAAAAAAAGAATCATTTTCACTATTGAAGGGTTTATATAATTACAGAAACGTATGTCATCATTGTGCAAAACAAACACGGAATATTTGTATATTTTCTACTGTGTAATATTAGTTTTTATCATTTTTCCCACGAGAACTGATCAATAACGGATATTTACGAGCTTAGTAGAAAGTAAAATGATATTTAAAAATATATCTTTAAAACGGTACAACGTATTGCGATAAAATCATAATAATTGTAATTATTTATTTAACTATTTGTTTCAAAATAATACAAAATATTGTCGCTTTACGGAAGCGGAACCATAAACTGAAGCTCCGCCGAGTCCGTGAACATTTCGCTGCTGCTACTTCCGGTCCACATGTGAATTCGTTTCTCGTGTGAGCGCAGAATAACAAACATCTTCCATTAAATATATAGTTTAAATTGTCGTGTTTCTACAAAGTTTGTTCTTGAATCATGAAGCTGCTGACGCACAACATGTTGACATCGCACGTCAAGGGGGTAACGAATGGTTACCCGCTGCTGATCAAGGTAAACAGTTAGCATCATGCTAATGTTGCTAACTTTTGACACAAAACTAACAATAATTGTTAGAAAACAATGTTTATCTTCTATTGTGCTTCGAATCAAATGCATGTTTTAATGATGTCTGACACATTGACGATTATGCTCGATGCTAGATAAACACTTTATTTAATGAAACTACAGACTTGTATAAACTCGGTGTTGTGATGGTTTCTAATATTAAAAATGTACTTATGTTTGTTAAATCCCGTTAAATACATTTTTCTGTAATATCAGCTTATTGTCATTTGATGTTACCACGAAGATTAACTTTTGATTCGCTTAATTTTGTCTCTTGATTCCAAATGTTAAGCATTAAATGTATGAAAAAGGGAAAAAATATTATTTTAAACATTTCCCAGGTGTGTTTTTTCGACCAACTTTTAACTAATAATCAGTTCATTTATTTTTCCCGTCAGGCGACTGAGATGCGAGTGAAGGACGTGGAGTTCAACCCTCAGTTCGTGAGTCGCATGATTCCCAAGCTGCAGTGGAGCGCTCTGGTTCAAGAAGAGGGAGGGGTATACTGGTTCTGGTTCAACTGAAGGGGTGAATGGAGGGTGATGCACTCGTGGTTCTGGCAAGTGCTGAGGGGGAGTGGAGGGTGATGCACTCGTGGTTCTGGTTCAAGCTGCTGAAGGGGTGAGAGTGGAGGGGTGATGCACTCGTGGTTCTGGTTCAAGCTGCTGAAGGGGTGAGAGTGGAGGGGTGATCACTCGTGGTTCTGGTTCAAGCTGCTGAAGGGGTAGAGTGGAGGGGTGATGCACTCGTGGTTCTGGTTCAAGCTGCTGAAGGGGTGAGAGTGGAGGGGTGATGCACTCGTGGTTCTGGTTCAAGCTGCTGAAGGGGTGAGAGTGGAGGGGTGATGCACTCGTGGTTCTGGTTACTGCTAAGGGGGAGTGGAGGGGTGATGCTGTTCTGAAGGGGAGAGTGGAGGGGGATGCACTCTGGTTCTGGTTCAAGCTCTGAAGGGGTGAGAGGGAGGGGAGCACCGTGGTTCTGGTTCAAGCTGCTGAAGGGGTGAGAGTGGAGGGGTGATGCACTCGTGGTTCTGGTTCAAGCTGCTGAAGGGGTGAGAAGGGGTGATGCACTCGTGGTTCTGGTTCAAGCTGCTGAAGGGGTGAGAGTCGAGGGGTGATGCACTCGTGGTTCTGGTTCAAGCTGCTGAAGGGGTGAGAGTGGAGGGGTGATGCACTCGTGGTTCTGGTTCAAGCTGCTGAAGGGGTGAGAGTGGAGGGGTGATGCACTCGTGGTTCTGGTTCAAGCTGCTGAAGGGGTGAGAGTGGAGGGGTGATGCACTCGTGGTTCTGGTTCAAGCTGCTGAAGGGGTGAGAGTGGAGGGGTGATGCACTCGTGGTTCTGGTTCAAGCTGCTGAAGGGGTGAGAGTGGAGGGGTGATGCACTCGTGGTTCTGGTTCAAGCTGCTGAAGGGGTGAGAGTGGAGGGGTGATGCACTCGTGGTTCTGGTTCAAGCTGCTGAAGGGGTGAGAGTGGAGGGGTGATGCACTCGTGGTTCTGGTTCAAGCTGCTGAAGGGGTGAGAGTGGAGGGGTGATGCACTCGTGGTTCTGGTTCAAGCTGCTGAAGGGGTGAGAGTGGAGGGGTGATGCACTCGTGGTTCTGGTTCAAGCTGCTGAAGGGGTGAGAAGTGGAGGGGTGATGCACTCGTGGTTCTGGTTCAAGCTGCTGAAGGGGTGAGAGTGGAGGGGTGATGCACGTGGTTCTGTCAAGCTGCTGAAGGGGTGAGAGTGGAGGGTGATGCACTCGTGGTCTGGTTCAACTCTGAAGGGGAGTCGAGGGGTGATGCACTCGTGGCTCTGGTTCAAGCTGCTGAAGGGTGAGAGTGGAGGGGTGATGCACTCGTGGTTCTGGTTCAAGCTGCTGAAGGGGTGAGAGTGGAGGGGTGATGCACTCGTGGTTCTGGTTCAAGTGCTGAAGGGGTGAGGTGGAGGGGTGATGCATCTGTTCTGGTCAAGTCTGAAGGGGTGAGAGTGGAGGGGTGATGCACTCGTGGTTCTGGCAGTTAAGGGTGAGAGTGGAGGGGTGATCATCGTGGTTCTGGTTCAAGTTAAGGGTGAGAGGAGGGTGATGACTCTGGTTCTGGTTAAGTGCTGAAGGGTGAGAGTGAGGGTATCGTGGTTCCTAAGGGGGAGTGGAGGGTGATGCACTCGTGCTTCTCGAACAAACCCCCCCCCCCCCTGCTGCTGAAGGGGTGAGAGTGGAGGGGTGATGCACTCGTGGTTCTGGTTCAACTGCTGAAGGGGTGAGAGGGAGGGGTGATGCACTCGTGGTTCTGGTCAACTCTGAAGGGGTGAGAGTGGAGGGTGATGACCTGGCTCTGGTTCAAGCTCTGAAGGGGTGAGAGTGGAGGGGTGATGCCCGTGTCTGGTTCAAGTGTGAAGGGGTGAAGTCGAGGGAGGGGTGATGCACTCTGCTCTGGTTGCTGCTGAAGGGGTGAGAGTGGAGGGGTGATGCACGTGGTTCTGGTTCAAGTAAGGGTGACTAGAGTGGAGGGGTGATGCACTCGTGGTTCTGGTTCAAGCTGCTGAAGGGGTGAGAGTGGAGGGGTGATGCACTCGTGGTTCTGGTTCAAGCTGCTGAAGGGGTGAGAGTGGAGGGGTGATGCACCTCGTGGTTCTGTTCAAGCTGCTGAAGGGGTGAGAGTGGAGGGGTGATGCACTCGTGGTTCTGGTTCAAGCTGCTGAAGGGGTGAGAGTGGAGGGGTGATGCACTCGTGGTTCTGGTTCAATGTGAAGGGGTGAGAGTGGAGGGGTGATGCACTCGTGGTTCTGGTTCAGCTGCTGAAGGGGTGAGAGTGGAGGGGTGATGCACTCGTGGTTCTGGTTCAAGCTGCTGAAGGGGTGAGAGTCGAGGGGTGATGCACTCGTGGTTCTGGTTCAAGCTGCTGAAGGGGTGAGAGTGGAGGGGTGATGCACTCGTGGTTCTGGTTCAAGCTGCTGAAGGGGTGAGAGTCGAGGGGTGATGCACTCGTGGTTCTGGTTCAGGCACGTTTAATAAAACACAGACATGGATAAATAAAGTGTTATCTATCTAATACTAGTATTAGGAGATAACAATCCCTCATCAATGGATCACAGAAGACGTCGTTCGTCACAATTTGGACCAATAGTCTTATCTCGGTATATTTAGGCTGAATATAAATACTCGATATACAGTATATCCTGATAAACTTTACACAAATTATTAATCAAAGCCAACTATAGGACGTCACAAGTCGTTTTACTGAACAGAAGCAAAATTAAATTAATAAATAAACACAACTTGTTCATGAAATAAAAGTTAATTAATAAAACATAAACATTTATACAAGATTCCCTTTTTAAATTAAAGCTCTCTAAGGTGCACATTTAAATACAAATATATCTTAATTGGATATAACCTATAAAAAAGTAGTTTGACAAATATAAATGGCTTATTTAAATACGGATTTTCTTGTTTAATGTACATGTGTATATATCTGTTTATAATAAGCCATTTATATTTGTTAAACTCCAAATGTATTTTTTTTCCTTAATTGTTAATAATACTAAAAATATACAATAATATAATGTACATAAAAATGTTTGCTTTGGTCCAGACACTCATTTGTGAGGATATGCTGCGTGGGGTTCTCTAGCGCCCCCAAAAGGCACAGATTGGACTTGAGGGATAAAGTCCTTCAGCAGCAATAACGTTATAAAAGTATGAAGTAACTTCTCTGTCTCTACAGTTGGGTCACAGACAGGAGCTGCCGACGGAGCTGCTGCCGAACTACGAGAACGACCAGGACTTCCTGAAGCAAGTCCACAAGGTTCTGTTGGAGGTCAGAGGCTCAACTTCATCTTCTGATGTTTACAAATGTTACTATTTTTACTCTCATTGACTCCATTTTTCATTTAATACTAATACGTCGTTAATCATTTATTTACCATCAATCTCATCTGATAAAGTGAACAAATAGTTTTTCTTTTCAACTTTGTTTCGAGTATTTTATTAACATTTGTTGTTTATTTGTAATGGAATTAAAAGTTGTTTTTTGTTGATGGTTTCATGATATTAATGATATTTAAAATAGTAAGATATTTAAAATTTCTCAGATGTTTCTCCTTAATATTCCTTTTTTATGACTTTTGTCAGTGTATCTATTTTTAAAACTAAATAAATACAAATAATGTTATTTGACAATGAAATTTGATAATTTTATAATATTTTTGAAACCAAAATATTATCGAAGAAGTGACTCAGATGGTTTAACCTACGATAGTAAATTAGACCAAAAGACACCAGGAGAGATAAGGAAGGTCAAGTTAAAGATGTTGAAATTGATGATGATAAAGATGAAGATGATAGAGGTGAAGATGATGATGAAGAAGATGATAAAGATGAAGAAGATGATGATGATGATGAAGATGATAGAGATGACGAAGAAGAAGATGATGATGAAGATGATAGAGATGATGATGAAGATGATGATAGAGATGAAGATGATAGAGATGATGATGATAGAGATGATGCTGATAGAGATGAAGATGATAGAGATGAAGATGATAGAGATGATGCTGATAGAGATGAAGATGATAGAGATGAAGATGATAGAGATGAAGATGATAGAGATGAAGATGATAGAGGTGAAGATGATAGAGATGAAGATGATAGAGGTGAAGATGATAGAGATGAAGATGATAGAGGTGAAGATGATAGAGATGAAGATGATAGAGATGAAGATGATAGAGATGAAGATGATAGAGGTGAAGATGATAGAGATGAAGATGATAGAGATGAAGATGATAGAGATGAAGATGATAGAGGTGAAGATGATAGAGGTGAAGATGATAGAGGTGAAGATGATAGAGGTGAAGATGATAGAGGTGAAGATGATAGAGATGAAGATGATAGAGGTGAAGATGATAGAGGTGAAGATGATAGAGATGAAGATGATAGAGATGATGATGATGATAGAGATGATGCTGATAGAGATGAAGATGATAAAGATGAAGATGATAGAGATGATGATGATGATAGAGATGATGTTGATAGAGATAGAGATGAAGATGATAGAGATGATGATGATAGAGATGATGATGATGATAGAGATGATGTTGATAGAGATGAAGATGATAAAGATAAAGATGATAGAGATGAAGATGATGATAGAGATGATGTTGATAGAGATGAAGATGATAAAGATAAAGATGATAGAGATGAAGATGATGATAGAGATGATGTTGATAGAGATGAAGATGATAAAGATAAAATGATAGAGATGAAGATGATGATAGAGATGATGTTGATAGAGATGAAGATGATAAAGATAAAGATGATAGAGATGAAGATGATGATAGAGATGATGTTGATAGAGATGAAGATGATAAAGATAAAGATGATAGAGATGAAGATGATGATAGAGATGATGTTGATAGAGATGAAGATGATAGAGGTGAAGATGATGATAGAGATGAAGATGATAAAGATGAAGATGATAGAGATAAAGATGATAGAGATGAAGATGATGATAGAGATGATGTTGATGGAGATGAAGATGATAAAGATAAAGATGATAGAGATGAAGATGATGATAGAGATAAAGATGATAGAGATGAAGATGATGATAGAGATGATGTTGATAGAGATGAAGATGATAAAGATAAAGATGATAGAGATGAAGATGATGATAGAGATAAAGATGATAGAGATGAAGATGATGATAGAGATGAAGATGATAGAGGTGAAGATGATGATAGAGATGAAGATGATAGAGGTGAAGATGATGATAGAGATGAAGATGATAAAGATCCACACTTCACACTCTTCCTTGTGTTCCTCAGGTGGAGGTGGTCGAGGGAAGCCTCCAGTGTCCAGAGTCCGGGCGAGAGTTCCCCATCTCCAAAGGAATCCCCAACATGCTCTTGAACGAGGACGAGGCGTAGACCTTCCCCGGGAGGCGCGGCCGGACCGTGGTTCAGGACCGTGGTTCAGGACCGTGGTTCAGGACCGTGGTTCAGGACCGTGGTTCAGGACCGTGGTCGCATCCACTCGTCGCTCGTTATGGTTTCTCTAAACCCCTGGAATCGTTCCCCGGAGACTCCGGCGCGGTTTTATCTCTATTTATTTTGGTGGCTGTCGGCCTCTTTATTTTTCAATAAAAAAATTACCGATGCTAACGACGGCCGCGAGCGTCTGGAGGTCCTGTTCTTAAAATAACCTTCTATTACAGACGCCCTAAATTATAAGCCACTTGTGTGTGAGCCAGAGCTGAACCCCACGTCTCGTCAGGGTTCAAGAAGGTCGGAGATGACGTGGCAGTGGATCGTCCCAGCTCTCCGGGGGAAGAAAAGTTGTTTTTAATGTTTTCTTTCAAGGTCTCTCGCAGGAGACGCCACCCGGGGCGGGATCACTTCCTGTCTGCGCCGAGGTGTCGAGGGTCGGATCAGCTCCAGGTGCCGCGATCCGTCTCGGGTCCGGACCCGGGAGGAGGCGGGTCTGTGGTTCCGTGAGCCCCGAAGGCTGAGCCCTGATCTCTTCCTACCTTTCCTTCTACTTAGAGCGATTACAGGCCTGCGCCCGCGACTATAATAACGGTAGAATGGGATATTATGGGATGGCAGCAGAGCGGCAATAAAAGCCGCCCCTGACAGATTAACAGCCTCCTCCGGATCCTGGACTGTAATTAACAACCAGAGAGCTCCGGGAAAGATCCGGAAGTTTCTCTGGGAAGTTCCTTTAGAACCTTGAATCTGACGAACGATAAATAAATATATATTATTACATATAAATGTATATCACAACGTTTCTTTTCAAGATATTCAACAACATTATTGATTTATACTTTATTTTGTCTTCAAGTCATGTTTTATTTTTGTCTGTAGTTCTTTAGAATCTTTACACAATACCAGGTCAACAATACAATACATTGTCTTAGTGTAGTAACAAGTATATATGTGTAGTATTGTCCAGTACTTGACTCTGGTGTTGTGATAGTGTAGTAACAAGTATATTTGTTGTAGTATTGTCCATACTTGACTCTGGTGTTGTGATAGTGTAGTAACAAGTATATTTGTTTAGTATTGTCCAGTACTTGACTCTGGTGTTGTGATAGTGTAGTAACAAGTATATATGTGTAGTATTGTCCAGTACTTGACTCTGGTGTTGTGATAGTGTAGTAACAAGTATATATGTGTAGTATTGTCCAGTACTTGACTCTGGTGTTGTGATAGTGTAGTAACAATTATATATGTGTAGTATTGTCCAGTACTTGACTCTGGTGTTGTGATAGTGTAGTAACAAGTATATATGTGTAGTATTGTCCAGTACTTGACTCTGGTGTTGTGATAGTGTAGTAACAAGTATTTATGTGTAGTATTGTCCAGTACTTGACTCTGGTGTTGTGATAGTGTAGTAACAAGTATATATGTGTAGTATTGTCCAGTACTTGACTCTGGTGTTGTGATAGTGTAGTAACAAGTATATATGTGTGTAGTATTGTCCAGTACTTGACTCTGGTGTTGTGATAGTGTAGTAACAAGTATATATGTGTAGTATTGTCTAGTACTTGACTCTGGTGTTGTGATAGTGTAGTAACAAGGATATATGTGTAGTATTGTCCAGTACTTGACTATGGTGTTGTGATAGTGTAGTAACAAGTATATATGTTTAGTATTGTCCAGTACTTGACTCTGGTGTTGTGATAGTGTAGTAACAAGTATATATGTGTAGTATTGTCCAGTACTTGACTCTGGTGTTGTGATAGTGTAGTAACAAGTATATATGTGTAGTATTGTCCAGTACTTGACTCTGGTGTTGTGATAGTGTAGTAACAAGTATATATGTGTAGTATTGTCCAGTACTGTTGTGATAGTGTAGTAACAAGGATATATGTGTAGTATTGTCCAGTACTTGACTCTGGTGTTGTGATAGTGTAGTAACAAGGATATATGTGTAGTATTGTCCAGTACTTGACTCTGGTGTTGTGATAGTGTAGTAACAAGTGTATATATGTGTAGTATTGTCCAGCACTTGACTCTGGTGTTGTGATAGTGTAGTAACAAGGATATATGTGTAGTATTGTCCAGTACTTGACTCTGGTGTTGTGATAGTGTAGTAACAAGTGTATATATGTGTAGTATTGTCCAGTACTTGACTCTGGTGTTGTGATAGTGTAGTAACAAGTATATATGTGTAGTATCGTCCAGTACTTGACTCTGGTGTTGTAGTATTTACAGACCACATGACTCTTGATGAAGTCGTAACTGCTTTTATTGGTTTTCAAACCAAAATATGTCCAAACATCAGCCAAAGCTGCTCGAGTCACTGTATCCTCTCGTCCTCAGTCGTCATTCTTCCTTCAGCTGCTTGGGATGTAGTGACTGCTGCCATCTAGCGGCCGTAAGTTTAATGGCAGCACAAAACAAATGCTGTGTCCACTGTATCATCTCGTCATATATATCATGTCATAGGATTTATTATTTTCTTTAGCTGCTGAGAACGTAATAAATGTTGCCATCTAGTGGCCGGAAGTTTAAATAAAACGGAAAAGGGATTAAATCCCATAAATATTTGTTAATTGTTATTACTTGTAAAAGTCGCAATTTTTAAAATGTTATACAAAACATATTGAAATACAACATTAAGGAACTCTGATAAAAGTAAAACACGATTAAAGACCAAACCAAAAAGTTAAATTCATAGAGTTGTTAAAATTGTTACCTTAACGTGATGAAAACGTCTTGACAACAAAGTTTGTCGATACTTTCTTGCTCCTCCTGTTGTGTTGTTGTGTTGTGAGTCCGTCTACACGTCACATGTGAGCAGGGTTCAAGCCTGCACTTTGAAACATACTAATTGGCATCTTTCTTTTGTTTAATCTGTTTAAAACTTTACTGCGAAACCACCAAATTGCCGTTAATTAGGGGATGGATTTACGCGCCGGGACGGTGCGGCCACCGTTGCCATGGCGACACGCCACGTCTGCTGTGAATCCACATCCTTGCCTTCACTTTCTCAACTTGAATCCACTGGAATCCACACTTTCTTCTCAGTTCAATACATGGATCTTGACTTTTTTACTTATTATGTCCAAATATTTTGTCACATATTGTAAATACTTTATTATAAACCTCTTGAAAGATTATTTAAAAGGTGGTTAATATAAACTTTATCCTCTTTATTTATAGTTATTTGGATCTTTTGCTTCATCTTTTTTTTAGCTAAAATAGACTCACGGACATAAATCGACAAATATTATAGAAAATGACAAATATATAACATGTTAAAAACACAGACGTCCATGTTGAGCAGAAAAGATTCATATTTGATAACAAAATACATCTTATAATCTTGTTTTTGACTCCAAAAATTAAAAAAGTTAAATCGTTTTTTATATTTTTGTGCCTTAATTTATTACCTACACATTTAACTTTTGACATCTCAGTGTTTTGACCTATTATTTAAAAACTATATTCAATATAATCTAATTTATTCTCCAATCATTCGCCTTTTCTAAATATTTACCTTTTACATTTCAACCATACATTTTTGGAATTATTAGTTTTATTATTTCAAGATAAATAGAACTTTTTTGATCCTATATCGATATTATATATATATATATATATATATATATATATATATCGTGACAAAATGAAGACACGGTAACAAAACAACCACATTAAATGGACACAACATATTTATAATTTCGGACAATAATTAAAATCTTAAAAAATAAAACACTATTAAAAATTAAAAGGCACAACACGACCATCAATTAAGATCTAAAAAAAAATGAAGGTGCAAATATTTGCTTTAATGAAAAAGAAAAGTGAGAATAATTGACTTTTTTAGCTCCTTTTAATCTATCCTTTAAAATTACTGTTTAAAATGTGTATTTTAATGACAAATGTTGTAGATTTAAACAAATAAAACCAACACATTACAAAATCAAAGTATATGTTTAAAATAGAAAATCATTTTCCTTTGGCGTTTACCACCATAATACATTTATTTTTATACAGTTAGATTTCAATAATATGGTTAGAAGGATGTGTCTCGCCTGCAGTTCATACTAACAGCCAGAATTCTGAGCCGCTCTAGTAGAAGAACTCACATTTCTCCTTCAAACTCTTCACTGGCTGCTCTAGTAGAAGAACTCACATTTCTCCTTCAAACTCTTCACTGGCTGCCAGTTTCTTTCAGGATCATTTTAAAATTCTGGTTCTTACTTTCAGATCTATTCATGGTCAGACCTTCCATCAGTGATCTGATCCAGACTTACACCCCAGCTCGGGCTCTGAGGTCTGTGGATCAGAATCTACTGATGGTTCCGGACCAGAGGCACTTTTTAAAGTATATATTTTAACTGTGTATTTTTTGTGATTGTTAAAGTTAAACCTTTACTTTACTTACACAACTTGTGCTGCAACAACAGATTGATGAATCCTTCAAAAGATTTGTGGACCCAGATGGTAATCGATAAAACTTTTATTGAAATTTCCTGAAATCTTGTGAATGTGTTTTTCATGTATTTGACCATCAGACGGTGAAAGTTCTTTCTGAACCTGATCATCTTTGTGTCGGTAGATGTCGGTCGAAGTTGTCGACCGGCGAGAGAAGAAGAGAATGTTGTGTATTCGCTGTGAATGAAAGTCTCTGGTGAGTTTCCTCGGAGCTTGTTGTCGACCACCAGCTCCGCCTTCATCTTGTGGAGCAGAGATTGTATAATGTGCCTCCTCTGTGAGATGTATAATCAAGTCCTCTCCTCCTCCTCCTCCCTCCGTCTGGACCCGCAGTCATGGACCTGCAGCCGGTCTGAGCGCCTCTCTCTCCGGACCCACCAGAACCGTATATTTACTGTAAAGCCTCTTTTATAATCCCCAGCACAAGGACTTCTTTCACACGCCAGTCTCTCCGCCCTGATGCTGCCACGTTCAGATGTTCCTCCAGGAGGGGTTTTTTCAGGCCCACCATGGTTTTTCCGACGTGAAGCAACAGTCGGACCCTCAGAGCTGATGTTTGCCTGCAGCCGGGAGTGACCTGAGGACCTCGCTGGGACGGAAGATCTGCTGAAAATCTGCTGAAGATCTGCTGAAGATCTAAAGATCTGCTGAAGATCTGCTGAAGATCTAAAGATCTGCTGAAGATCTGCTGAAGATCTAAAGATCTGCTGAAGATCTGCTGAAGATCTAAAGATCTGCTGAAGATCTGCTGAAGATCTGCTCCACTGATGGACGCTCGCTCTCGGGATCGTCTTCCTTCAGATCAAGGTTTTGCTTCCAGGATCCGCACCATGGGCTGAAGTCCCTCGGAGTCAAGAGGACACTTTTATTTCGGGCTAAAGTTACACTGGATTCTCACTGACTCGTCGTGCAATATGGAGTGTAAATATTATGGGATGTGTTCGACTCTAGAGGAGATTTAAAGCCAATAACACTGCATTTTTTGGGGGGAAGTTTTCCACACTTTTATCGTCAGGTTCTGGTGCTGGTTCTGGTCCGGACCATGAGTGTCTCAGGCCTGGCTCTGCTGCTGCTGCTGCTCCAGGTGTCCATCCTGCTGCTGGAGGGCATCAACACCTGTCAGTTCATCAACCTGGACGAGCAGAAGTCTCGGCGCATCGAGGCGGTCCGGGGTCAGATCCTGAGCAAGCTGAGGATCCGGAGCCCGCCGGACCGGGACCAGGACTCGGACGACGAGCAGCAGCAGCAACAGACGCAGACGCAGCAACAGGGGTCCGCTGACCCCGTGACCCCGGAGGTCATGCTGCTCTACAACAGCACGCGCGAGCTGCTGAAGGAGCGCGCCCGTCAGGCGGAGTCGGCCTGCGAGCGCGAGAGCAGCGAGGAGGATTACTACGCCAAGGAGGTGCAGCGGATCGATATGACGCCTCCGCCCACCGACACAAGTTAGTGCCGCGACTCTTGATTTAAAACTTGAATGTTTAGTAATAGTAAGAGTAAAGTAGTACACAGTATATTCAATACATTTATGAAGTTACTAAGATGCACTGATGGAGGAAGCTAAGCTAGCTGCTCACCTGTCGTTGGAATCCAAATATAAAATGAATTTAAAGACATTAAATATACAGTAAATGTTGTGTTATATACAGTACACAATTAAATGCATCAAAGACAAGACTTTTATAGTTTAAATATATCGTCAAGTACGTATTTGGATCCATTTAGCAATTGTGCTATTTAGCTAGTGTGCTAATCCAGTGCTAGCATGTTAGCTTCAAAATCGTTTTTCGATTTTTATCATATTTCTTTGTTAAATTACAACTTCTTACACTTTACATTTAAGTTTCCATGACTTTTTATTGTAAAATGTATTTGTATATATTTTTTACTTAAGTATTTAAATTAATATTTCAATATATATATATTTTAAATAAAAGTCATAAATTCTTACTCTTATCTAACAGATTAACTTAAAAAAAAATCTAAATACATGCATCAATGAATGGATTAGATTAAAATTAAAATTAAGTTAACATTAAGTAACCAAGTCTCATTTTTTTCAAGCTAAAATCATTTCCAAAGTATTCCATGTGTTTCCAAAACCTTCCTTGTTCAATAAAAACAACCAAAGCGTCAAAAATACATTTTTAATCTGATGGATTGTGATTTATATTCTGCAGCTCTTTCCAAATGATATGTTTGTGAAAAAGGTTTCTCTGTGAATCAAGTTATCAATGATTAAAACTGTCCTGCTCCTGGTCCTCCTGGATCATCTGTATTTATTATGAATTGCTCTCCTGTGCTAAAGGTTCACTCATTTCTCCTTCTCTTCCAGACGCCGTCCATCCCATAATACCCAACCCTCATTACAGAGTCGTCAACTTTGACGTCAGCGGGGTGGAATTCACAAACGGCACGCTGGTCAAAGCTGAATTTAGAATCTTCAGAGCTCCCAATCCACAAGCCAAAGCCTCCGAGCAGAGGGTGGAGATTCACCAGGTAGAAAACAAACGTTCCTCACATTAGACTTAGTTCTGCTGCTGTTGTGTAGTTTGAAGTTTTCTTATGTGAGGGAGTTTTATTCAGAAGAACTTAACCAACCTTAACTTAACTAATCTGTTATTGATGTGTGACTCTATTGTATCATCAGTGTGTGTGTGTTGTTGTGATGTGTGACTCTATTGTATCATCAGTGTGTGTGTTGTTGTGATGTGTGACTCTATTGTACCATCAGTGTGTGTTGTTGTGATGTGTGACTCTATTGTATCATCAGTGTGTGTGTGTTGTTGTGATGTGTGACTCTATTGTATCATCAGTGTGTGTGTGTTGTTGTGATGTGTGACTCTATTGTATCATCATCAGTGTGTGTGTTGTTGTGATGTGTGACTCTTGTATCATCATGTGTGTTGTTGTGATGTGTGACTCTATTGTATCAGTGTGTGTGTGTTGTTGTGATGTGTGACTCTATTGTATCATCAGTGTTGTGTGTGTTGTTGTGATGTGTGACTCTATTGTATCATCAGTGTGTGTGTTGTTGTGATGTGTGACTCTATTGTATCATCAGTGTGTGTGTGTTGTTGTGATGTGTGACTCTATTGTATCATCAGTGTGTGTGTGTTGTTGTGATGTGTGACTCTATTGTATCATCATGTGTGTGTGTTGTTGTGATGTGTGACTCTATTGTATCATCAGTGTGTGTTGTTGTGATGTGTGACTCTATTGTATCATCAGTGTGTGTGTGTTGTTGTGATGTGTGACTCTATTGTATCATCAGTGTGTGTGTTGTTGTGATGTGTGACTCTATTGTATTATCAGTGTGTGTGTTGTTGTGATGTGTGACTCTATTGTATCATCAGTGTGTGTGTTGTTGTGATGTGTGACTCTATTGTATCATCAGTGTGTGTGTTGTTGTGATGTGTGACTCTATTGTATCATCAGTGTGTGTGTTGTTGTGATGTGTGACTCTATTGTATCATCAGTGTGTGTGTTTGTTGTGATGATGATGTGACTCTATTGTATCATCAGGTGTGTGTGTTGTTGTGATGTGTGATTATTGTATCATCAGTGTGTGTGTTGTTGTGATGTGTGACTCTATTGTATCATCAGTGTGTGTGTTGTTGTGATGTGTGACTCTATTTTTGTGTGACTCTATTGTATTATCAGTGTTGTGTTGTGTGATGTGTGACTCTATTGTATCATCAGTGTGTGTTGTTGTGATGTGTGACTCTATTGTATCATCAGTGTGTGTGTGTTGTTGTGATGTGTGACTCTATTGTATCATCAGTGTGTGTGTTGTTGTGATGTGTGACTCTATTGTATCATCAGTGTGTGTGTTGTTGTGATGTGTGATGTTTGACTCTATTGTATCATCAGTGTGTGTGTTGTTGTGATGTGTGACTCTATTGTATCACCATTGGGTGATCAGTATCAGTGTGTGTGTTGTTGTGATGTGTGACTCTATTGTATCATCAGTGTGTGTGTGTGTTGTTGTGAGTGTGTGTGTGTGTTGTTGTGATGTTCGTCTCTATTGTATCATCAGTGTGTGTGTGTTGTTGTGATGTGTGACTCTATTGTATCATCAGTGTGTGTTGTTGTGATGAGTGACTCTATTGTATCATCAGTGTGTGTGTGTGTTGTTGTGATGTGTGACTCTATTGTATCATCAGTGTGTGTGTTGTTGTGATGTTCGTCTCTATTGTATCATCAGTGTGTGTGTGTGTGTTGTTGTGATGTGTGACTCTATTGTATCATCAGTGTGTGTTGTTGTGATGTGTGACTCTATTGTATCATCAGTGTGTGTGTGTGTGTGTTGTTGTGATGTGTGACTCTATTTTTCATTGAAACATTGACTTTAGAAAATGATCTTAAGCTCCGCCCACTGAAAACACTTTGTTTTTCTGGAGATTAAATCTTGTTGCCAATAACCACGCTCACTCTGCTGTGATTGGTCAAGCATAGAGGTTTGTCACTGTGCGTCAGCAATCCTGTAAGTCTCCACTTCCAAGGGACTTGTTGTATAAACAAAGCGGAGTGTGATTACAGCTGGAGGAAGAGTGGAGCCATTATTACGTCATTACGGACTCCGCTCTCATAACCTCTTGTTCGCCCAGATTTCAGAGAAACTTTATGAAATAATCCGTTCATTCACTTTGATGAAGGAAGATGCTGACAGAACAAAACCAAAAAAACATTCTTATATGATTTAGTTTGATGATTTTAATGATATCAAACAAAAGTTTTGACTTCAGAAGAAGCTTCTTTGACGTTTGATGTGATGTTGTGTCATTATAAAGTCAACAGTTGTGTTTGTGCTTCAGCTGCTGAAGCCGGACGAGGACAGCACGTCCACTCAGCGCTACATCGACTCTCGCACTCTTCAGCCGCGAGCCAAAGGTTCCTGGATCTCCGTGGACGTGACGGAGACGGTGAAGGACTGGGTTTCAGACGCAGGTGAGCCGCAGATCATGTTTCCTGCTCACCTTCGCTTTCAACTTAAAATTGTTTTTTTATTCAGAGAATAATTTAGGTCTGAGACTCGGCGTCCACTGTCCCTGCTGCACGTTTGTTCCGTCGACCAACAACATCGTTCCTAACAAGAGTGAAGAGCTGGAGACGCTGTTTGCAGGTCAGAGTTTTTAATGTTTGCTCAACATCAGCTTCTGTTTGCAACTTTACATCTCAAAACTATCTTTGTTTATCTTAAAGACAGCGTTACCAGGTGAAGAGAACACATTTGTAGCTCATTTAAGGATCCAAGGTTATTAAGTGAACACTAAATTATTTTTGAAAATATTTAGGACGAGTATTAGGGCCACTCAAAAATATAAATTTTACTAACAGATTAAAGTCGTAGTAAAAAACTTTATCTTGTAATAAAGTATTCTGTATGACTTTAATCTCATATTAATTATTTTCCTTCTAATTTAATCTCCTTATAAAGTATTTTGTACGACTTTAATCTCGTAATAAAGTATTTTCCATCGACTATAATCTCATGATAAAGTATTTCCCTTCAACTATAATCTCGTGATAAAATATTTTGTACGACTTTAATCTTGTAATAAAGTATTGGGTTCGATTTAAATCTCGTAATAAAGTATTTTCCTTCGACTTTAATCTCATAATGTAGTATTTTGTTCAACTTTAATCTCGTAATAAAGTATTTTGTGATTATCATAAGTAGTATTTTGTTCAACTTTAATCTCATAATGTAGTATTTTGTTCAACTTTAATCTCGTAATAAAGTATTTTCCTTCGACTTTAATCTCATAATGTAGTATTTTGTTCAACTTTAATCTCGTAATAAAGTATTTTGTTCAACTTTAATCTCATAATATAGTATTTTGTTCAACTTTAATCTCGTAATAAAGTATTTTGTTCGACTTTAATCTCATAATGTAGTATTTTGTTCAACTTTAATCTCGTAATAAAGTATTTTGTTCGACTTTAATCTCGTAATAAAGTATTTTGTTCGACTTTAATCTCGTAATAAAGTATTTTCCTTCGACTTTAATCTCGTAATAAAGTATTAATCTTTGACTTAAATCTCAATAAAGTATTTTGTTTGACTTTAATCTCGTAATAAAGTATTTTCCTTTTACTCTAATCTGGTCATGAAGTAATTTATATGACTTTTATCTCTTAATAAAGTATTTTATACAATTTAAATATCATAGTAAAATATATATAAATATTTTAGTGGTACATTTTAGTCCACAACTTAATAGTATAAAGTGAGTCATTCTAAAAACCTGCGTCAAACTTTCTCTGCTAACTTGAAGGTTTATTCAACAATTAAATACTCACTGCCTCACACTCGAGGTATTTCATTTATTTGTTCAGCGTATTTCTGGCCAACGTGTGCCTGACATGTAAATAGACGACTGTTGACACTTTTGGGACATTGAAGGTGTTTGTGGAGCAGCGAAGAACATGCTGTCATCCAAACTTACTAGAGAAAGTCTTGTTGCCCACGGATGCCAATCCTCAAATTAGGCAGAAATGACTTCATGATTTATGATCCGACCTGTTCAGCCAGTGTTTCTCTAAAGTCACCGCAGAGGAAAATACTACCAAGAGGTCACACAGTTTCTTCTCAAGAGGGCTGGTTTGACAGTGTTTGTTAAAGAATAAGTGGACATGTGATGTCATAAAACAAGACTTTTATATACAATATAGTTTTATTTTATTACATAACATGAATAAAAAACATCCATTTAGTCTCACAATATTCTCCGACCAACATATAAATTATGAATCACCTGTAAATTACACTTTACTGAATATAAATGGTCAAAAAAAGTTTTTAGTTTTTCTTTTTACGAACAAACTACTAAAAGAAAGCACAAATAGAGTTACGGAAAAATGAATGATATCTATAATATAAATACTAACAATATGTTCTTTATCTTTAGACTTAGATTGTGTCATCTTGTTCTTTCTTTTTGTTCTCTTTGTTCTTGTTCTTATTTTTATGAATAATCGTCTGTATTGCTGTGTTCTAATTGGAAAAAAAAACAATTACCTAATAATAATAGTGTTTTTTAAACACAGAGAACAAGCAAACCCTCAAACATTGGACTGAAGACGTTATGTAAAAATGATTAGACACATTTAAATATATTCAAATATTTATATATATATAAATCATACTCTTAAAATACTTCCTGAAAATATTTGTTCTTGATTCCAAGAGTTTGTTTCAATTCTTATCATTTTTGGTCTCAATAATTCATTTCCTTTCTATCAATTTTTTATCCAATTTATCTTCTTCACAGTTTGTCAATGTTCTCATTTTGAGGATTTTATTCATGTTAAAACTGTTTTAACAAGAAAAGTAAAAAAATAGTCATAGAAAAGTCATAGTCATAAAAGTCATAAACTAGACTTGCAAAGATGAAACAGTAAATCAAGTAAGAAAAACAGTTTTTACAATGAAGGTAGAAACAGAAATACCTGAGGTGTTATGAGAGGATTTGAAACATGGATCCAGAGGCAGGTGTTTTTAAAGAGTCAGAATGTAATATTTGGTGCGACTTGATGCCACCGGGGCAGATGTTGTGTCTGGAGGGATGGAAAATATGCAGTTGAGAGAGAAAAACGAAATAAACGTCAGCTGTCAACGGTCGTGTTTAGGCAGAGAGCGGGGGCGTCTTCTGCGGCTGGCACTCATTTTCTAAAGCCCAAGATTCCAACATTTGTGTGTGTTTTAAACTCAAGTGCATTGAAACAGACTTGTAGATTCTAGACTGGATTGCTTGGACGAACTGCTTTATACGTTGACTCTGAGACCGGTAGAGAAAGTCATCATTATTCATCTGTTTTACCAGGCTTCCACCGATCCTTAAAACGTCTTAAAATTCATAAAAGTTCAATTCTTAAGTCAAATTTCATGCAGTTTTTAATTAAATCAACATGATGGAAGTCAAGTTCTTTTGTAAACTTAAAAGATGTGTTTATTTTATTTTTTAAAATAAACATTGGTGTTTGTTCGTCCCTAAATATGTGTAATACATGTGGTGTTTAGTGTTTATTTTTCGGTTTTGGTTGATTGTCGAGTAGGTTAAGATTTAAGTTAAGTAAAGTCTTGAATCTTAACCTTTTAGAAACCCTGCTCACAGACTTTGTCACCATTTGAAGTCTTCTTAAATCAAATCAAAAAACCTTTGAAAGTGAAATCAAACAACCTGTGGAGGGATCAATAAAGTTTTTATCTACCTGAAGGTTAATACACTTAATTTAATTCCTTTACAACATGAACGAGTACAAACTTATTTTAAGGTTCGATCTGTCGTTTGACTCGTGGATATTGTTTCTCTTCCAGGTGTTGACGACGAGCAGCTGCGTCAGTTGAGAAAGCCGGGTCAGGTCAAAGGTCAACCGGATTTCAGCACCAAGACTCCTCACCTCATCCTGACGCTGCTGCCCAGCGACCGAGTCGACAGCCCGGCCAGGAAGAACCGCAAGAAGAGAGCGGCCGCCACCGACACCACAACTTGCTCCCGGTAAGGCCAAGAATTGTGTGAGGGCGAGTATTTGCTGAGCCCGCTTATGTAACGCTGGTCGGTGGTCACGGCCATTTCTTGACCTTCTACCTCACTCACCGTTACTGCGCGACAAAAGAAAACACTTCTGACCCGGTGTTTGGACCGGACGGGCCAACAAGCATGACTTTTATTTAGACAACGTCCCTCCGGGTTCTGGTGACAGCGACTGGTTCTCATCCACTCGTGTTGTTCCAGCGGGTCGGACCAGGGCTGCTGCCTGCGATCGCTCTACATCGACTTCAGACGCGACCTCAACTGGAAGTGGATCCACGAGCCCAAAGGTTACAAAGCAAACTTCTGCGCCGGCAACTGTCCGTACCTCTGGAGCGCCAACAACCACTACAACATGGTGAGCCTTGAAAGATCCGTCGTTTCTATCCTATCATTCATCAACAACGTTCTCCTCAATGATCAGTCTTCCTGTGACCCCCGTTTTCAACTTCTTTCACATAAAATGCACCGGATAATGAGACATTAACTGGAACAAAAGAGATAAGTCCTCCAGTTTTTATTAAACTTTTCACCTCGTTCAGTTGTAACTCGTATAAAAAACCCCACTAAGTAAGTAATAGTAATTTATATAGATCTTTCCAGACCAGGGTCACAAATCACTTTTAACAATCAAAAACAATACACAGTTAAAATATAAACTTTAAAAGGTCAAGATAACACAGAGACAAACACAGGAGTCTCAGAAAATCAAGGAAAAGCTCAAATAAAAGTGTCTTGAGATGTTTCTTGAAGGAGTCAGTAGATCATCAAACACAGATGTTTCTTGAAGGAGTGTTCAAACAGGTTTCTTGAAGCAGTAGATCATCAAACACAGATGTTTCTTGAAGGAGTCAGTAGATCATCAAACACAGATGTTTCTTGAAGGAGTCAGTAGATCATCAAACACAGATGTTTCTTGAAGGAGTCAGTAGATCATCAAACACAGATGTTTCTTGAAGGAGTCAGTAGATCATCAAACACAGATGTTTCTTGAAGGAGTCAGTAGATCATCAAACACAGATGTTTCTTGAAGGAGTCAGGAGTCAACGCAGATCAGTCAATCATCAAACACAGATGTTTCTTGAAGGAGTCGGTAGATCATCAAACACAGATGTTTCTTGAAGGAGTCAGTAGATCATCAAACACAGATGTTTCTTGAAGGGGGTGAGAAATCAATCAAACACAGATGTTTCTTGAAGGAGTCAGTAGATCATCAAACACAGATGTTTCTTGAAGAGTCAGTGATCATCAAACACAGATGTTTCTTGAAGGAGTCAGTAGATCATCAAACACAGAGATGGTTCCAAATCTTAGGAGCAACAGTCTGGAAGGATTTCCTCTGTCCTCTGGTCCTGGAAGTTCCGGAACCATCAGTAGATTCTGATCCACAGACCTCAGAGCCCGAGCTGGGGTGTAAGTCTGGATCAGATCACTGATGGAAGGTCTGACCATGAATAGATCTGAAAGTAAGAACCAGAATTTTAAAATGATCCTGAAAGAAACTGGCAGCCAGTGAAGAGTTTGAAGGAGAAATGTGAGTTCTTCTACTAGAGCTGCTCAGAATTCTGGCTGCAGAGTTTAGTATGAACTGCAGGCGAAACACATCCTTCTTGTTTAGACATGAAATAAAACTGATTTTTTCTCCGTTAAATCAAATATTGTTCAAAAGAACTCTCTCAAAATTGTTAAGTGTAACACCTAAACTACATAACAATACACTCGTTTTTTCAGTTCATTCCTCGTCCACAAATCCTTCAAATTCTTCATCCGTAAGTCACACAGTGCTTAGTTTTCACCTCCAGTCATCCACGGCTCACAGTTCAAAGTGAGTTGTTAAATAAAGCCAGGAACACTCATCATAACTCTACTCCCTGAGTCCTTCACAAAACAACAGCAGACATTATAATCCATTATAATCCATTATAATCCATGCGTTTGTGTCTTCTCGTCTGGACTATTGCAACAGTCTGTTCCATGTCTTAATAAGAAGGATCTGTCTCGCCTGCAGTTCATACAAAACTCTGCAGCGACAATGATCTTGATGATCTACTGACTCCTTCAAGAAACATCTGTGTTTGATGATCTACTGACTCCTTCAAGAAACATCTGTGTTTGATGATCTACTGACTCTCCTTCAAGAAACATCTGTGTTTGATGATCTACTGACTCCTTCAAGAAACATCTGTGTTTGATGATCTACTGACTCCTTCAAGAAACATCTGTGTTTGATGATCTACTGACTCCTTCAAGAAACATCTGTGTTTGATGATCTACTGACTCCTTCAAGAAACATCTTAAGACTTTCTTATTTGTTCAGGTTTTTCCCTGATTTTCTGGGACACCTGTGTTTTTCTCGTTGTTATCTTTTTTTTTTATTGTTGGTTGCTTTGTGACCCTGGTCTAGAAAATCTCTTGATAAATAAAAATTACTTACTTACATTACAGTATATATTGGTCTTAGATTAAAGTTCAAATTCTGTTTAAAGCCTTGATTTTAACTTTAGCCTTTGGTTGTAGAAACCCTTGATAAAATACACTTTTGGTAAATAAACATTTTTTCGATCTACTGTTAGATCTGTTGTTCTACTGTTTCCCTCTCGTGTTATAATAGCTAATAAATGGTAATAAATACTTGCAACAAGGTGAAAGGTTTTGAATGATGTTGCATGTAAATGCTGTTGAATAAATGTGTTACACATAAATGGACTAATATGCCAAAGATGTGCACAAAACATTTTTTAAATCTACTATAGAATACACAACTTGAAGTATTATGATGCCATTCAGTGTTTTTAATCAGGAAGTTCAGGTTTAAATAGTGTCGATGGTTTTGTGTGTATTCGTAATCGTGTGTACATGGCTGCTGTGATGTGAAGTAGTCGTTGTCAACAATAAGAAGACGCTGTAAAAGTTACACAAATACAACAATTCAACACTAACATGGTACAAAAAAATCATCAGACCCGGCGTGAAAAGCTGCATCAAGTCAATTATGAGACTTAGTTCCAAGGAATTATCATAGATTTATTTGACTTGTCCCGACTTGACGAGTAAGAAGCGTTTAAGTGAACGAGCGGTAAATGAATAAGTCGTCTGTCTGTTGAGAAATGTGTTGATAATTCAAGTCTCGCTCGAGCGTCGGACGTCGTTTCATGTTTGACGTCAAGCCGGATCAAAGTTGGTATCAGCAGTGGATTCGACGCAGGAGGTTGAAGCCACATCACAACGCTCACTAATTCTCCTTCACTAATGGCAGGTCTTACACTTGGCAGCAGATCCAGGACAGACTCAGAGTCGCAGACACACCTTGTTGAAGACGCTTTTAATTTGACAAACAAACACAAACTCAAAAGTTTCTGTGTTTTTCTTTCACCAGATGACATGAAATTAAGAATTGCACGGCAGCTCCACTTTCCCACACGTTGTTTCCAGACTGAACTTAATGGAGTGTTATAAAGCTGCACAGGTGCTTCTGTGGAAACACACAACCACCGCACACAGAAGTGCGAGCGGAGCAGCAGCTTCACTCCGGGGGGCTCCAGTCAAAGACGTGGCTGAGTTTCTGCTCTTAAATGAGCTTCATGTGAATTGTTTGCGGCGTCTTTAAAAACCACGCTCGGCTAAGATCGGTTAACCAGCGACTTGTAAAGCTGGCTGTCACCTCGCTCGGGCCCGTTATAGCAACACAACTAAACATACAGCGACACACAAAGTCAGTGTTGACGTGTGACGTAACCCTCGATATTCTTCTTCGTAACTGATATATGGAAGTATTTCAGTGTCTTCAGAATATAGAGCTTCTTCAAACCTTGAAACTTTGACACAATCATTTGTGTATTTAAAGGTTTTTTAAAACTTAAATACATTTTACAGAAAATAAGTTAAAGTTATGTTATTTTCAAACAAAAACATATCATATTTCATTACAATCTGATTCATTACCTCATCAGTTTCATCCTTCATTCATCAATAAAAGTCTGGAAACACAACATTCATCAACTGCTACAAACCGGGACATGGAAACCTTTTGCCACGTTTAGCGAGTGCTCATGGGAAATGTAGTCCTGTTTGGCTGAACACAACCACTGTAGTCCACTGGCGTCGCTCCACTAATAATCGCATAGAATCGCTTTGGAGAAAACAACTTTTTAATAAATAAAATTCAACATGTTTAATTATGTTTCACTGACATGTACCTCAAGTTTCTTCTGGTCTCTCCTCAGATCCTCCCTCTCTACAACAAGCTCAACCCAGAAGCCTCGGCGTCTCCGTGCTGCGTCCCCCAAGACCTGGAGCCCCTCACCATCATGTACTTCATCGGCCGCACCCCTCGCGTGGAACAGCTCTCCAACATGGTGGTCAAGTCCTGCAAGTGCCGCTGACGTGGAGGTGAGAGGGGTCGAGACTATTTCACTCGGGGTGAGAGGGGTCGAGACTATTTCTTTCTCGGGGTGAGAGGGGTCGAGACTATTTCACTCGGGGTGAGAAGGGTCGAGACTTTTTCTTTCTCGGGGTGAGAGGGGTCGAGACTATTTCACTTGGGGTGAGAAGGGTCGAGACTTTTTCTTACTCGGGGTGAGAGGGGTCGAGACTATTTCACTCGGGGTGAGAAGGGTCGAGACTTTTTCTTACTTGGGGTGAGAGGGGTCGAGACTTTTTCTTACTCGGGGTGAGAGGGGTCGAGACTATTTCTTACTCGGGGTGAGAGGGGTCGAGACTTTTTCTTTCTCGGGGTGAGAGGGGTCGAGACTATTTCACTCGGGGTGAGAAGGGTCGAGACTTTTTCTTACTCGGGGTGAGAGGGGTCGAGACTATTTCTTACTCGGGGTGAGAGGGGTCGAGACTTTTTCTTACTCGGGGTGAGAGGGGTCGAGACTTTTTCTTACTCGGGGTGAGAGGGGTCGAGACTATTTCTTACTCTGGGTGAGAGGGGTCGAGACTATTTCACTCGGGGTGAGAGGGGTCGAGACTATTTCACTCGGGGTGAGAGGGGTCGAGACTATTTCACTAGGGGTGAGAAGGGTCGAGACTTTTTCTTACTCGGGGTGAGAGGGGTCGAGACTATTTCACTCGGGTGAGAAGGGTTGAGACTTTTTCTTACTCGGGGTGAAGGGGTCTAGGGGGCGAGACTATTTCACTCGGGTGAGAAGGGTTGAGACTTTTTCTTACTCGGGGTGAGAGGGGTCGAGACTATTTCACTCGGGGTGAGAAGTGTTGAGACCTTTTCTTACTCGGGGTGAGGGGCCCGACCCAATTTCTTACTCGGGTGAGAAGGGTTGAGATTTTGGGGTGAGAGGCGTCGAGACTATTTCACTCGGGGTGAGAAGTGTTGAGACCTTTTCTTACTCGGGGTGAGAGGGGTCGAGACTATTTCACTCGGGTGAGAAGGGTTGAGACTTTTTCTTACTCGGGGTGAGAGGCGTCGAGACTATTTCACTCGGGGTGAGAAGTGTTGAGACCCTTTTCTTACTCGGGTGGGGGGGGGCGGGACCTATTTACTCGGGGTGAGAAGTGTTGAGACCTTTTCTTACTCGGGGTGAGAGGGGTCTGGACTATTTCACTCGGGGTGAGAGGGGTCGAGACTATTTCACTCGCGGGGACACACCGGAACATTTGGATCAGAAACTCTGAAGGACACTTTTATTCAAGCCTGATTCAACGTCTCTCTGAACCGTCGTCCTCCGGATCCTTAACGGTTCAGTTGGAGTCACATCTGGACGCGACTCTTTGACTCTTTGATTCTGTCGAACGTCTGTCGGCGACCGAGGCTCCGACGCCAGACGCTGCTTGTTTGCTTTAGGGTGGAAGGTGTTGACGGGCGCTGAGGGCGGAGAAGGTCCACGGTCTCGGGGCCTTTCAGTCAGAGACGAGCTGTGTCCCGGGTGCAGGCCCCGCCAGCTCTCTGCGGTCCTGGCCCGGCGTAAACAGGATGTGAAAGATTTCCAGACACCGACCCGGCCACTCACGGAACGCTGGATTTAAATCCTCCTCTCATCTCTCTCTCTCTCTCTCTCTCTCTCTCTCCTCTCTCTCTCTCTCTGCCTCTCTCTCTCTCTCTGGCTCTGGGACTTGTGGTGGGAGGAGGGCCGGACTTTGAAAATGAGACGTGGGATGATAGAGTCCTTGAAAAAGGTGGTATTTTTGCAGTCTTAGCAAATTTGTAACTATTTGGTTCTGGTTCCCAACTTTCCGTAATCACACTCATTTTCTCCGTTTTCTTATTGTAGGACAGATGTTGACTCACTGCTATTCCGGCTCTCTGATTATATTTTGTCACCCAGATGTTTACCATCAAACACACACACTCTCCTCACACACTTTGACCACTCTTGATAGAACGGTTATGTACTGGGAACACAAAAAAACATCCCCAGGGTTCATTTTAAATATAGAGCTTCTGGTATGTCAGTGGTTTCTGTGTGTGTGTGTTTGTGTGTGTGTGTGTGTGTGTGTGTGTGTGTGTGTGTGTGTGTGCGCGAGTGTGTGTGTGCGTGTGTGCGGTTCGATGTCCGGCTTGATAGCAGTCAAACTGGTTTGTTTATTGTGATTGTGTGTGTGTGTGTGTGTGTGTGTGAGAGATTTCTGGAGGTGGATGATCTCACTGTGACCGTGCTGGTCGTCAGCAGATGCGTGTCAATAAAGTTTGATTTTGAATAAGAAACTGTTGGGCTCATTGTTAGCATTGATGCTAACTGTGTTTATTATTGTAGAAAGAACACTGGATTTTTCTGTGGTGTGAAGACATAAAATAACATAAATAAATGAAATATACTTACATAAAGTAAATGACTTTTATATTATAGTTATATAAAAAAAGAGTTTTATTAAAATAAACAATCATTGAAAAATAAAAGTGTGTATGATCCATATATCAGATGCTAAAATGACCAAAAATGTCCAAAGATCTTCCTGCTGGAGTGAGAAATAATGGGATAATGAACTTCATAAAACTCTCTCTTGAATACAAGTCACATAAAACAGGATTTACTGACAAATAAAACGACCGAAAAACAGATTCAAGCACCGAATCGGCCACAAGTGCGGCGTCATCTTTTGCAATTATAACAAAACAAAAGTCTTTTTTTTTCTTTTTTTTCACAGCATCAGTCGTCGTCTCTGCACCGACTTTCTTCTTCCTGTTCAAACCACAACACGCAACCTTGGTGGTGATTTATCGTCTTCCTCTGTGTGTGTCCTGGTCTGTGGCGATGAATGATGAGTTAAGTCACACGATCTCAGTCTATAAATGCTCTTCTGGGTTTAGAACCTCTTCCAGGACCATGAGGACACTTTGTTCAGTAAATCATCCGAGTCTTGACTCACTTTCATCTCTTCGTTCTCTGACATCAGTCAAAAAATAACATCTATGGAGAAAAGTTTCACTTTTGTTACATTTTAACAAGTTTCACTGAATGAATCTGATGATAATAAACACATCACAAAAAAAGAAGCAACGATACAATATATAGTGATATATAGTATTACTGTAGTAACAAGTATATATGTGTAGTATTGTCCAGTACTTGACTCTGGTGTTGTGATAGTGTAGTAACAAGTATATATGTGTAGTATTGTCCAGTACTTGACTCTGGTGTTGTGATAGTGTAGTAACAAGTATATATGTGTAGTATTGTCCAGTACTTGACTATGGTGTTGTGATAGTGTAGTAACAAGAATATGTGAGTTTCAGTACTTACTCCAGGGTTGTGATAGAAAAGTGAATAACAATATATGTGTAGTATTGTCCAGTACTTGACTATGGTGTTGTGATAGTGTAGTAACAAGTATATATGTGTAGTATTGTCCAGTACTTGACTCCAGGGTTGTGATAGTGTAGTAACAAGTATATATGTGTAGTATTGTCCAGTACTTGACTCCAGGGTTGTGATAGTGTAGTAACAAGTATATATGTGTAGATTAGTCTTGATCCAGGTTTTTATAGAAAATATGTGTAGTATTGTCCAGTACTTGACTCTGGTGTTGTGATAGTGAAGTCACAAGTATATATGTGTAGTATTGTCCAGTACTTGACTATGGTGTTGTGATAGTGTAGTAACAAGTATATATGTGTAGTATTGTCCATTACTTGACTCCAGGGTTGTGATAGTGAAGTAACAAGTATATGTGTAGTATTGTCGAGTACTTGACTCTGGTGTTGTGATAGTGTAGTAACAAGTATATATGTGTAGTATTGTCCAGTACTTGACTCTGGTGTTGTGATAGTGTAGTAACAAGTATATATGTGTAGTATTGTCCAGTACTTAACTCTGGTGTTGTGATAGTGTAGTAACAAGTATATATGTGTAGTATTGTCCAGTACTTGACTCTGGTGTTGAGATAGTGTAGTAACAAGTATATACGTGTAGTATTGTCCAGTACTTGACTCTGGTGTTGTGATAGTGTAGTAACAAGTATATATGTGTAGTATTGTCCAGTACTTGACTCTGGTGTTGTAGTATTTACAGACCACATGACTCTTGACGAAGTCGTAACTACTTTCATTTGTTTTCAAACCAAAATATGTCCAAACATCATCTTTAAAAGCTGCTGGACTCACTGTATCCTCTCGTCCTCAGTCATCACTGGGATTTCATTCATTCATTCATTTACATTCAAACTTGTAAATCGTACAGTTCTAATGGTTTGAAAACACATCTTTAAATGGACTTGAAACATTTGTTGTGGTTTTAGATTCTTTCATCTTCGAGATAATCAGATTTTAATCATTTTTAAATCTCTGAAGCTTTTCTCCAGCCATCGCAGTAAAACTGTTTTTTTCCGTGAGCCACAGTGAGTGTGTGTGTGTGTGTGTGTGTGTGTGTGTGTGTGTGTGTGTGTGTGTGTGTGTGTGTGTGTGTGTGTGTGTGTGTGTGTGTGTGTGTGTGACGCTCCCTCCCCCTGAGTAAACCAGCCCCAGCATCTGTTAGTCTTTTCCACTTAACTACCTCTTGCTATATCCAACCTGTACTTATCCCACGGTGGAGCCTCTCTCTTCACTGCTGCTTCTGTCCTTGGGAGGGACGAGTGTTGTCGACTCCTCTGACCCTGTGGGTGGGACCTGGTCGCCCTGCAGACCCTCTGCTTCATAACGCTCTTCAAAATACTCATTACGGTTAAATATGCTTCATAAAAAAAAAAAAAAAACCACCAAAATTCACCCACGTCGACCAAAATTGTTCTCAAGATGTTATGAAAGTGTTGCTCGTTCTTTTCATGATGAGTTTGTGTGTCTAGATCTTAAATACAAGGTCACAGTTTTCAAGCTTTATTGGGTGAAGTTCTCTTACTTACCACTAGAGGGACACACGTCATTTCCTGTCATGCATTAATCAAGTTTTTACTAATCGAGTAAATGTTCTAAGAGTGTGTTTTTCTACAGTCGTCATCATCCAGTCCTGTGGTTGTGTTACCACCACACTGAAGCTAGAAATGTAGACTAAAGTCCGAAGTGAAAGCTGACAGGATGTGCTGACTCGGGTTCTTTTCCGAGGTCACGTGACCGTGACTTGAGTCCAACTTCCTGTCACAAATGACAGAATGTGCGGCAGCTCGACTGTGGATTCAGCCACTTTCCTATTTGGACCCTGGTGGAGGGCGAGCTGCCATCACAAGCACTCGTAGTAGTTCCTGGCCTCAACAGTGTGTGTGTGTGTGTGTGGGTGTGGGGGGTGTGTGTGTTACCTCTCTCTCTCTCTGTGTGAGTGTGTGTCCACCACTGTGTGTCAGGTTCACTGAGGTCAGATGTTGTGACCCAGTTTATTTTGTGGTTTCATTATTATTTGTACTAGTTCAGTTCAGTTCAGTCAGTTTTACAAATTGAACACGAGAAAAAGCTTAAACGTAAATGGACCAAATTATTTCTTATTTTAATTCTGATTTGGGATACGCATCAAAAATAGCAAATTTACATTTAATAAATGTGATCTTTGCTTACTTTTAATTGTTCTTCCGACAGTTTAATTGATTTATGACACGAACCACGTGAAGTCTGATCACAAGTTCATAAAGAAAACAGTTTTTTTGTTTTTAGAAAAAACTTTATTAAGACTTTACAGGCTGTAAAACTGGCTGTTGTGTCGGACACCAAGAAACTGCACTTCTTCTTTTGAGCCACTAGAGGGCGGAAGACGAGAAGACGGGTGAGAAACTCTACATTTCAAGTACCGACAGGTGTCGCTGTTTCTCACGATTTATTTCCCCAATTTTTAAATAACGCGTTAAATATTTGATCGATCAGCTTCATGTGTGGATCGATTATTGAGTGTGAAGTTCATGATAAGAGTTGAATTCAATTAGAGTTTGAAACTAAACTGGTTTTCTGCAGCTTCTCAACTCGACTGTCAATCTAATCTAATCTAATCTGATCATATCTTGGTTTGCTCACATTACACGTGAGTCCCTGTCAATCAACAGCTCACTCAGAAATGTCATTAATCATAAAATAAAATAATCAGATTAAAACGCAGGTAATTATTGCAGCCATATTATTATAATAACAACTGAAGTGTAAAAACAACACTTTATATTATTATGGGATGTTTTACCCTTTAATTCCAAGTTTCAGTTGATAAAAATGTGTTTTTGCCAACATTTATTTTTTCATTCTGACCAAGAAATGGAAAAAATATTCTATATATTTATACAAACGTGTTCGATTTCTCCAGAGATTCAATGAATTCAAATGTCTTTATTGAAATGTTTTTTTCAGCATCTAATTGTGTTTTAAATAGTTTAATTCAATAATATATATAGTGAAAGTTTAAATTGGTTTTAATTCTAATTCAAATCATTTACATTTTTATAGTTTAAATTGTTCTTAATTTATCCTTTTAAATTCATTTAAAAATGTTGGTATAATAGTAAAACCAGACCAAACTAACAGAGCACAGAGCTACTTGATCGATGAGTCACGTGATCGTCTGTGTGTCACAGGATTGGTCGAAAGTAGCTCTTTTAGTTTGGTCTGGTGTGTTGAATAAAAGGATACGAAAAAATATATATAACATGTATATTATTGGATTATTTTATTTATTTAAAATTTTAAATACAAAACAAACCGTTCATTATACTGATTATAGAAATTTGTATATATATACCAATATATATATATATATATACCAATGCTTTGGAAAAACAACATTTAAACAAAACAACTGTTTATTTCTTCTCAATCTTTTTTAATTCTAATTGTCAAAATGAATGTATTTTTCTTTTACACACAGTTTATAGAGTTTTATATTCTTATTCCAATAATTCTTTTTTCTAAACTCAATATTTTTTTATTCAATGTAAAAATGTATCATAGTGACATTTTTAAATTGAATTAAAAAGGCTTTAATTTAAAATATTACATTTTAAAATATTATTTTAATCTAAATATCAAACATTTGTTTTATTCATTTAATTGAACTTTTCAACATAGAAATTATTGAATTAAAAAACTATTTTCAATCAAATAATTAAATTTAATGCTTAAAAAAACATTTCAATAAAATAGTTTCAACATATAAAAATGTTAAATTAATCATATAAACTTTCATCGAAGCCGTCGTGAGGCGACAGTGGCGTCAGGGCGTCGGGCGGGGGGGGGGGGGGCGGGGGGTTGGAGGGCGGCTGCAGGTCGCAGCTGCTCCTCCTGGCCTGTAGGGGGCCGCACCTCTGCCTCCTGATGCTCCTCTTCTTCGGCCGGCGCGCTCGCCTCCGCTTCTCCTCGCTGGCCTGCACGCGCTCGCTCAGCGTGTCCGACGACTCGTCGATGTACGCCAGGTTCTCCCCGAAGAACGCCAGCAGCTGGCAGTCAGGGGGGGGCGCCGGCGAGCGGGGGGGCCGGTAGGGAGGGAGGGAGGTCTGGGGGGAGTAAGGGGGGAGCGACGGAGGAGAGAAGTCCAGAGGAGGGTCCGGGACGGAGGAGAGTTTTAGCTTCTCTGGCGGGTCCGAGGTCTCGTCCTCCATCTTGTGGCGCTGGAGGCTGTGAAGCGGCGAAGAGAAGGACGAGGCCGCGGAGGAGGATCTGGAGTCGAGGGACTGAGACCCGGAGAGCGAGTCCTCGCAGGCCTGCAGCTCCAAGATGGACCGGGCCTCGGGGAGCGAGAAGGAGCGAGAGAGCATCTGAGGGTGAGAACGACCCTCGTCCTCCGCCGCCGCCGCCCTCGGGGGTCGCGCCCTCGGGGGTCGCACCCTCGGGACGGTGCCGGCGCCGCTGCCTCTGGGCCGGACCCCCCTCCTCTCCAGCGAGGACTGGGCCTCCAGCTGGCTCATGGAGCTGGAGCGAGCGGTCCAGCGCCGCGGCAGGCGTCCGTTCTCGCTCGCCCTCGCCCACTGACCCAGGGTGGCCTGAGCGCCGCGACGGATCCCCCGACGCTCGCTCCGCTTCCAGCGCCGGCGCTGCAGCAGGAACGGGTCGTTGAACTCCAGCGGGTTCGGGATCCTGAAGTCCATGGACATGTTCTGGGTCCAGTCGGTGGCGTGAGCTCGAAGCTCCTCCATCTGAGGGACCAGAACCAGAGTGTTTGATTGACAGCCGACCAATCACTGGTCGTTTAGTTGATTTATTATCTTGATCAATAAATACATGTTTTATCTATTTTGATAAACAATTACATTCATCATTTATTACTTATTATCTTGATCAATAAATACATTTAGTTGATTTATTATCTTGATCAATAAATACATTTATTATCTTGATCAATAAATACATGTTTTATCTATTTTGATAAACAATTACATTCATCATTTATTACTTATTATCTTGATCAATTTATTATCTTGATGAATAAATACATTTAGTTTATCTTTTATCTTGATGAATAAATACATGTTTTATCTATTTTGATAGACAATTACATTGATCATTTATTACTTATTATCTTGATCAATTTATTATCTTGATGAATAAATACATTTAGTTGATTTATTATCTTGATGAATAAATACATTTAGTTGATTTATTATCTTGATCAATAAATACATTTAGTTGATTTATTATCTTGATCAATAAATACATGTTTTATCTATTTTGATAGACAATTACATTGATCATTTATTACTTATTATCTTGATCAATTTATTATCTTGATGAATAAATACATTTATTATTAATTATCTTGATGATAAATCAATTTTTTTGTAAATTATCTATATAAAAAAATCAATTTATTATTATCTTGATGAATTAATGTATTATTAATTATTTGGATAAACAAATCAATTGATTATTTATTAACTTGATTAATTAATCAATTTATTATTAATCATATTTATAAATGT
>JACEEU010000687.1:23025937-23038437 GCA_016630915.1 Callionymus lyra
CTCAAATCACATACTTCTCTTAGTATACTAGAAGTTAGTATGCATCAGGATAGTGTACGTACTAACTAGTAACTAATCCTCCACAGATAGTATGTCTCAAATCACATACTTCTCTTAGTATACTAGAAGTTAGTATGCATCAGGATAGTGTACGTACTAACAAGTAACTAATTCTCCACAGATAGTATGTCTCAAATCACATACTTCTCTTAGTATACTAGAAGTTAGTATGCATCAGGATAGTGTACGTACTAACTAGTAACTAATCCTCCACAGATAGTATGTCTCAAATCACATACTTCTCTTAGTATACTAGAAGTTAGTATGCATCAGGATAGTGTACGTACTAACTAGTAACTAATCCACCACAGATAGTATGTCTCAAATCACATATTTCTCTTAGTATACTAGAAGTAAGTATGCATCAGGATAGTGTACGTACTAATTAGTAACTAATCCTCCACGGATAGTATGTCTCAAATCACATACTTCTCTTAGTATACTAGAAGTTAGTATGCATCAGGATAGTGTACGTACTAACTAGTAACTAATCCTCCACAGATAGTATGTCTCAAATCACATACTTCTCTTAGTATACTAGAAGTTAGTATGCATCAGGATAGTGTACGTACTAACTAGTAACTAATCCTCCACAGATAGTATGTCTCAAATCACATACTTCTCTTAGTATACTAGAAGTTAGTATGCATCAGGATAGTGTACGTACTAACTAGTAACTAATCCACCACAGATAGTATGTCTCAAATCACATATTTCTCTTAGTATACTAGAAGTAAGTATGCATCAGGATAGTGTACGTACTAATTAGTAACTAATCCTCCACGGATAGTATGTCTCAAATCACATACTTCTCTTAGTATACTAGAAGTTAGTATGCATCAGGATAGTGTACGTACTAACTAGTAACTAATCCTCCACAGATAGTATGTCTCAAATCACATACTTCTCTTAGTATACTAGAAGTTAGTATGCATCAAGATAGTGTACGTACTAACTAGTAACTAATCCACCACAGATAGTATGTCTCAAATCACATACTTCTCTTAGTATACTAGAAGTTAGTATGCATCAGGATAGTGTACGTACTAACTAGTAACTAATGCTGTGTCTCAAATCACATACTTCTCTTAGTATACTAGAAGTTAGTGTCATCAGGATAGTGTACGTACTAACTAGTAACTAATCCTCCACAGATAGTATGTCTCAAATCGCATACTTCTCTTAGTATACTAGAAGTTAGTGTCATCAGGATAGTGTACATACTAACTAGTAACTAATCCTCCACAGATAGTATGTCTCAAATCACATACTTCTCTTAGTATACTAGAAGTTAGTATGCATCAGGATAGTGTACGTACTAACTAGTAACTAATCCTCCACAGATAGTATGTCTCAAATCACATACTTCTCTTAGTATACTAGAAGTTAGTATGCATCAGGATAGTGTACGTACTAACTAGTAACTAATCCTCCACAGATAGTATGTCTCAAATCACATACTTCTCTTAGTATACTAGAAGTTAGTATGCATCAGGATAGTGTACGTACTAACTAGTAACTAATCCTCCACAGATAGTATGTCTCAAATCACATACTTCTCTTAGTATACTAGAAGTTAGTATGCATCAGGATAGTGTACGTACTAACTAGTAACTAATCCTCCACAGATAGTATGTCTCAAATCACATACTTCTCTTAGTATACTAGAAGTTAGTATGCATCAGGATAGTGTACGTACTAACTAGTAACTAATCCTCCACAGATAGTATGTCTCAAATCACATATTTCTCTTAGTATACTAGAAGTTAGTATGCATCAGGATAGTGTACGTACTAACTAGTAACTAATCCTCCACAGATAGTATGTCTCAAATCACATACTTCTCTTAGTATACTAGAAGTTAGTATGCATCAGGATAGTGTACGTACTAACTAGTAACTAATCCACCACAGATAGTATGTCTCAAATCACATATTTCTCTTAGTATACTAGAAGTTAGTATGCATCAGGATAGTGTACGTACTAACTAGTAACTAATCCTCCACAGATAGTATGTCTCAAATCACATATTTCTCTTAGTATACTAGAAGTTAGTATGCATCAGGATAGTGTACGTACTAATTAGTAACTAATCCACCACAGATAGTATGTCTCAAATCACATACTTCTCTTAGTATACTAGAAGTTAGTATGCATCAGGATAGTGTACGTACTAACTAGTAACTAATCCTCCACAGATAGTATGTCTCAAATCACATACTTCTTTTAGTATACTAGAAGTTAGTATGCATCAGGATAGTGTACGTACTAACTAGTAACTAATCCTCCACAGATAGTATGTCTCAAATCACATACTTCTCTTAGTATACTAGAAGTTAGTATGCATCAGGATAGTGTACGTACTAACTAGTAACTAATCCTCCACAGATAGTATGTCTCAAATCACATACTTCTCTTAGTATACTAGAAGTTAGTATGCATCAGGATAGTGTACGTACTAATTAGTAACTAATCCACCACAGATAGTATGTCTCAAATCACATACTTCTCTTAGTATACTAGAAGTTAGTATGCATCAGGATAGTGTACGTACTAACTAGTAACTAATCCTCCACAGATAGTATGTCTCAAATCACATACTTCTCTTAGTATACTAGAAGTTAGTATGCATCAGGATAGTGTACGTACTAACTAGTAACTAATCCTCCACAGATAGTATGTCTCAAATCACATACTTCTCTTAGTATACTAGAAGTTAGTATGCATCAGGATAGTGTACGTACTAATTAGTAACTAATCCACCACAGATAGTATGTCTCAAATCACATACTTCTCTTAGTATACTAGAAGTTAGTATGCATCAGGATAGTGTACGTACTAACTAGTAACTAATCCTCCACAGATAGTATGTCTCAAATCACATACTTCTCTTAGTATACTAGAAGTTAGTATGCATCAGGATAGTGTACGTACTAACTAGTAACTAATCCTCCACGGATAGTATGTCTCAAATCACATACTTCTCTTAGTATACTAGAAGTTAGTATGCATCAGGATAGTGTACGTACTAACTAGTAACTAATCCTCCACAGATAGTATGTCTCAAATCACATACTTCTCTTAGTATACTAGAAGTTAGTATGCATCAGGATAGTGTACGTACTAACTAGTAACTAATCCTCCACAGATAGTATGTCTCAAATCACATACTTCTCTTAGTATACTAGAAGTTAGTATGCATCAGGATAGTGTACGTACTAACTAGTAACTAATCCTCCACAGATAGTATGTCTCAAATCACATACTTCTCTTAGTATACTAGAAGTTAGTATGCATCAGGATAGTGTACGTACTAACTAGTAACTAATCCTCCACGGATAGTATGTCTCAAATCACATATTTCTCTTAGTATACTAGAAGTTAGTATGCATCAGGATAGTGTACGTACTAACTAGTAACTAATCCTGTACGTCTCAAATCACATACTTCTCTTAGTACACTAGAAGTTAGTATCATCAGGATAGTGTACGTACTAACTAGTAACTAATCCTCCACAGATAGTTTGTCTCAAATCAAACTCTGCTGCTACACACTAACAGGAAATGATGCGACAGCTTCTTCTTCTACTACTATTTAACGATGATTTCAACCAGCTGTAGGAACACTATCGCCACCTGCTGGCAGCACGTTTTGCAATTTTGGAAAAAGAAATAAAGAAAAAATATGAGAATCAAAATATTGGCGAGATATTTAAGCTGGTATCAGCAGCGAAGACGTGTTTATCCTCCTACTGCTGCTGAAAATACACCTGTACGTATATATATATATATATATATATATATATATATATATATATAACTTCCGTTTACAACGTCACTAAGATGGAGCTGTTTAGTGTAGAAAGTGTTCATCGATCCATACTCAGTTTTGTGGGTGTTTTACGCACTTACGCACTAAAAATATTAACTTTGAGTACACTAGTATGTGATTTGAGACACAGCAGTTCTAAATGTAATATTGTGTAATTCATAGTCGTTTAAATTCAATATAAAAATGTGTAATATTGTCTCCAGACAAAACCAACAGAGCACAGAGTGACTTTAAAAAGACTTTCAGCCAATCACGCGACAATCGGATGATCATGTGACTTTTCTTTATGATGATTGGAAATTAAGCACATTTTCAAAATGTATAATTTCTTTACAAATACAGTTTGATATCATATATATATATATATATATATATATATATTACGATAATTCAAAAATAGATTTTTCTACATTCAACGCTTAAGAAACGACATTTCAATAAAAAGTTCATCATTTTAAATGTTAATTAAATCAATGACACACGTGTACTATTTTCAACACTCAAACTCACAATAGACGAATACATTAAATAAACAATTCTACTGGGATGAGACGATTGAACACGTTAGTCTGGCTCCCTCTACTGTTTGAAACGTGTAATTAAAAAAAGCGGTGTACTGTTAGCATTGTTTTGCTAACCGTGGCTCACAGTCTTGGATTATCTGGATTCATATTATATTATTAGCAAAACTAAGTGACGATCTTGTGTGTGTGTGTGTGTGTGTGTGTGTGTGTGTGTGTGTGTGTGTGTGTGTGTGTGTGTGTGTCTGTGTGTGTGTGTGTGTCTGTGTGTGTGTGTGTGTGTGTCTGTGTGTGTGTGTGTGTGTGTGTGTGTGTGTGTGTGTGTGTCTGTGTGTGTGTGTCTGTGTGTGTCTGTGTGTGTGTGTGTGTGTGTGTGTGTGTGTGTGTGTGTGTGTGTGTGTGTGTGTGTGTGTGTGTGTGTGTGTGTGTGTCTGTGTGTGTGTGTGTCTGTGTGTCTGTCTGTCTGTCTGTCTGTCTGTCTGTCTGTCTGTCTGTCTGTCTGTCTGTCTGTCTGTCTCTTGGTTTGTTTTATTTTTGTTGTGGTTGTTGTGTGTGTGTGTGTGTGTGTGTGTGTGTCTGTGTCTGTGTCTGTGTGTGTGTGTGTGTGTGTGTGTGTGTGTGTGTGTGTGTGTGTGTTAGTGTGTGTGAGTCCACAGTCTCACCAGGAACAGGGTCTCAATCTTGGCCACGGCCCTCCTGAGCACCGTCCCCATGTGGTCGCCCACCCCGGCCAGCAGGATCCCGAACATGGGGATCCCCACCAGAGCGTAGCAGACGCAGAACAGCTGGCCGTACCACGTCTGCGGGGACAGGTTCCCGAAGCCTGTCCGGGGGGCAAAGGTCAGATCATCCTACCGGCGACGCCACAGACGTTTAAGGAACAACAACACGTCTCTGTTTATGTTGCGACACTTTCTTCTCCGGCAGACGCCCGGCGCTCCAGTTTTTGAAAAACCCGGCTTTTAAACAAAACCGGGGGAAAACTGGGGGTTTTCGCCCCGGAAAGGGGCCGCTGTTCCCGCCGGGGGGGTGGGGGTGGGGGTGGTGGGGGGGACAACAGGACCCCGGGGGGGGGGGAGAACCCCCCCCCCCACACCCCCCCCCCCCGGGGGTTCTTTTTTTTTTTAGTATTATTATATGTTTTTACATGTTTGTCCTCGGGTTTATAGTAACTATAAAATATACTTCCATTATTATAGTATTATTATATGTTTTTACATGTTTGTCCTCGGGTTTATAGTAACTATAAAATATACTTTGATTATTATAGTATTATTATATGTTTTTACATGTTTGTCCTCGGGTTTATAGTAACATGAAAATATACTTTGATTATTATAGTATTATTATATGTTTTTACATGTTTGTCCTCGGGTTTATAGTAACTATAAAATATACTTTGATTATTATAGTATTATTATATGTTTTTACATGTTTGTCCTCGGGTTTATAGTAACTATAAAATATACTTCCATTATTATAGTATTATTATATGTATTATTATATGTTTTTACATGTTTGTCCTCGGGTTTATAGTAACTATAAAATATACTTCCATTATTATAGTATTATTATATGTTTTTACATGTTTGTCCTCGGGTTTATAGTAACTATAAAATATACTTTGATTATTATAGTATTATTATATGTTTTTACATGTTTGTCCTCGGGTTTATAGTAACTATAAAATATACTTCCATTATTATAGTATTATTATATGTTTTTACATGTTTGTCCTCGGGTTTATAGTAACTATAAAATATACTTCCATTATTATAGTATTATTATATGTTTTTACATGTTTGTCCTCGGGTTTATAGTAACTATAAAATATACTTTGATTATTTTAGTTTTTTTTTTTTTTTTTTTTTTTTTTTTTTTATGTATTTTACATGTTTGTCCTCGGGTTTATAGTAACTATAAAATATACTTCCATTATTATAGTATTATTATATGTTTTTACATGTTTGTCCTCGGGTTTATAGTAACTATAAAATATACTTCCATTATTATAGTATTATTATATGTTTTTACATGTTTGTCCTCGGGTTTATAGTAACTATAAAATATACTTTGATTATTATAGTATTATTATATGTTTTTACATGTTTGTCCTCGGGTTTATAGTAACTATAAAATATACTTCCATTATTATAGTATTATTATATGTTTTTACATGTTTGTCCCTCGGGTTTATAGTAACTATAAAATATACTTCCATTATTATAGTATTATTATAAGTTTTTATATTTTTTTTCCCCTTTTTTTAATTTTAAAAAAAAAAATTCAAAAAAAAAACTTTTTTTTAAAAAAAAATATTTTTTTTTTTTTTTTTTTTTTTTTTTTTTTTAAATTTTTTTTTTTTTTTTTTTTTTTTTTTTTTTTTTTTTTTTTTTTTTTTCTCTTTTTTTTTTTTTTTTAAAATTTTTTTTTATTTTTTTTTTTTTTTTTTTTTTTTTTTTTTTTTTTTTTTTTTTTTTTTTTTTTTTTTTTTTTTTTTTCCCCCCCTTCTTTTTTTTTTTTTTTTTTTTTTTTTTTTTTTTTTTTTTTTTTTTTTTTTTTTTTGTTTTTTTTTTTTTTTTTTTTTTTTTTTTTTTTTTTTTTTTTTTTTTTTTTTGTGTCAAAGTCACATGATCGTCAGACCAGGAAGTGAAAGAAAGTGATGATGTTGACGAAGATCGTCTTCTTGTCAATAGAAATGTTTTATGAGGTGAAAAGTATCATGTAAACGTTCTGTTGACGTTTCTTTAACCCATTAAAACATATTGTAAAGAGGCGTTTGCATATGTAGCGAGTGACGTCATCAGGTAGGAAGTGGGGGCGATATTGTAGGGGGCGATATTGTAGGGGGGCGATATTGTAGGGGGCGATATTGTAGGGGGCGATATTGTAGGGGGGCGATATTGTAGGGGGACAATATTGTAGGGGGGCGATATTGTAGAGGGACGATATTGTAGGGGGACAATATTGTAAGGGGGACCGATATTGTAGGGGGGCGATATTGTAGGGGGACGATATTGTAGAGGGGACGATATTGTAGGGGGCGATATTGTAGGGGGCCATATTGTAGGGGCGATATTGTAGGGGGCGATATTGTAGGGGGCGATATTGTAGAGGGGCGATATTGTAGGGGACGAATATTGTAGGGGGCGATATTGTAGGGGGCGATATTGTAGGGGGCGATATTGTAGGGGGACAATATTGTAGGGGACCGATATTGTAGGGGGACGATATTGTAGGGGGACGATATTGTAGGGGGACGATATTGTAGGGGGCGATATTGTAGGGGGCGATATTGTAGGGGGAACCGATATTGTAGGGGGACGATATTGTAGGGGAACGATATTGTAGGGGGCGATATTGTAGGGGGGCGATATTGTAGAGGGCGATATTGTAGGGGGACAATATTGTAGGGGGACCGATATTGTAGGGGGGACGATATTGTAGGGGGACCGATATTGTAGGGGGGCGATGTTGTAGGGGGCGATATTGTAGGGGGACGATATTGTAGGGGGAACCGATATTGTAGGGGGGGACGATATTGTAGGGGGACGATATTGTAGGGGGGCGATATTGTAGGGGGACCGATATTGTCGGGGGGACGATATTGTAGTGGGGACCGATATTGTAGGGGGACAATATTGTAGGGGGACGATATTGTAGGGGGACCGATATTGTAGGGGGACAATATTGTCGGGGGACGATATTGTAGGGGGGACCGATATTGTAGGGGGACGATATTGTAGGGGGACGATATTGTAGGGGGACGATATTGTAGGGGGCGATATTGTAGGGGGCGATATTGTAGGGGGACGATATTGTAGGGGGCGATATTGTAGGGGGCCATATTGTAGGGGACGATATTGTAGGGGGCGATATTGTAGGGGGACCGATATTGTAGGGGGACGATATTGTAGGGGGACGATATTGTAGGGGGGGCGATATTGTAGGGGACGATATTGTAGGGGGACAATATTGTAGGGGGACGATATTGTAGGGGGACCGATATTGTAGGGGGCGATATTGTAGGGGGAACCGATATTGTAGGGGGACGATATTGTAGGGGGACTGATATTGTAGGGGGACAATATTGTAGGGGGACGATATTGTAGGGGGCGATATTGTAGGGGGACGATATTGTAGGGGGCGATATTGTAGGGGGACGATATTGGCGGGGACGATATTGTAGGGGGACCGATATTGTAGGGGGACGATATTGTAGGGGGGACGATATTGTAGGGGGGACGATATTGTAGGGGGACGATATTGTAGGGGGGACGATATTGTAGATCGTGTCTCGTCCAGTCACAGCGTTAGCTTGCCGTGACGGAGGAGAGCGCCCCCTGGAGCCTCACCTATGGTGGTGATGATGGTTCCGCAGAAGAAGAACCCGGACGGCAGGTCCCAGCGAGTGGAGAAGTTTTCAGTGAGATTCCTGACGTCGAGACCACTTTCCACTGCGGAGACGATTCCCTGTGTTTGGAGGAAGATCAGAGTCAGAAGATTGAGTTTTTAAAGGTTTTCTAACAATTTGATTAGATAATATTTTCAAAATTATTAATGTAAATATTTCAATATATATGTTAGAACGTAAAGTCTGATATCGTGATTTCAATATTACGAAAATAAATGATTTAAATTTATTATTATTTGTTTATTTAAATGTTTTTGTTTTGATGAGCATGTATTTACCTATTTTAATAATTTAATTATTTCAATATTTAATGTTTACATTTTATTATTATTGATGATTCTATTTAAAAAGTTAAAAAAATCTTTAAAAATCGACATGTTGAGTTTGAAATTCTAATCCCATAATTGAACAATAACGTCACGTGATCATCTGTGTGTCGCGTGATTGGCTGAAGGTTTGGATCCAGTATCTCTGTGTTCTACTGATAATGTCTGGTGACTCTATTGAACCAACTTTTATTATTGGATGTAAACGTCTATGAATGAAAAAATATTAACTTTATAACATTTATTTTTCTAGTATTGGAATCAAAATATCAAACATAAAAATATTTCAATATGGACAATATTTAATGTATTATTATAGTAAATACTAATAATTAAAATAACTAATCAAAGTTTGAACATTGTAAACATAACTTTGTGACTCTGATGTAGTTCTTTACGTAACGATGCGTTCAATGACCTGTTTAACGCAGTAAAACATTTAAATATTGACAATATTTAATGTATTATTATAGTAAATAGAAATAATTAAACAATCAATTAAAGGTTTGAACATTGTAAACATTAACTTTGTGACTCTGATGTAGTTCTTTACGATGCGTTCAAGGACCTGCTCAACACAGTAAAACATTTCAATATAGACAATATTTAATGTATTATTATAGTAAATACAAATAATTGTAAACATTAACTTTGTGTATCTGATGTAATCTTTAGGATGCGTTCAAGGACCTGTTGAACACAGTAAAACATTTCAATATAGACAATATTTAATGTATTATTAAAGTAAATACAAATAATTGTAAACATTAAATTAACTTTGTGACTCTGATGTAATCTTTACGATGCGTTCAAGGACCTGCTCAACACAGTAAAACATTTCAATATAGACAATATTTAATGTATTATTATAGTAAATACAAATAATTGTAAACATTAAATTAACTTTGTGAATCTGATGTAATCTTTACGATGCGTTCAAGGACCTGTTGTCAACACAGTAAAACATTTCAATATAGACAATATTTAATATATTATTAAAGTAAATACAAATAATTGTAAACATTAAATTAACTTTGTGACTCTGATGTAATCTTTACGATGCGTTCAAGGACCTGCTCAACACAGTAAAACATTTCAATATAGACAATATTTAATATATTATTATAGTAAATACAAATAATTGTAAACATTAAATTAACTTTGTGTATCTGATGTAATCTTTAGGATGCGTTCAAGGACCTGTTGAACACAGTAAAACATTTCAATATAGACAATATTTAATGTATTATTAAAGTAAATACAAATAATTGTAAACATTAACTTTGTGACTCTGATGTGATTCTCTACGATGCGTTCAAGGACCTGCTCAACACAGTAAAACATTTCAATATAGACAATATTTAATATATTATTATAGTAAATACAAACAATCGTAAACATTAAATTAACTTTGTGACTCTGATGTAATCTTTACGATGCGTTCAAGGACCTGCTCAACACAGTAAAACATTTCAATATAGACAATATTTAATATATTATTAAAGTAAATACAAATAATTGTAAACATTAAATTAACTTTGTGACTCTGATGTAATCTTTACGATGCGTTCAAGGACCTGCTCAACACAGTAAAACATTTCAATATAGACAATATTTAATATATTATTAAAGTAAATACAAATAATTGTAAACATTAAATTAACTTTGTGACTCTGATGTAATCTTTACGATGCGTTCAAGGACCTGCTCAACAAAGTACACGTCGACCTTCAGATCTGCAGCGACTGAGAAACAAGTTTGTTTTCTTAATGTTTTCTTGAAAAGGAAGGAAAAGCTGATCAATTGTTTCAGTGATTTTGTTTCCATCAGGAACTGTGTGTTCGTGAGACTCGAGGAAGGAAAACTTTTACAACTGACGGAACAACGAGCCGAAGAAGTGACGACATCGTGAGTCAATGATTCAGGAAGTGATTGTTCTGCAGGTTTATAGTGACTTGAAAATATACTTTGATTATTATTATATTGTTTTTACATGTTTGTTCTTCAGGTTTATAGTGACTTGAAAATATACTTTGATTATTATAGTATTATTATAGTATTATTATATTGTTTTTACATGTTTGTTCTTCAGGTTTATAGTAACTTGAAAATATACTTTGATTATTATAGTATTATTATATTGTTTTTACATGTTTGTTCTTCAGGTTTATAGTAACTTTAAAATATACTTTGATTATTATAGTATTATTATAGTATTATTATATTGTTTTTACATGTTTGTTCTTCAGGTTTATAGTAACTTGAAAATATACTTTGATTATTATAGTATTATTATAGTATTATTATATTGTTTTTACATGTTTGTTCTTCAGGTTTATAGTAACTTTAAAATATACTTTGATTATTATAGTATTATTATATTGTTTTTACATGTTTGTTCTTCAGGTTTATAGTAACATGAAAATATACTTTGATTATTATAGTATTATTATTATAGTATTATTATATTGTTTTTACATGTTTGTTCTGCAGGTTTATAGTAACTTTAAAATATACTTTGATTATTATAGTATTATTATATGTTTTTACATGTTTGTTCTGCAGGTTTATAGTGACTTTAAAATATACTTTGATTATTATAGTATTATTATTTGTTTTTACATGTTTGTTCTTCAGGTTTATAGTAACATGAAAAAATACTTTGATTATTATAGTTATTATTATATTGTTTTTACATGTTTGTTCTTCAGGTTTATAGTAACTTGAAAATATACTTTGATTATTATAGTATTATTATATTGTTTTTACATGTTTGTTCTTCAGGTTTATAGTAACTTGAAAATATACTTTGATTATTATAGTATTATTATAGTATTATTATATTGTTTTTACATGTTTGTTCTTCAGGTTTATAGTAACTTGAAAATATACTTTGATTATTATATTATTATAGTATTATAGTTATATTGTTTTCATGTTTTACATGTTTGTTCTGCAGGTTTATAGTAACTTGAAAATATACTTTGATTATTATAGTACTATTATATTGTTTTTACATGTTTGTTCTTCAGGTTTATAGTAACTTGAAAATATACTTTGATTATTATAGTATTATTATAGTATTATTATATTTTTTTTACATGTTTGTTCTTCAGGTTTATAGTAACATGAAAAAATACTTTGATTATTATAGTATTATTATATGTTTTTACATGTTTGTTCTCCAGGTTTATAGTAACATGAAAATATACTTTGATTATTATAGTATTATTATATTGTTTTTACATGTTTGTTCTTCAGGTTTATAGTAACTATAAAATATACTTTGATTATTATAGTATTATTATATTGTTTTTACATGTTTGTTCTTCAGGTTTATAGTAACAT
>JACEEU010000687.1:23043437-23103437 GCA_016630915.1 Callionymus lyra
GTGTGTGTGAACATCTTTGTGTGTGTGTGAACATCTTTGTGTGTGTGTGTGTGAACATCTTTGTGTGTGTGTGTGAACATCTTTGTGTGTGTGTATGTGTGTGTGTGTGAACATCTTTGTCTGTGTGTGTGTGTCTGTAGGTCTGTGTGTGTGTGTGTCTGTCTGTGTCTGTAGGTGTGTGTGTCTGTCTGTAGGTCTGTGTGTGTGTCTAATCATCTTTGCGTGTGTGTGTAGGTATGTATTTGTGTGCATGTGCGTGTGTAGATCGGGCTGTGTATCGGTAGCAGTGTGTGTGTATTTGACGACGACTAAAGAAAAACAAACTCAGAAGAAAAACATAAATTTATCTTTTCAATGTTTTTGTTTCTAAATATGTTTTGGGAAATTTTCCAGAAAAACAAACCGACGACATTTGAAGTGAAAACTTTGAGGATTAAAGACGATCGACAGTTAAACTCATGACAACAATGTTAAGATGTTTCTGGACAATAAACATGTTGTTCAGACCAAGAGTTCAAAGTTCAACGAGTTTAATTTCTATAAAAACATTCGTTTCAAGTCTAGAAACTTTTGTTTGTTTGTTTTCTCCAGAGACTGAAACTAAACAAATGACTTTTATAATCACTGAACTGCTGCGTAAACAATAAAAAACACGATTTAATTCATTAACTTTTAGTTTCGTTAACACCAGTGACTTGAACAGTGTCTTCTGGCTCAGCTCTACTCGAGAGAATAACCCACAGTCGCCTCCAGAGGGCGCTGTCTGTGGCTGAAGATGAACAATGGTGAACTTTTCATCCACTTCTCTAGTTCCACGTGTGTCAAGATCTCATCAAACACAACAAACACACAACAAACACAAACAAACACAAACAAACACACGTGTCTCTCCATCAGACCCTCGCGATCAGATCAAGGTTCGTTGAAGTGAAGGAAACTCACCGCGAGTCCAGACCTTCTGCTCCAGAAGCTCCTTCAACAAACTGCTGGTCTCTCCGCGAGTGTGTGTTGTCGAAGTGCATGTGTGTGTGTCGTCTCCTTGGAAGGTGTTTCCTCGTCCTCGTGACCCTTCATCGCCGTCGAGGGGCCTGAGGAGGAGGAGGAGAAGAAGAAAGGGATGTGGCAGCAGAAGAAGAGACGTCACTGGAGGAAGAACAGAAGCTGGAGTTTCCTCCTCTGTGTGTGTGAGTGAGAGGGTTTGTGTGTGTGTGTGTGTGTAAGTGTACCAGGGTGTGTTTGTGAGTGTGTGTTGGAGTGAAGGTGTGTGTGTATGTGTGTGTGAGTGTGTGTGAGGGAGTGTGTGTGAGAGAGTGTGTTTGGGTATGTGTGCGAGTGTGTGAGACTGTGTGAGTGTGTGTAGATGTGTGAATGTGTGTGTGATTGTGTTTATGTGAGTGTGATAGTTTGTGCGTGTGTGTGAGTGAGTGAGTGTGTGTGTGAGTGTGTGTGTGAGTGAGTGAGTGTGTGGGGGTGTGTGTGAGTGAGTGTGTGTGTGAGAGTGTTTGTGTGTGAGAGTGTGTGTAAAGATAAAACTTTATTAATCCTCTGAGGTCTCCTTCGGAAATTGTTTATTGTACATTATTGTTTTGTGCGTGTTTGTTTGTGCATGTGTGTGCAGAAGTGTGTGTGGTGTGTACATGTATGTGTGTATGTGTGCGTTAGTAAGTAAGTAATTTTTATTTGTATAGCGCTTTTCCAGACCAGGGTCACAAAGCCCTTAAACAATCAAAACAATAAAGTATATACTTAAAGGTCAAGATAAAACTGATAACACAACAGGAGTTCCAGAAACGTGTGTGTGTGTGTAGGTGTGCGTGTGTGTGCACGTGCGTGCGTGTGCGTGTGTGTGTGCGTGTGTGCGCGTGTGTGTGCGTGCGTGCGTGCGTGCGTGTGTGTGTGTGCGTGCATGTGTGTGTGTCACCAGGATCTACAGTGTGTTTGTGCTTCAGGTTCAAATCTTCAGCATCTTCACTGACGTGGAGGAAACTTGCAGGAAATGATTAAGTGATTGAAGAGATTGAAACAAACAACAAGGATTCGAACCCACGACATGTGACACACGTGCAGCAACGACATCACATGATCATTAAATGGTTCTTTTCTAATTCTAAGTCAAAACAAAATCAAAAACATGAAGAAAAATGAATAAAATTCTGATTCAACGTTAAAAAAGTATTTTATCTGCCGAACAAACTCTTGATCCTTGTGCTATATCAGGGTCAAAGTGACCCGGTGGGCAGAAAACAATGTATGGAAGCGTCGTTGACCTCCACCAAGAGACAACAGATGGGATACCACAAATACATTTGTCCACACTTTGACCCCGAGACGACAAAAGGTTTAACTCCACCGCGTCAAAGACGAGTCGGAGAAGAACGTGTTGCTGCAAGAAGAAAAGAACATTTAAACGAGTGAAAGATGAAAAACTAAATCTTCAGTTCAGGAGGAAAAACATCAAAGTATTTCTTCTTCTCAAGGTCAAGATCAAACATTGTTGAAGATGTTCAAACTGTTGGTGAGATTAAAACAGTTTAACATCACGACTGACCAGGTTTGAAGTTAAACAGGTTATGATTATATGAAGTTTAACGTGGTTCTGGTCCATGACACTAGGTTGTGGATCAGATCTAGACCCTCAGTTCCTGTGGGGGGCTCTGGGAACATGGGGTTCCTGTGAAGGTCTGGGTTTGACTCCGTCACCGGTTCTGTTCATGACTTTTATGGACAGAACTTCTAGGCGTCGTCACGGCGATGAGACCTGGACCCGCGGTCCTCGTCAAAGCGTGACCTTCATCTGTCGCTGGAAAGGTTCGAGTGTGAGGCGGATGGGAAGAGAATCAGCACCTCCAAATCTTAGTCCATGGTTCTCCGTCGGAATGAGGAGGGGAGTCTTCTCCGGCGAGGATGAGATCCTGATCCGAGTGTCTCGGGGTCTTGTTCACGAGTGAGGGAAGATTGACAGGAGGATGAGCGTCTTCAGTTCTGCTGCTGCCCCGCGACCCGGACAATACAATGAGATGTTTACGTAGAATGTTGTGTAACGACTAAAATGATTTTTATTAACTTTTAATCTTCATCTATGGAATCATTTAACTTTAAATATGCAAATTAAAAATGAAAAGATCTTTGAAATGTTTTTGTTTCATGTTTTGTGATTAAAGATAAAATCCAACAATAGACAAAATAATTGACAATTAAAAGATTTTTTGTTTTTGTTTAGTAAACACTGACAACTGACGCGTCACATGATCATAACTGACAAGTCACATGATAAGAACTGACGCGTCACATGATCACAACTGACGCGTCACATGATAAGAACTGACGAGTCACATGATCATAACTGACGCGTCACATGATCATAACTGACGCGTCACATGATAAGAACTGACGCGTCACACGATCATAACTGACGCGTCACATGATCACACCTGACACGTCACATGATAAGAACTGACGCGTCACACGATCATAACTGACGCGTCACATGATCATAACTGACGCGTCACATGATCATAACTGACGCGTCACATGATCATAACTGACGCGTCACATGATCATAACTGACGCGTCACATGATCACAACTGACGCCGTCACATGATCATAACTTGACGCGTCACATGATCATAACTGACGGCGTCACATGATCATAACTGACGCGTCACACGATCATAACTGACGCGTCACATGATCATAACTGACGAGTCACATGATCACAACAAAGGGGCCACATGATCACAACTGACGCGTCACATGATCATAACTGACAAGTCACATGATAAGAACTGACGCGTCACATGATCACACCTGACGAGTCACATGATCATAACTGACAAGTCACATGATAAGAACTGACGCGCCACATGATCACAACTGACGCGTCACATGATCACACCTGACGCGTCACATGATCACAACTGACACGTCACATGATCACAACTGACGCGTCACATGATCATAACTGACAAGTCACATGATCATAACTGACAAGTCACATGATAAGAACTGACACGTCACATGATCATAACAGAAGCGCCACATGATCACAACTGACGCGTCACATGATCACACCTGACGCGTCACATGACCATAACTGACACGTCACATGATCATAACTGACACGTCACATGATAACAACAGACGCGTCACATGATCATAACTGACACGTCACATGATCATAACTGACACGTCAAATGATAACAGACGCGTCACATGATCATAACAGAAGCATCACATGATCATAACTGACACGTCACATGATCATAACTGACACGTCAAATGATAACAGACGCGTCACATGATCATAACAGAAGCATCACATGATCATAACTGACACGTCACATGATCATAACTGACACGTCACATGATCATAACTGACACGTCACATGATAACAACAGACGCGTCACATGATCATAACTGACACGTCACATGATCACAACAGACGCGTCACATGATCATAACTGACACATCACATGATAACAACAGACGCGTCACATGTTTACAACTGACACGTCACATGATAACAGACGCGTCACATGATCATAACTGACACGTCACATGATCACAACAGACGCGTCACATGATCATAACTGACACATTACATGATCACAACATTCATAACTGACGCGTCACATGATCAGAACTGAGACGTCACATGATCATTACTGACAAGTCACATGATCACAACAGACGCGTCACATGATCACAACAGACACGTCACATGATCATTACTGACAAGTCACATGATCACAACAGACACGTCACATGATCATAACAGACACATTACATGATCACAATATTCATAACTGACGCGTCACATGATCAGAACTGACAAGTAACATGATCAGAACTGACAAGTAACATGATCAGAAATGACACGTCACATGATGACAACAGACGCGTCACATGATCACAACTAATGCGTCACATGATCACAACAGACGCGTCACATGATCACAACTAATGCGTCATATGATCACAACAGACGCGTCACATGATCACAACAGACGCGTCACATGATCACAACAGACGCGTCACATGATCACAACAGAAGCGTCACATGATCACAACAGACGTGTCACATGATCACGACAGACGCATCACATGATCATGACAGGCTCGTCACATGATCACGACAGACGCATCACATGATCATGACAGGCTCGTCACATGATCACGACAGACGCATCACATGATCATGACAGGCTCGTCACATGATCACGACAGACGCATCACATGATCACGACAGGCTCGTCACATGATCACGACAGACGCATCACATGATCAGACAGGCCTCACATGATCACGACAGACGCATCACATGATCATGACAGGCTCGTCACATGATCACGACAGACGCATCACATGATCATGACAGGCTCGTCACATGATCACGACAGACGCATCACATGATCATGACAGGCTCGTCACATGATCACGACAGACGCATCACATGATCATGACAGGCTCGTCACATGATCACGACAGACGCATCACATGATCATGACAGGCTCGTCACATGATCACGACAGACGCATCACATGATCATGACAGGCTCGTCACATGATCACAACAAAGAGACGAGAGGTTCATGTTTGAGCCTTTTATTGTTTCAGTGAAAACAAGAACATTTACAGAAATAATTCTAAAGAAGGCAACTGTGATACAAAGGCAGCTGTGTGAGTGTGTGTGTGTGTGTGTGTAGATGTGTGTTTGTGTGTAGATGTGTGTTTGTGTGCGTGTGTACATGTGTGTGTATTTCAAATGAATAGTTCAGCAACAGTTCACTGGGTTCTATTGATTCTCAGAGAAAATAAAACAACTTAAATATCAACTAAAACAGTAACAAACTGAAGGTTCATCTCTGGACTCAGAGCTCAGGAGCTGCTGAGAAGTAAAGCAGCAGCAGATCTCGTCTCCATACATGGAGTGGAAAGCAGCAGGTTAGTGTGAGTCATGGACTCTCCCTTCTCTCTCCTCCACACACTCGCCATGACATCCAGATCAACACATCAGATACACAACCTGCCTTCACACGAACGCTCACACTGTGTGTTTTGTAAACGCGTCCAAGTGTCCATAAATAAGTGGAGCCGCGACTTGTTTACCGCAGTCTCGTCGACTTCACCTGCAGCGTCGACGAGCGGATTCACGAGTTCAGGAAGAGACGATTCATCGTCTGCGAGCTCAGTGTCAACACGAGAGTCACACACACACACACACGCACACGCACACACACACACACACACGACTCTACGGCACCTCAGAGGCTGGTGTTGAGCTGCAGGTCCAGTTACCTGCTTCACCTGCTTCACCTGCTTCACCTGCTTCACCTGCTTCTCATCAGTCGATCAAGAGCTTCACAGACGATCAAACCTACAGAACAATCATCAGATTAAACACTTTTCAAATCAAATATTATCATCAGTACATCAGTGCAGACAGTGTTTCTTAAAATAACATGTAACCTTTTAAATTCAATATAATTTGTTTTTGTATAAAAGTGCAAAACATTGTTATTAAAAAAATATATATTCTTGTTATTCCATTAATCTCGGAATATTCCATTAATCCGGAAACTTATGTTTGGTGCATCATTGATCCGCACGATATTAAAAAGTTTTTATCCTGTTGATGTTTGTAGTTAAAAAACAAAAACAATTATGCACATGGAGAGAAAAAAACTCCAGACCAATCATCTAGTTTGATGCAGTAACGTCGTCCACACTAACCTGCTCGCCAGATCTTAATTCATGTTAAAGCAACAATAAGTAGTATTAAAAGATCGTTTCTGGCTCCTCCTAGTGTCAGAAGTGTGTAACTGAAATATCGTAGAACCTCAAGTTACCACGTAACACGTGTGTGTTTTCTAACAAAACAAACTAAAGAGTCTTATCGGGACAGTTTTACCTTCAAAAGACTCTTCAGTTTCTTTGGGGGTCACGGCGTTCAGAAGAGCATCGTTAAAATAAAAAGTAGTTTTAATTAAGAAGTCAAGATTGTTCAAAGTTAAAGTAATTATTACAGAAAGAATGTTACACAGTGCGGCTTTAAAACAGTGTGCAGAAGATAATCTAGTTCGACCGCAACTGACAACTAAAGACTCACAACTTTAAACCCACACAGTTAAATCAATTTAAACAAAGGAGATATTTTGTGGTTGATGTTCGTCATCAAAGATGTCTGGAGGCGGAAAAGAAGCTCATCTCAGGCGCCGTCATGCGTGTCTGATCTGGGCATCGTAACTCTGGCGCGTTAAACGAAGGACATCCACGGAGTAAACAAAGAGGTCCAGTGATGCCGACGCCGCAGAAGATTTAATGTCTCCAACGATACAATCGCGCCGACCTTCAAGTGACGACCACGGAAAACCTGATGTTGGTGGAAATAAATCCCGAACTGACCAGGGATCAGTCGGTCTCCTCCTCCTGCTGCGTCGGAGGCATCACGGCTGTTCCCAGGAACCCCCTCCTCACGATGTAGGGACACGGCGCGGCGCTCGGGATGTCGGCGAAGCCTGAAGGGAGCAACAAGTCGTGAAGCCGCTCGTGATCCTCGTCTCGTGACTCTTACCCATCATGACCACCTCGGGGAGGCCGTACGGCTCGTACTCCGTGTCGTCGAACGCCGCCGACAGCTGCGTCCTGTTGCGGCGAATCCTCTCCGCCAGCCGGGCCGGGTCTGCCGGGATCGGGAAGGAGCCTGAAAACAGCATTTTGTCTCCCGCGGCTGCTTCCTTAGGGGGCGGAGCCTCCTCGTCCACTTCCTGCGTCTGAGTGGACGTCGATTGAAGCTCCTGCGGTGGGAAGACGCTGCTCCGTCTGACTGGCCACGTCCTTCACGTCCCTCATGTCCCTCATGTCCCTCACGTCCTTCATGTCCCTCATGTCCCTCATGTCCTTCACGTCCACGACCTCTGCTCGTCCTGAGCGACACTGGGCTGCTCTGGTCGAGTCGTCCTCGGACTCGTCGTTGATCTTATGTCGACGAGATTTCTCCGACGACGCTTTCAAAGTCTCGACGCGTTGCTTCTCCTCGGTTTGAGAAACTCTTTGGACCACATTTGAGTTTTGGTTTTCTTTCTCAGATTCCTGGACAAGGAGGTCGAGCAGTGACGAAGGGAAACCACAGGAATTCACTTTATAATTCATCCATTGTTACCACGTGTTCTCTCGCAATATTTAATAAACAAACCTCATTCTTGTCATTTCAAAATGTTTATTAACTTATGGATCCGTTTAATGAAGAGATCAGTGGAGCCTGAACTTTCATTCGATGTTATAAGTTCAGAGAGAAGTTCATCAAACTTACCTGATCATCACCAGAGTCGTAGATCTTCTCCTCTGAGGAGCGTTTCGAGCGAGGGACGTCCGACGCGGCGCTCTGCTGCAGACTAGTGGTGGAAAAGAGGAACTGTCACATCTCTATGAAGAGACACATTCATGTTCGTTCAAGTGTGAGTTACCGTGAGAAGAGTTTACGACCCTGAAGTTTGTTGGAGGAGGAGCAGAGGAGCAGCTCGTCCTCCCTGACGATGGTCACGTGGGTCCGGGGTTCAGCGGGAGGTCCTGGAGGATCGGGACGACCTTGGACTCGAGTCTTCTGGATTTCATCATCCGTGTACGTCGGGGCAGGTTGACAAGATAATCTCCAGACCAGCAGCTCTTCAGCCTGATGCTCTGCATCTTCACTGACGGCAGCAAGTTTACTCTGCAGCGCCACCACCTGGACAGATGGAGAGATTAGGATAAGAAACCTTTAATAAAGTTCTATCCATTTATTGCCAGTGTTTTAAACATGGACAGAAAGATGGATGAAAGGACAGATGGAGGGACAGAAACATAACATGATGGAAAGACAGATGGGAGGATGGAATGAAAGAAAGAAAGATAGATGGATGAACAAAAAAATATGGATGGAAAGAAAGATAGATGACCGGACAGAGAGATGGAAAGAGAGAGAGAGAGGAAAAGGAAGATGAATGGATAGATGGAAAAATCGAACGATACAAGGACAGAAAGAAGGAAAGATAGATGGACAGACAGAAAGATAGATGGACGGAAAGAAGAACAGATAGAAATATGGTAGAGAATGGTTTAGATTCTCTCAGGTGATGAAACAGTACCTGCTGCTGCAGTCGATCAATCTCCAGTTTAGTGAACGTCGACTCCTCAGCTGGTCTGTCGTGTGTCTCTGGCTGCAGTGAAGTCAGAGGAGTGACATCATCATCTTCATCATAATCATCATCATCATCCTCATCCTCATCCTCATCAGTGTTTTGATCGTGTTTGGTCAAGTTAACGGGTTTCAATCCTTTATTCTCCTCCTGGTCCAGTTCATCCAGACCTTCACCACCTTCTCGTTGACCACTAGAGGGCAGCATCGGAGTCTCGTCCCGTTGCTCACATACGTGACTCTCTTTCCCTTGCGTGTCATCTCCTGAGGTTCTTGCCAGCACAGCATGGTTTTCTCCACTTCTCTGAGGACCCGATGACTCTTCCGCCTTCACCTCAGGACTTCCTTCCTCGTCAGTCTCTGTTTTTATCATCTCCACACGTTCGGACTGTAGAGAGTGAATCGTTTTTCTGCACAGCTGCAGTTCCTCTCCTTGACTTCGGAGGGCGCTCTCTTTCTCCTGAAGTTCAGCCAAGAGTCCAGTGATGTGCCGACTCTGACTTTCGAACGCAGCGGTCAGTTGTTTGGTCTGACTCGTCACCTGAGAGCAAACAAGTTCAACAGGTCAAGCTTCAGTTTGGTCTTGGATCAACAACAGCCTCACCTGATTCTGCAGAGCGTTCAGTTTGGTCTGGAACCTCTGGGCTCGCTCGGACTCTCGGGCGGATTCTTTCCTCAGACGCTCGTTCTCCTCGAAGACGGCCGAGTCGCTGGTCTGCAGGTCTGAAGGAGACCGTGTTCCATCAGAAGATGAAGTCTCAGAGTCACACAAAGCTTCGGTTGGATCCTCGGAGGCCAGCGAGGGCTCGGAGTCCATCATCTCCTGGATGAGATCTTCCGTTGCCTGGGACACCAGGGTGTTCTGCTGGTTGGTGGAGGTGCAGAAGAGCCGGTGCTGCTCGGGGGATGGGAGGAGCTCGTCGTTGCAGTTGATCTGGTCAGTGTGGAGGGTCAGGTAAGTGGGCGGATCCTCTCTCAGAGCTGCTCCATTTCTGCTGCTCCGGAGTCGATCCAGTTCGTCCTGAAGTTCTGCCAGTTTTAGATCAAGTTCAGATCCTTTCTCTCCGTCCCTCTTCTCCTCCTGCTCCCTCATCTCTCGTTCTAGTGCCAGCTGGACCTTCACCTCCGACAGCTGCTTCTTCAGCTGGATGTTGAGTTGAACCATTTCACTCTCGCGAGCCTCCTGCTCTTCTTTGTCTCCGTCCTTCTGTCCCTCCATCATGGTCTTCATCTCAGCCTCCAGCCCGACCAGAGTCTTCCTCATCTTCTCCGTCTCTGCTCTCTCTCGCTCCAGCTGCAGCTTCGACTCTCTCTCCTGCTCCTCCCTCTCCACGGCTCGGCTCCCATTCTTTCGGCTGAGTTGCTTGAGTCTGGTTCTGGCCTCGGCTTCTGCCCGCCTCTGGGCTTCCAGATCTTCCAGGCGCCTCTGGAGTTCTTCTCGCAAGTCTTGGATCTCCGAGCGCAGCATCGCATTTTCCTTGTGGAGGCCCTCAGAGGACTGAGCCTCTTCACTGGTTCCTCGTTTTTTCTCTTCCTCAGATTTGGTTTCACCTCGAACGCGCTCATCGTCACTCTTTGGAGAAACATCTGCTTGACTTTGTTTCCTCTTCTTAACATGCAAACCCTCCTGGTTGTCACGAGTGATGTGTTCCGATTCTATTCCTTCTCCTGGCTCTCTGTCGAAGGGATACGACGGCGCCATCTCTTCCTCCTGATGCTCGTCATCTTTGACCTCCGCTCGACTGGACACGTTCCTCTTGGTTTGAGTGCGAGGATGACGAGAGCCGGAGGTCGAGGAGGAGAAACTCTGTCCTGCCGAGGGAAATACAACTGGCTGCGGTTTTGCAGAAGCTGCTTTTTCATCTGTTTAAAGATACATTTTGGTTCAGTATACTTTAAAAGTACAATGTCTTTAGCTAATTACACACTCATGAAATTAAAAACAGGAAAAGGATGGAAATTATTATTTATTGTCCAATTTAAGACCAACTGGACAATAAACCAACATTTTAAACAGACAAACACCAAATCAATAACAAAATCTTGCGTGTGTTTATTTGAACATAAATGAAAAAGTCTTGCACAAAACACACGGTACCACTTTCAGTCGTATAGAAAAACACTTGAAAAGATTTCGAGATCTAGAGTCGATCTGTAAATTATTGAAATATTGTAGATTGTTATAAATGGATTTTTTGGATCTCTTGGGAAAATTCCTTTGGGAAATTTGAAGCCGTTTCAGAGCTTAATTTAGACATTTCAATGCCTTGTTTTTACATTTATGTATTTATCAAATCTATCTATATGTGGTAACCCTCTCACACTACCTGGTAAACTGACATTTTGTTGTGTTTAATCCTTTAGACGGTTAAAGGATTACGGTCCGATTACTGATCAATTTGAAATTAGTGCAATAAATATTTGTTTATGGGACATAAAAACCTCACATGGCACCCATTTTTTCTAGACATCTATAACATAGGAATCAAACTGATAAAAAAAAACCTGGACAAGCCAACCAAACTAAGACAGGCCTGAGAGTATAACTCAGGAAGTGAGGAATCTGTCACACCTTGAAGTTCCTTGAGTTGCCTCTGAGCGTCTCCTCGCTGCTCCGTCAGACTCCTCCCCTCGTCCTCCAGAGACACGATCCTCTTCCTGCTCTGCTCCAGACTCAGAGCCACACCTTCCACCTCTCGCTGAGCTTCCTGACGCACAGAGCAGTGAGACGAGAGAGCAGTGAGACACTTGTGTAGATGTAAATTGTACAGGTCATAAAAACTCATATTTCCATTCAAACTAAGCATATTTCTGACGGACGCTGTGAGACACGTGTATCAAAGTCCAGATGATTCCCAGAAGCTGCATCATGACCCGTCATTAGGAGCATGATTTATTGATCATAATAAACATGAAGCTCAGAGACGCTGCATCATTAAAAATGTATAGGTTTGCTTTTAAAACCATATGACGGCAAATAAATTATGGATTAATCGCCTAAAAAAAGCAGAAATTTCACCTTCTGGTTAGTTGTTGTTGTGTCGGTGTTGACGTGAACTTACCGTCAGCTTGGTCCGAGTCTGAGTTAGAGTTTTCTGGCTCTCCTGCAGCTGAGCCTCCGTCCACTTGAGTTTCTCCTTCAACGTGTCCGACTCTTTCTCCACTGCCTGCTTCTGCAGCGACAGCTGGAAGAAAGACTCGACTCAGAACTTGTTGACAAACATCACGATCCAACATCAGCCATGAGCGTCTGACCTTCACAGAGGTTGAAAACATCAAGTAAACACTCGTACGACTCCAGTTGAAACATGAATTATCTCACAGTTTTAGCACAAACATCCAGCCAGAGTTAATGATTCAAACAACAAGTCTTCACGCGACACGCGTACATGCAACAGCCTGATCTGAGCGATGAATTAAACCACCTGTAGTGTCGCAATCTATCATTATTGACACAAAAATGAAAATGATTTATACAAAACATTTATTTTAATTTACTTATTACTTATATTTAGTATCCTCTTCCATCAAAAACTTAAAAAAATATAAAGATTTTATCCTCCTACATGAGATTTTATTATTTACACTTTCAAATGAACATTATCATCTTAATCTCAAAGTTAAGAAGTTTGAAGAAATTAGGTTTTAAAAGAAATCAGGAAAAAAGTTTAAATGTGAAGCAAATGTAATCAATTAGAAAAACACTTTCTTAAAGTTTGATATAAGATTTTCCATTACTAGTAAATGTAATTTATAACTTAGTGATTAAATGTTAATAATCACAACCAGTGTCAAAGTAAATGAACTTGATTAAAATGAATCAAGTTAATATATTGGTCTATAAAGGCGCTTTACAAATAACTTTACTTATTTACTTAGAATAAAAATCAGTGTTTGTTTGTCATCAGTCGATATTTAATTAATTAAAGCCAGAAACATGTTTAGAAAATGCAGTAACAAGTGACTACAATGTTTGTATTTGTAGTTGAGGAAAAGAGGGGAAGTTGTAGGAACAGAATCTGATTATTAAAAGCATGAAAACTGTTTTCAACCTGGAATAAAAGTGTTATTACAACCAGTGGACCCTGAAGCTGTAGAACTAAGAGACATGTTTCTGATGAACTCATGCAGCTTAAAACATTTTGACACGGAGCTGATCTCACACATGCCTTCACACTTCTGAGCGTTAATGACACACAGGTTGTTGTGGCACGTCTATGAAAGATGCTTTTTCTCGACTCACATTACCTTCGTGGCTCAATCTTTCCAGTGAGGGGAGTGCAAGGAGGGAGAAAAGGAAGGTGGGAGAGGAGGACACAGCGAGTGAAGGAAAAGAAAACACAAAAGGTGAAAGAGTGAAACTGAAAACACGTGAATATTTGGAGTCTCGTGCAGGAACGTGAGATAAGGTTATCTTTACTGCGGGAAAAGGAGATAAAGTCACAAAGGAAAGTTGACAGAGGGTGAAATATTTAAACTCACAGTAAAAAAAAAAAAAGTACAAAGATTCAGCCTGTAAATGCAAAATAATATTTTTTAATTTCAAATAAATCCTGAGCAGAGATAAGTATTAATAATCGGGTAAGCATGTCAAGTTCAAATAAAAGTTTAAATATTATAGAATTTGAGTTTTGAAAACCCCAAGCTTTAAAAAACATCCACAAAGTATTGACCATTTATTTGTCCACTTTAATAAATTAAAAACATATTAAAGTACAAGTATTTGAACTTGCAAACTTGTCATTGCATCAGGGTTCCTACAACTAATAAGTAGTTCGTTATTATAATAATAAACTCTCCCTACATGTAGTAAATGTTCTCCAAGATGCAGTAAGTTCCTCATCATGACCATGTTTTACACTCATTACTTTATAAAGTTGCTCTGAAATCTTGACGAACGAGAGGTTACGAGAGTCCATTATGACATTATAAGATTTAAGTGGGCGGGGCTTAAGATCATTTTCTAATGTCAATATTTCAAAGAGAGATGACATCCCATTTGTCTTACAATAACAGTGAAGTTAATAGCTCTCACAAAGCTTTGCCGCCCAGCCAAGCAATCCCAGGTCTCAGTGACTAACACATAGAAACAGATGTAGAAGTTAAAGACGGTATTGTAGCGACCACGGGAGGTGAACCACATTATGGCGCGGCACCATAGATTTCGTGAAACATAGTTGTGCGTCTACCTTGTCAGCTTGTGCCTGCAGGGAGTTGTGTAGCGTCCGGGCCTGTTGCAGCTCCTGGTTCATCTTGTTCACCTCCTGCTGATGTTGCTTCTCCGAACATTGTTTTTCCTTCTGCAACTCCGTCAAATCCTGAAGGACAGAGAAGAGAAGTTTATCCCAAGAACGTTGAGTGATTTAATTACATGTTTAGAAGCTTAACGTGGGAAGGAAACATATCTGTTCGATGAGTCAACGTTTGGAAATCTGGTTTGACTCTTTGGATTTTTATGACGATCGATTTCAAATAGATGTCATTCTTGAGTTTCCGTCTCACCCTCTGATGCTGTTTCTCCTGCTCTTTGCTGCGCTGCTGCTGCTGCAGACGACTGCTCTCGTAGTTCTGTCTCTGACACTTCAGCTCTTCTTGCAGCTGCTTCAGCCTCTGCTCGGCTTCTGACGTCTGCAACGACACAAAACCTCCCTTCAGATCCTCAGACGTCTTAATGTTTGGTGACCGTTTTTTTCTGGTGATTTATTAGTGAAAAAAATCATTATTAAGCATGTGATTCTGCTCCATCACACCTTTTATTTATTTATTTACTGATGCAAAACTCAGTCAAATTTGCTTTTGCTGCACCTTTATTCAAATGAGGATTGAAAGACATATTGAAATGTCCTTGTTGAGATCGTAAACATTTGCTTTCAGATTAGATGAGAAGGTCATTGGAATGTTTTGCTTGTGATAAACAAGTCAATTTCAAGTCTGTGCTGAACAGAAGTTGAGGCTTCAGTCGTAAGAAGTCACAAAACAAATAACTTTCATCGAATCAGTATCAGTTTTAACGTCTTCGGCGATGGAAACGTACCCGTTCGCTCTCCTTGGCGATGCGTGACTGAGCCACGCTCAGCTCGTCGCGGGCTCTCTGCAGGCTCGTCTGTGTGGCGTCCATCTTCTTCTTCTGCTGCTCCATTTCATTCTGACACGCCTTCAGCCGGTCAGTCTTCAGCCCCAACTCCTTCTCCAGATCAGACACTCGACTTTTAACGTCCGCCACTTGCAGATGGAAAGAAGGACCTTGAAACAGAGTAATCGACTTTGTTATGAATAAAAACGTGAAATAAAAATGTTGACTATTGCTAAAAGTAAAATGGATCTCGATGCACAGGAAAAGAACATTGTCTTCCGTGAGGAGAAACTGTGTCGATCCATTAAAGCAGCTAATTAACAAGTTGCTCTTCTGAACTTTGATGACCTTCGAGCTGATAAATCTATTTTCCATCAGGCCTGCAGTGTTTGAACAGCTGTTGCGACATGTTTATGTTGCTGTCCTGCTCTTGTTCGCACACACAGAAAGAACAACAATAAGAAACACAAATATTACATCATTTATGTTTGATCGTCACTTGAATGTGTTCCTTAATTTAAACTTCATCTTCTGTAACCTCCGTTGCTGCTGTTCACTCACACACACACTCTCACACAAACACACACACACCAGATAGTTTAAGAGTGGATTCACTGCAACATGAAATCTGACTTGACTCGACTGACTCAGAGATTGCGACACAGCCGATTATGTAACCAGTGCTATGTGAGGTCACGCAGCGAACATGACATGTAGGAGGCGCCGCCTCACTTTATTGGATCTTCCTCAAGGAAGAGATGAAGCAAAACAACACACGACTCAGTAACTCTGGACACACACGTCCATAAATGTAAAACACACCCACATGTCAAACATTAGCCATGTTGTAACGGTGCTCGTATCAAACCACACAAGTCTGCTCTACACTCAACAAATACTTCTGTTGTTTTAATGTGTTTTTGTATTTAAGTTTCATGGTTCAAGCCAGAAGCCAATGGTATAAAAACCAAACAATATCATATCGTCATCAGCATATATTAGTTGGTAAATCATACAGAGAGAAAGATATGGATAGTTGATGGAAGCTAATAAAGACGCACAACTTACAAACATCATCAGTTCATTAAACTAATGTGGTCTTTAGAAAATAAGAAGCGAGTTATCATTCGCTAATCATATAATAATATAATATAATATAATCATTATCACTTTAGTGTGAAACATAAACGTTAAGGAATTTATTTGGCTCAGATTAGGTTCATTTTGAAAGGAATGGCACCACATACATCATGCTATTAACACATTTATTACCACATTCTACACATTATTTCAGCGGCACCATTGTTATGTAGCTAAACTTTAATTCAATCGAAAACCTGTCACAACATTATTTCTCTGATGTTAATAGAAAAAAAAATTGCATTGCATGCATTATTTAATATTTAAACCCAATAATATTGTGTTTAATTTGATGAGAAAGATTAATTTCCTGAAATTAATTTGGACACTTGTTCTTAAAGTGATGGTTAAAAATTCACTCATTTTCTACTCGAACTCATGTCGACTAATGTGGGATTATTTTCAGAGTGTTCTTATTATTGTTATCGACAAGAATTTAAGTCCATCTTAATAAGCGACTGGTGCCAAGGGGAGAACTTCCTCTAAAAAGATACATAAAAACATCTTCTCGACGAGAAGAATAAAAGTAAACAAATCAATATTTTACGCTCATTTGTGGCAGACATTTAAAGACAAACTACTAAAGGTAAGGTAAAACTTTATTGATCCCTCAGGAGGTCTCCTTCGGGAAATTGTTTTTTACCAATAGCCAGCAATTTTTCATAAACAATAAAAAATAAAATAAGAAGAAGAACATAAAGAGAAAGAACAAGATGACACAATCTAAGTCTAAAGACAAAGACAAAGAACATAGGTCAAGGAAAGAAAAACAACAAAGACAAAGGATATAAAGACTAACATGGAACAGAACATCCAGATACTCTCACTGCACTCCTGCCCCCCAACTCAGAATTGTAAAGTACTGGCAGTTTAATAAACGTACAATACATTTTCAGTGCCACTTAACTTGCTCTGAAAACATGTTTTTATTTTTAAATTCAAAACTTATGTTACACACTTATTAGCACAACAAAAAATGATAATTCATCATCAGGTTTCATATGATTGCTCTTAAATGTACTCACTGTCAGCAAGTGCCCTGTGGCCTGTTTCCTTTCTCCCATGGTCCACTGGGCCTCGACCGACTGCGTCAGCACTCGGCGTCCTGGGAGATGAAGAAGCAGCAACAACTCTCCTGGTGTCTTCGCGTTCCCACGGAAATGCCGCCAGAGGAGTCGAGAAGGTCTCGGGCTGACGGGATGAATGATGCTGGGAGGTGTTGTGTTGCCGTAGAAACGGCGAGTCCGAGGCGTCGGAGAAATGAAGACGCTGCTGAAGTTCAAAGATTGAAACAGGAAACATGTATTTTAACAATCAAGTTTTACATAAACAACATATTTTAGACGGAAATCATGTGGCTTTACCAGGTCGTGGGTCTAGTCAAGATTTAAGACGTTTGAAATAAGCAAGTCTAGATAAATATATTAAAAAGTATCCTAATTTTCAAAATGACTGAATATAGAACATTTATTATATCTTCAGTCTAGTCACAAATCATTGTTTTATTTTTCAAAGGATTTTATTATAATGTACAGAAAACTAGTCAAAACCAATTGTCATTGACTTTTTTTACTTACTACACTTTGTACCTATTTAATTGTGTATTATCACAGTTAAGAATGAAGGATTACGCCAAAACAAACAAAAAACGATTGAAGTATTGCACAGCGAGATTTACTTCATAAATACTTCAACAAGGAAAATGCAAATTTTAATTTTGGTGCATGTTTTAAAAACTGTTCAAATCTATGGCAAATATATAGTTTGAGGTGCACCATAAAATAAATAAAGAATAAAATAGAAAAATTATAATAAAAATATGATGTTTTATTATTAATCCATATTGTGCAGGTGTTTGAAAGATGTAAAACGGCAAATAACCAAGACTATTTCTCACTCATTCAGGATATATACTTAAAAAAGTATTAGACTTACAAAAGTTAAGACGGACTTACTCGACTGGGTCGGCCCGGCCCTTCGTCTCTCTGCCTCTCTGACTTCTGACTCCCTGTCAGACAAAGACAAAGCATGTGGTTGTTGACTGTGTGTCTCAACAGAGCTAATGTAAAGCACAGAGTACTTAGATGATCAACAGGCTCTTCTTAAAAACAGGTCTCCAGAGGAAACAAATGTGTCAGAGACTCTAGAGATTTAGATTTCCTGTTGAAAGACACGAGTGACCAGACTGTACCGCTGAGCTCCCAGGGTGAGGCTGTGTTCCAGCAGGGAGTTGAGAAGAGAGACACGTCTGCTGTCCTGTTGCTGCTCTGAAGCTTCTCCAGTTCAGCCTCCAGTCTGTAGAGAAGCAAGAGTTCAACAGCAGGTCGAACCTGAAGATTGTTTGTTTGTCAGCACGTGTCTACCAGTCAAACCTGTCGAATCGCAACGGATGAACTTTTATCCGATGACGCCAAATATTAGGGCTGCATATTAGTATCTTGAATTGCGATATCAATATTAATGTGATATTTTTTTCTTTCACCTTAAAAATGTAGCCGCGTGCAATGGAGTACTGTAGTGAAGGTCCAGGGGGTTTAAAGAAGGAAAACGATGATATTTCCCATTCGTTTATTTCTGCGCTTCGGTGTCGACATGATGGTATAAAAATATCTCTTATAACGCTCAGTCTCGCGGGACTTGGATCGGTTTCCCGCCAAACTGAGCGACATCAGAGAGGAGCCGCCGGCGCGTCGTGATATCACCAAATCAATAATAAATCCACCTCCTTGTACACGCACACATAACACTTTATAAATGACGCTAACAACTTAGCTTGTTAGCATACGGTGAAGACGGACACATAACACTTTATAAATGACGCTAACAACTTAGCTCGTTAGCATACGGTGAAGACGGACAGGTTTGTTTGGAAGTTCACGATCTTATAAGAAAAAAACTGAGACGAGATGAAAAGTTCTTACAATATGTTGCTTTAACAAAGGAGGTTGAAAGAGACGAGTGACTGGATCACTAGTGTTTGACTAGATCATAAGTTAGTATTACTTCACTGTATATACTGAGCTAGGTCAGTGAGCCGGCTAAGACGCGTTGCCATAGCAACCGAGCCTAACAAGCTGCACGCACAGTTCAGACGGACGGAGACGTAAACAACAACGAGACATAGAAGTACAAATTGACAAATTTACAGAACGTGACACTGATTGGTCGAAGTGCGCATTTAATAAATGCTTGATTTATACAATAAAAAATGATAAATTATCGCACGTTTTCGATGCATATAGCAAGTGCCAATTTCGCGATATCAACATTTTTTCTATATATCGTGCAGCCTTAGTAAAAATGTAAGGAATACATTTAAATACATTTTAAAAAGTCATTCATTTATCGTTATCAATGATCAACTCTGCATTTAAAAATGGACCAGACTTTTAAGTCAAGTTCAATTAAGTGTAAACAGGACGAATAAAACATGAGCAAACATACATTTAAATGTGAAAAAAAAAAGAAAACACATCGTCAACTGGAACATCTCTGATTCGTTGTCATTTTCCATTATTGATTTTTGAGGATCTCCTCATTAAATATTTAACATCACCAGGACCATGTGATCACTTTAACTAGATTAGCTCTGACATCACAAAGGAGCTCAACAACAGTCTAGGAAGAATCATTGATTTAAAACACAACCCACCTCTTCACCTCCAGGGTGAGCTTGTTGTTGTGGGTGCGTGCCGACTCCAGTTGACCCTCCAGAGAGCACACCTGAGCCTGCTTGGTCTGCAGCTCTTGAGCCAGACGCTGGTTGTTGTTCACCGTCAGCTTGGCCTCGGACTCCACGCTCTGGAGGTCTCTGCGGACGCACTGGAGCTCCACACGCACCTCCTCATACTGGACAGAAGACGTGGACATTAGGAACGACAAGGATAAGAAACAAAACACATTTGTTGCCAAGATTGTAAAGAAAACACAGGATTGTTTTGTGGTGGTGAAGGTAAAGAACAAAATGAATAAAATAAATATTAATGACATTCGATGATTCAAGTACAATGAAATAAGGGAAACATACATCAAAGTGGGTAATTACACTAAATAAAAAAAATTAAATAATTAATGAAAACTAAATGAAATATTTGTGGACATTATTTCTGTTTTGAGTTTGTACGTTGATATTTAGTGAATGTACAGTTCAGAAGAAAGTATTAGATGAGAACAATATCTAAATTTCTAATTTTGCAGAGTAAAGAAGAAAATAGCAAAAGTTTCAAAAACAGCAAGAAAGAACAAAGTGCATGAGCACTTTTAATTAGAATTATAATTGGGGGCAAATTAAACAAACAGGCGAACTACTGTTAATCATGGATGATGACATCATCCTCTGAACACTGTCATCAGTGAACAGAGAAGCAGAAGCAGCACGAATGCTCCTCCCATGGTGCAACTCTAATAGACTCAGGGACTCACTCATTCCTCGTGTTATTAGATTATTTAATTCTGAGTTTGGGGGCAGGAGTGAAAAGATGATTTTATTCCATGTTAATCTTTGTATCCTTTGTCTTTATGTTGTTCTTTATCTTTAGACTAAGATTGTGTCATGTTGCGCTTTCTTTTCATCGTTTCTTAATTACAAATTAATTAAGGTGATAAATGTACAACTAAATGTATAAAAGAAATGTGAGAATAAATATCAAAATGAATAAATAACTTGTTTTTATTTTGGAACGGTGCCATTTCTGTCTAATTTCTATACAAACATTTGTATTGATGCATTTTGTATCTGCATATTTTATTATTTATGTGTTTTTTTATTTCAACATTTATTTCTTCATGTATTTATTTACATTCATGTCATTTATCCTTCATATCTCAAGCATGAACCCTCTGTGTAGCTGCATGTCAAAGCTTGGCTACCTTCACAGTTTGCTTCTCGAGGCTGACGTGGATGTTGTCGAGCTGCAGCTGCTTCTGCTTGTTCTCCCGGGACAGACGGTCCTGCTGGGTCTGCAGCTCCTTCACCTTCTGAAGGACCCGCCCGGTGAGCCCCACCGTCCAGTCCTCCTCTGCCCAACTCATGCTGCCGTCGTTTACGCCTGAAGGGAAACACAAGATGGACGCTAGTCATCAGTGTCGGACGCTTCATGAATCAAATCATATTTCATAATCCTCAAGTTTCTTCATCCACGTCTGGACCAAAGTAGGAAGAACTCTCCTGTTACTGAGCCTCACGATGAATCATGGTTGTTGTGACACGAGACTGTTTCCATTCCACGTCTCTGTAAATACATTTGAATCATTCTCTCCAGTGAGTCTCGTCTGCTCGTTCTTCCTCTCGTTCTCTCTGGAGACATGTTGTTTCCAACACTGCTGTGAGACCTGCAGCACGACTGACCGCCTCTCAGCAGAAGAACGTCGAGGATTAAGTATTAACTCTTGATGATCAAAGCGCTTCGAGACATGCGAGGCTGCAAGAATGAAGTTAATCTTGATGGAACAGAAAAACTGAAAAGAAAGAGCTTCAGGCGAGAAACTCTCGTGGGTGGAATGTTTTGAAGAAAACAAACATTTATGGAAGTATGGAAATTAATTTCAATTATTTAATATTTGTTATATTTTAATGAAATTAAAACATCATTCCCGTTTAAATCCTTTTGACATGAGAATCTACTGATTGAACGTGAGATGTAGTTTAACATGTTTAAACTCCAGACGTTAAAACAAAGTTGATACTTTGTCATGAAAATATCTAAACTGATGCAGCAAAAATATATTGATTTTAAATGCTTCAAAATCTTTAATATTGAATTTAAAATTCTTCTAAAAAAAATCATATTTAATTTAAAAGGCTTTGAATTTTTTTATATTGAATTTAAAATGCTAAAATATTACAAATATTGAATATTTAAAATTATTTCAACCTTTCAATATTTGAAAAAATAAATTCAACCATTCAATATTCTAATGGTATTGATTTACTTCCATAAACATTTATTTTATTTAACAAAAAAAAGGATTGTTTATTTTCCTCTTAAGTTTAAACTCTTGTTACTTCATAAATCATATGCAGGTTAGATTTATTCCACTCGTGGTAAAACCCTGATGAGGTTGAATCCCAATAAGAAGACGATCTCGCTTCACTCTCCAGACCTGAGACTCAATGTATCAACAAACTATGATATAATATTGACAGACAACTATTGACTTGCTTTACTAAATGTAAGTAAGTAAGTAAGTAATTTTTATTTATATAGCGCTTTTACAGACCAGGGTCACAAAGCGCTTAAACAATCAAAACAATATTCAATAAAGTATATACTTTAAAGATCAAGATAAAACTGATAACACAACAGGAGTTCCAGAAAATCAAGGAAAAGCCTGAACAAATAAAAATGTCTTAAGATGTTTCTTGAAGTTGTCAGTATGTAGTGGGAGTGTAAGTCAGTGGGTGAGGTCCAGTCAGTGAGGAATCAAACCCAAAACATCCCATGTTCTCCCTCCTAGTCGGTCCCGGTGAGTCTGGTTATGCTCGAGATTTCTGCCTGTTAAAAGGCAGATTTTCCACTCGACTGCTGTCATTGTCATTCACTGGAATATGTTTTTCCATTGTGTAATTTATTATTTATAAGTAAACTTGGGTGTGTCAATTTTGAAGTCTTCTACATAGAAATGTTTATAACTGAGCAAGAAAATCAAATAAACTTCTATTAAAACCACAATAGAAGTCAACTTGGGTGTCTATTTTGATACATGATAATAACTGGAAACAAGAAAACAAAATATATTTCTATTATTACGAGGTGGTTTAAGTATTGTTAAATTTGAGCAAGAAAAATAACAACTCGTATCGATAGATTAAATTTTAAAAAAAAAAGTATTTCCAAAAAGCTACGGTTATAAAAAGCGTCATATTCGTGACATGGCGGTTGAAACTGACAGTTGTTGAAAGAGATGTTTATCTTTTCTTCGTAAATATATCGAATTATTCGCTTTTAACTGCCGTGACAACCTGTGAATAAAGTCCGCGGCAGATCAAGTCACCGGTTGACGAGTCCAGGAAGGTTTTGTTTTGTAGGATAAACTCGAGGAAAGATCCAGAAGCTAAAGGTCCAGAAGCTAAAAGCTAAAGCTAACTCACCACTGGAAGCTACTCACCATCACTGAGGCACAAAGGGCGCCAGATGCCCGGGAAGTAGCTCCGCAGGCCGGAGCGTCGCCGCTGGAACCGTCGCTGGAAGCAGCAGGAGAAACAGAAACGAGCATAAAACGGCAGAAAAACTCCTAAAAACTCCGAGTTTTGTCAAATAAATGTCAGTTTTTCCAGCGACAGGAACAGGTGGCGCGTGTCTGGAGCGGTTTGAGTGACAAGCCGACAATCACACGACGACCAGCACGCGGAGGGGCGGGGCTCTAGTGACGTGGCGTCGTGACGTCACAGGCAGGAATGTTTTGGGAGAGGTTGGAATGAGCGACAGCGCCCTCTAGTGACGTCACAACATCAGCTGAAAATACGTAAACAAATGTATACATTTATAAATAAATCGTTGGATAAATATCAAAATGTCAAAATAAATAAATGACTTCTGGGTTATTTTTGGTTAAGAATGGAGCTATTTTACGTATAAAAACACATTTTGTAATTTATACATTTTGACATTCATTTATACATTTATTTATACATGTATTTATACATTTATTTATACATGTATTTATACATTTATTTATACATAAGTCATTTATCCTCCTTCATATCAGCAGATGCAGTTAAAATCTCTGACATTTATTTATAAACATGTTAGCATGTTAGCATATTAGCAAACATACCACAGACACATTATTTATTAATTAAATCAATCCATTTATTCAATCAATAAATAGTTGATTAGTACTTTTCATTCATTTTTTTTAAATGTTATATCATTTTTAAATTCATTATATTAATTTTAGATTATTTACAAACGTAATGTATATTCAGATGCAGTATTTATTAATGAGGTACACATTGTTAACAAGTACATTTGAATGAATCGTTTTTTTAATTTCATCCGTTTATTTTATAATTATTTACAAACTTATTGTAAATACAGATGTATATTATTTCTTAATTAAGTCTAAGAGACAGATATTGATAACAAGTACTTTGAATAAATCATTTTTTTTATATATATAATACGTTTATTTTATATTATTTACAAACTTAACGTAAATACAGATTTATAATTTACAAATCAAGTTTAACAGCAACTCTAACAAGTACTTTCGAATACATGAATAACCTTTTTATTTCATAAATTTATTTTATAATGATGTAATGAGTATAGACATGCATTACATACAAATTAAGCACATATACATTGTTATTATATTGAATATTTATTTGTATCTATTAAGTACTTTATATATTATTCCTTGCATCTTTTCTGGATATTTCTAACACGAGGATATTCACAAGTTGTATTTAACAGAATTATATTCACTTACAAATGTGTCGATTTTTCCCAGTAAAATGATTTCCATTCATTTTTATTCGAACGACCTTCATCTCAAGTATAAATATGTTAAAATAATAATATACTTTATAAAGATCTTGGATAAAGAAACTACCCTTTAATTACTGTGTAAACAAAGAACAGCTGATACTAATACTTAGTTTATGACAGAAAGTAAACTTGTAAACATGGATTTTATACATGTTTTATTTTAAATCTTTTCAACTTCAAAACTACATTTCGTGTCACGTCGTTGAGGTTAATGTCATCAGACGTGAATAAATCTACACACAATAGACGCGCAATAATGACCCGGATTAAGATCGTCTCCTTTCAACGCTGGATTATATTTAATCTCAATCCCTCGATGACGGACAGACTCCCTGCTGCTCACACAACACACACCACACCGTCTGCCCTGGACCTGCCCAGGTAGCGAGGTGGACAGGTAGTTCTGTTGCGTAACAAACACAACTTTAACAACTTTATTCACTCTTTGACAGGAAGGTAAGTGAGTCGATTTAAATACATGTTTATTAGAATATATAGTGTGTATTTATGTTGTGTATAAACATGACTACAACAGTGTCATGGATACAATCATGGAGTTTATGAGATTTATTGATGACATTTTTGTGTTTTAAAACATTTAATGGTTTTTAGTTTAACGTTTTGAGTAAAAAAAGAAGTTATTTTTGTCAGTCAATGATATTATTATTGAGATTATATATATCGGGTAGATCTGCATTCAACAAATACTTCTGACTGTGAATGTTTTCTTAAAAACATAACAGAAAAAAACGAAACGGAAGGAATTTAAGTGTCAGAGGAACTAACCTCCTCCTCCTCACAAGTATATATGTGTAGTATTGTGGAGTACTTGACTCTGGTGTTGTGATAGTGTAGTAACAAGTATATATGTGTAGTATTGTGGAGTACTTGACTCTGGTGTTGTGATAGTGTAGTAACAAGTATATATGTGTAGTATTGTCCAGTACTTGACTCTGGTGTTGTGATAGTGTAGTAACAAGTATATATGTGTAGTATTGTCCAGTACTTGACTCTGGTGTTGTGATAGTGTAGTAACAAGTATATATGTGTAGTATTGTGGAGTACTTGACTCTGGTGTTGTGATAGTGTAGTAACAAGTATATATTTGTAGTATTGTCCAGTACTTGACTCTGGTGTTGTGATAGTGTAGTAACAAGTATATATGTGTAGTATTGTCCAGTACTTGACTCTGGTGTTGTGATAGTGTCGTAACAAGTATATATGTGTAGTATTGTCCAGTACTTGACTCTGGTGTTGTGATAGTGTAGTAACAAGTATATATGTGTAGTATTGTCCAGTACTTGACTCTGGTGTTGTGATAGTGTAGTAACAAGTATATATGTGTAGTATTGTCCAGTACTTGACTCTGGTGTTGTGATAGTGTAGTAACAAGAATATATGTGTAGTATTGTCCAGTACTTGACTCTGGTGTTGTAGTATTTACAGACCACATGACTCTTGACGAAGTCGTAACTACTTTAGTTTGTTTTCAAACCGAAATATGTTCAAACATCAGCTTTAAAAGCTGCTGGACTCACTGTATCCTCTCGTCCTCAGTCATCGCCAGGATCTCACAGGATTTCATTGTTCCTCTATCTTGGGAGGATGTAATGACTGCTGCCATCTTGTGGCCGGAAGTTTAAATGCAACACAATTCTTCATACTTCTAATAATGAAAAATGTAATTATTTTATTTTCTACAGCTTTTATTGAAGTATAAATATTTAAAAGCTTTGATGAAAAACATGATTTGAGAAACAAAAAGATTTGATAAACAGCTACAGTTCTGTTAAATATCGATACATATCGTCATCATCAAGTGAAACCAAAGTTTCTTCCACTTCGCTCCAGATGTTCCCCTGGTCTGCTGTGTTCACTCTGGAGCCCAAGGTCCCGGGTCAGAGGAGCCCGGAGGAGCTGGTCACCAACACCCTGATGCTGGAGTTGGGGGCCGCGGTCAAACGGGCCGAACGGATCCGCCTGGAGCGAGCGAGCGAAGGTCGACGCCGGCGCCGCAGCTCCTCGTCCACAGCCGACTACAGCTGGCTCGCCAACGCGCCGCCGCCGCAGCCCTACCAGCTGACCCCGAACGACCTCCTGGAGCTGCAGGACCTCTGCCTGAAGATCCCTCCTGCTCAGTGTGGCCCCGTCATCCTCAGGTGAGACGGACGCGTTTGGAACTAAAGTCAAAACAATAAGACGCTGCAAAAATGATTATTACAACAGCTTTGAGTCTGTTTTCAACAGTAAGTAAGTAATTATAATATTTGTAGAGCTTTTCCAGACCAGGGTCACAAAGCGCTTAAACAATAAAAACAATATTCAATAAAATATATACTTAAAAGATCAAGATAATACTGAGACAAACACAAGAGTCTCAGAGAATCAAGGAAAAGCTCAAATCAAAGTGTCTTGAGACGTTTCTTGAAGGAGTCAGTAGATCATCAAACACACAGATGTTTCTTGAAGGAGTCAGTAGATCATCAAACACAGATGTTTCTTGAAGGAGTCAGTAGATCATCAAACACAGATGTTTCTTGAAGGAGTCAGTAGATCATCAAACACAGATGTTTCTTGAAGGAGTCAGTAGATCATCAAACACAGATGTTTCTTGAAGGAGTCAGTAGATCATCAAACACAGATGTTTCTTGAAGGAGTCAGTTGATCATCAAACACAGATGTTTCTTGAAGGAGTCAGTAGATCATCAAACACAGATGTTTCTTGAAGGAGTCAGTAGATCATCAAACACAGATGTTTCTTGAAGGAGTCAGTAGATCATCAAACACAGATGTTTCTTGAAGGAGTCAGTAGATCATCAAACACAGATGTTTCTTGAAGGAGTCAGTAGATCATCAAACACAGATGTTTCTTGAAGGAGTCAGTAGATCATCAAACACAGATGTTTCTTGAAGGAGTCAGTAGATCATCAAACACAGATGTTTCTTGAAGGAGTCAGTAGATCATCAAACACAGATGTTTCTTGAAGGAGTCAGTAGATCATCAAACACAGATGTTTCTTGAAGGAGTCAGTAGATCATCAAACACAGATGTTTCTTGAAGGAGTCAGTAGATCATCAAACACAGATGTTTCTTGAAGGAGTCAGTAGATCATCAAAATGTCCTGCTTCACCCTGGATGGATGGGACAAGTGGAGAGTTTTGTGCCTGTTGTCACACTGGATGAGGAGGACGTCGAGGACGTGTCTCTCGTTCATGACCATCGTAACGATGGGATGTTGGATCTTCACGCGATATCGGAAAATCGCCAGCGAGATGAGCTCTGACGTTACAAGCCAAAGCTTTGGAGAGTACGGTTAAGTGACCGCGAAGGAAGACGCAGAAGAGATGGATTCGCATGAATAAAAGAAAAAGCATAAAAGGCTCTCACTCCATCACAACAGATACAATCTGTAATAAAGATCATAATAATAATATCTTTAATGTCAAAATGTAATAAGAAAAAGATTTAATTCTGTGAGCAATGGGGGCGTGACTAGATAATGGGGGCGGGACTATATAATGGGGGCGGGACTATATAATGGGGGCGTGACTAGATAATGGGGGCGGGAATAGATAAGGTCTTCGCTGTATTATTTGAACGAAGATGAAACATGACGATGACGTTGTAAACTGACAAGGCCCGAAATTAACAAATAAATTAATTCATTACAACCAAATTAACAATTAATTATTAGATTTTCCCCACATTGGATCCATCAACACATGTGTATTAAAAAACATAATAAATAAGATAAATTTGATGATAATAAATTATAGGAAAAAAAGGAAAAATAATCATTAATAAAACATTATGAATCATTCTAAATATATCAACAACAATAAACATCAAAAACAAGACTATAACTGCAACTACTATAACTATATTATTATTATTTTAATGCATATCCTTCATAAGTGCAGAAAAGGGTAGAAAGTAACCAATATTATTTTTCATTAAAATACCTGCTAACAGTGGGAAGTACCTGTGAAGTGGAGACGCTTTACTCATTTTGTGTTAACAGATTAAATAAATAAAAAATATAAATATACATATACATATATATATATATATATATATATATATATATAATATACATACATAGGAAATTGAAAAAGAACATCTCTTTGAATATCCTGGATCGTTTTGACGAACAACATACAAACAATTCTGTGACATTTGTTGATTAACGCTTAAGAATTATTAATTTAAAACAGTATTTTCAGAGACTTCTTGAAATAAACGACTAAAATTAAAGGAGAAGACGTGCATCTCACCTATAACATTAAAACTAATTTATATTTCGAGTTTTAATTAATTGAACAAAGTGCCATGAAATGTAAATCTGACATAAATTAAACGTACATTTAGAATAACCTGCATCTTTGTCTCCTGATCCTCCTGCAGATTCAGGAAGCTGGTGTCAGAGATGGAGCCTGATGTCCACGAGGTTCCTCGTCTGTTCCGCTCGGTGCTGCGAGACTGTGTGGACGAGCTCGGCGCCTCTCAGGACGTGAACCCCGAGAACACGGGGGTCGAGAGGCAGCAGCGCAGCAAGAGTCTGTCCTTCGTCACCTTCAGGACCAAGCTGGTCGGCGGGATCTTCCTCCGGGGCGGCGCCGGCCTCAGGGGCTCCAGGGGGAACCTGCAGCAGCAGCTGGACTGGGCCGAGGAAGAAGATGACGACGGGGAAGAGGAGGAGAACATCAGGGCCAGAGCCAGGAAGGGGAGAAGCAGGAGCATGCCGGAGATAACTCCTCACGAGCAAACTGCCCAGGGCTGAGTCTTTTTCAAGCACTTGTGTTTCTACAACATCTTATTACCTCTTATGAAGACATTTGGGTTGAAATAGTAACAAAAATATATCTTAAAATGTTTAAATAAACGAAGCAACAATGAAACTTCACGACATCTACTTCTATTATTATTATTATTAAGTCAAACTCTGGCTCAATAATTCAGGAATAAACATGGAAAGTAAGGTTTCTTTTAAAAAAAAAGAAAAAGGATTAAAGACTTAAAAGAAAGTCCTTTGTGTGATTACGATTTTATTTTTTGCATGTTGGTCCAATATTGTTCACAAATCACATTGTGGCTTCAGAACAAAAGAAGAAAAAACAAAATACTTGAATCGGCAGGTTTGGTGGTCGGAGCAGCTTCATCTCCAGGACACTCTTCGCGTCTAATTCTATCATAATCCTCTTTGAACCAACATCCTCTCACAACACTCCTTCACAGCCTCGTCTGCTCTTTTTACACGGAAGGCATTTGGCTAAAAACTCGGGGGAGGAACCAGAAGAAGGAAAAAGCCGTGGTCGTTTTAAATAAATCTGTACATTAGAAAAATAAAGCTTAAGTGACGACACACCAGATACTTCAGGGAACTCTGGGAGACTTCAGTCGCTGCACCTACACCACCAGCCAAACCCCTTCATAAGCACCGACTGTCCAACTTTTTCAAAGTTTTAAAAAATCACCTGATGAAGGTTGAACCTAAACTTAACTATTAATGGACGAAGCAGGAAGTCGTTGACCTTTAAATCAGGAGTTGTGGTCGAGGGTGCGAGGAGGGTTTGGCAAAGAAAACAAAAAAAGAAGCTTCTTTCGCATGCGATTAATCGAAGAGTGACCGACCGAGTTTTCCACTGAGCGATGAAGGAGAAGAAAAAGTAGTTTGGCTGTGATGGTCACATGATCCAGGGTTTAAAGGAGATCAAAAATAGATTAAAAGACAGTTTGCAGAATCAAACCATCGCGTTAGAACCATTGTGATTACGTCTCTCCGTGTTATTGGTCGACAGGAGCAGATTTCTACTCCTTCTATACATCTAGGACTCTTTAGATTTATCCACGGCGTCGTGCTCGCGAGCGTCTCTGGTCGACAGTGGGCTCGAGTCCGTCCTTCACAAGAAGTCATTGCGGGTCCACGTCCCCCCGCTTCAGGCGAAGAAGACCACGAAGATGATGAAGAAGACGATGAGGACCAGGAAGATCTTGATCATGAGCCAGCGGTTGGACGAGACGGACTGGAAATATTTCAGGATCTCCGTGTGCGCCGCCTCCACGTTCAGCTGCGTGTCCTCCACGTTGGCGTCGATCCTGGAGGAGTCGAGGGACACGTCAGCGTTTGTTCTGCGTAAACATCTGTGTTCACGACTCACCTCTGGACCGTCTCCTCCTGCTCCTTGACCATGTGAGCCAGCTGCTGGAATATGGAGCCCAGCTCCACGATGGTGCTCTCGATGTTCTGCATGGTGTCTGCTCGGCTCTGGATGTACGAGTCCTGGAATCAACGTCAACATACAGGCTTTAATGATCGTCATTCATGTTCCAACCTTTACACGTGTAAAGATATACGACTGATATTAAACAATTCATCATCTCAGTCGAGGGACGCTCAACAATCACAAATAGTATTTTTTAATAATCGAGGTAAAACCTTCTCTTCTTCTTTCTGGAGAACTTTTTCCATTTACTTCATAGAATAGATTTTATTAGGCTGGAAAATAAACAAATAGATTTGTGTCTGAATGACTTATTTTATCAAGTGTTCAGTCGATTAAAAGCTAAATTATTTTTCAAATATAACTTCCAGAATAACTAAAGCAACAGGTTATTGTACTTTGACGATATATTTCCTCATTTTTCTATGTTTCAACTGCATCATCATGACCGTTGTAGACGCAATAAAAAGGTCTGATCAGGATCTGAGGTCGAAACATTCATGAACACAAACAAAAAAAGTTTATCTGCCATTTGTTTAACCGGCTTTAAATGATACTTTTTTTTAATCAGGGAGATTCGTTTTTTTAGTCGTACTAAAAAGTATCAATGAAGATTGTGTCAAAACACACATTTTAGGTACCAATAAACTTCAATTCATAAAAAAACATTTGTAAAAATCACTTGAAATTGATATCATGATATCAACATGCGTTGATAATTTCCGCATAAATCGTTAGTCCTCAAACTAGGGGGCGTGTTGTGTTGATTATTACTGTTTGAAAGGCACTTTATTTTGAAAAGAAAAAAAACAATTAAAGTTGAGAAACCGAGTGGAACAAAAATCCCACATGAATCATCTTGATGAAGAGAAACCAGACAGTTGCTCCTGTTGATTCAATATTACGGGAGTTTCGTTTTTTTGCACTTCATGTCTGGTTTCTTGGTTCTATTGAAAGTAATGCAGTCATTAAACTGGTCCACTGTGGACGAAAGATTTAAATCCTTCTTTTTTTAATGTTTTGGATGTTTTAAAGTCGACCAGCACACACACACACACACACACCTGCTCATCAATGAGCTGCAGCTGCAGGGGGTTGGCGTGCGAGTCCATGTCGATGGCCACGTCCCCCAAACTCCTGGACTCGTCCTGCATCAACACCGAGCTCTCTGTGAAGAGACGCCACAAGAGACGCACATATTGAGGAGGAAACATTTTTCAAAAACATCATAATTTTGAAGGCGACTATGGCTGAGAAGTGCGGGCTCACACAGTTACTATGACGCCCGCCTGTGGAAGGGAAACGTTCCAGGGAAATACCTTTTAAATTTGCGGCTGTATTGCCCTGGTAGTCATTGCGTGGCTCGCGAGCTGCATGCGGCTCCTGGGCCCCTTTTTTGCGGCTCCCTAAAATACGTTTTATTTTTCCATTAAAGAGGACCAGGACAGTAATATTCATTCACATGGATTACTGAAAGCATCAGGTGTGATTGAACCGCGTCTTCATTTACGAGTGCATGCGTTTCTCTGGTGGAGAAGTTTTAATGCCGATAAATTAAAGCCAACAGGAGCCAAGGTCCAGCAAAGGTGTGTTCACTCTCGTCAATTTCAAAACCAAAACCTTGAAACGTCCGAGGTTTTTTAATTGATGAAAACACTTACAGCGGTTAAAAATCTCAACTAAAAAAGAGGTTCTCTTGCATGGACAGAGTGAACACGCCCTCGTCGGGTCGCAGTCGTGCCACAGACTAAAATGCGAGACCGTTCCAGTCCTGAGCAATTACGCACAACCACGGCGAGAGTGGAGACGTGAACCTACTGAAGTTGTTGGCCATCATAGGAGAAGATGAAACAGGAGGCTGGGAGAAGTGCTCTCTCCTGCTGCGCTGCTGCTTCAGGTTCTGCACAGACAAGAACAACGGATCGTCAGGAGGAGAGACGATGACGAGACGTTTGAATACCTGGAATAAAAAAATTAAAAAAAACTCACCTCTGTTCGAACTTCAAGCACAGATTTGAAGTCGTTGGACATCGAAGCCAATTTGGACTGAAAACAAGTGGAAGAATTAACAGACACTCAGAGCTGCAGATAATTATCAACATTTCATGCTCATTTAATTTAATAAATATATTATGAAATAACAAAAAGATCAGTTGTTGATAACAAAAAAAAAATCACAATTTTCAGTGGATAAATTTAATTTAATTTGATTTAATTTAGTGTGTGAAATCATATCAGAGTCACTCAAGACACTGTGCAGTTAAAAAGAGCAAAAACTCCCTTTTTAACAGGCAGAAACTTTGAACAGAACCAGACTCCTGCGGTGACCTGCTGCCCTCCAGTGGTGAATACTTATTGAAGCTTGCCTCTTGGACCATTAAGTCATAACAGATCAATATCTATTCTATTGGTTGGTTCAACATGGATGCTCAAGGTGCGTGAAACCGGATTGTCAACATGCAGCTGAACAATGACAAATGTGTTGATATAGTAAGTAAGTAAGTAATATTTGTAGAGCGCTTTTCTAGACCAGGGTCACAAAGCGCTTAAAACATCAAAACAATACTCAATAAATATATACCGAATACCGAGACAAACACAGGAGTCTCAGAGAATAAAAGTGTCTTGAGATGTTTCTTGAAGGAGTCAGTAGATCATCAAACACAGATGTTTCTTGAAGGAGTCAGTAGATCATCAAACACAGAGATGTTTCTTGAAGGAGTCAGTAGATCATCAAACACAGATGTTTCTTGAAGGAGTCAGTAGATCATCAAACACAGATGTTTCTTGAAGGAGTCAGTAGATCATCAAACACTGATGTTTCTTGAAGGAGTCAGTAGATCATCAAACACAGATGTTTCTTGAAGGAGTCAGTAGATCATCAAACACAGAGATGTTTCTTGAAGGAGTCAGTAGATCATCAAACACAGAGATGTTTCTTGAAGGAGTCAGTAGATCATCAAACACAGATGTTTCTTGAAGGAGTCAGTAGATCATCAAACACAGAGATGTTTCTTGAAGGAGTCAGTAGATCATCAAACACAGATGTTTCTTGAAGGAGTCAGTAGATCATCAAACACTGATGTTTCTTGAAGGAGTCAGTAGATCATCAAACACAGATGTTTCTTGACAGGAGTCAGTAGATCTTCAAACACACCTATATACCCAATGTTTCTTGAAGGAGACGAGTAGATCATCAAACACAGATGTTTCTTGAAGGAGTCAGTAGATCATCAAACACAGATGTTTCTTGAAGGAGTCAGTAGATCATCAAACACAGATGTTTCTTGAAGGAGTCAGTAGATCATCAAACACAGATGTTTCTTGAAGGAGTCAGTAGATCTTCAAACACAGATGTTTCTTGAAGGAGTCAGTAGATCATCAAACACAGATGTTTCTTGAAGGAGTCAGTAGATCATCAAACACAGATGTTTCTTGAAGGAGTCAGTAGATCAAACACAGATGTTTCTTGAAGGAGTCAGTAGATCATCAAACACAGATGTTTCTTGAAGGAGTCAGTAGATCATCAAACACAGATGTTTCTTGAAGGAGTCAGTAGATCATCAAACACAGATGTTTCTTGAAGGAGTCAGTAGATCATCAAACACAGATGTTTCTTGAAGGAGTCAGTAGATCATCAAACACAGATGTTTCTTGAAGGAGTCAGTAGATCATCAAACACAGAGATGGTTCCAAAGTTTAGGAGCAACAGTCTGGAAGGATTTCTCTCCTCTGGTCCTGAACCGTGTATGAACAGTGCAACTGCCGTCATAAATTATATGTTTACTGTGTCCAAATTGCAGTGAGGACATTTGTTTACCAAACAAGATAAAGTATCTTGTTGTGTCAGTTTATAATCAATTTTAAAAACGTACCCAACATGAAAACACTGTCTCTGCTGTTGAGCAGTTTGTGACAATCAAAGACTCTCCGGGCAGGTCGTCAAGCAGAAGTTAATTTGTTAAAATCATTATTTAAATTACAGATTGAGAAGTTAACTATACAAAGAAATAAAAATGATACTATCAATGTTTTTGCTTTAAGATTCATTTACTTCATGATTAACTGGCAGGACGTGTGTGATGAGTTCCTGTACCTGTAGTGACACCACGATAGTGTTGGAGTGGGTCTGGATGTGTCGTCCACCTGGAGATCCTCGTGACCGGACCAGGTCTTGTAGCTGAGCTATCTGTTTATTTAAGCTATTAATATCCTGCACAAACCAAAACAAACTATTAAACACGATCCTCATCAATGAAAACGATTCGATTACAAATCAAAACTCACCTGTTTTATAATGTACGTCAACTCTTCGATCTCCACCGCTTTGTCGTCAAACAAGGACTTTCGTTTCGCCACTAAATTCAACACAAATCACAATAAACACAACATGTCACAACTTCTGTGATTCGGCGGAAACGACACTTACAAATTGTGAGTTTGTCCAGTTTGGAAAATGTGTTGCTAAGATCTTTTCCAATTCTCCTGTAATGATAAAATAAAACATTTAACATCACACGTCAGATAAAGAAGCTTTTTAAAGAGTTGACGTCATCTTTCACACTTGACTAAATATGGTTCAAAACTTACTTTGCCATGACCGTGAAGTCGCTGCGCTGCCTGAGGGCGCTGAGCGCTGGTTTACTGGGCTGGATACCATTCTGCTGGGAAGAGAAACACTCGTTATATCATCAAACGCAGTGACTGTGAATGTTCTCTGAAGTTCCTGAGAATGCTGTAGGTTTTACCATTTCAATAGCTGGAAGTATTTGCATACACAAATATGTAAAACACTTTGAATCACAGGAATATGAGACTCCTGTGTTGTCTTGACCTTTAAGTATTTATTTTATTGATTATTGTTTTGATTGTTTAAGCGCTTTGTGACCGTGGTCTGGAAAAGCTCTACAAATATAAATGGCTTACTTACTTATATATGATCATTTTACACATTTTATTTCCTCTAATAAATCCTGTAAAATAAAAAATAAACACAAAGCATAATTCATATAAAAATCCTACCCTTTTGTTATAAACACACACATTCAAGGTTAAGGTAAGGTAAGGTAAGGTAAAACTTTAATAAATAGTAAGGCAGAACATTTTGACTTACACTTTAATTTAATACTAAATTGTTTCATGGATTGTGCTGGACTGTAGTTTGTCACATGATTTCAAACGGGGATCAATCAAGTATCTTATCAGTCAACCTTCTTAGAGAGATGACTCATGTTGTCAGTAAGTAAAGGTTATTTCTAAAGCCTTTCTAGACCAGGGTCACAAAGCGCAAAAACAAGTATGAGTCACAATACCTGGACAAATATAAACAGTTGGGAGAAAACAATACAAGTGTTTTAGCTAAAGAATGACACAGAAAACATCTTTTAGAACTCAGCATTATGATTCCTAAAAATGTTTTCTCCTCAATATTTATTTCTCTCCACAATAACGCTGAAAGAAGGAACACACATCGTCCATTTGTTAATTAATAAAAAAACGAACCTGTCTGCCCTGAAGAGATTTGCAGGCGGACTGAAACTCGAGGGTCCGGTCGCGGCACGTCATCTCGCCGCTGAGTGTTGAGTCGCCTTAGTTTGACTGACTTATTGAAAGAAAAACAAAGACACATGAGGACCGTGTGCTGAGACAATATGTACATTTGTTCTGAATCATTTAAAAGTTGATTATTTTGTTATGTAAATAATAGTTTAGTTTCGCTGACAATTATTTCACGTCCAGATGAACATAAATACTTATATGATTACTTTGAGCTTTTCAGAGAATTAGCAACAACATAATACAATAAGATGTAGTATTAAGTTTGTAGGAGGATGTAGATGGTGTAAAGAATGAAGTAAGGTAAGGTAAAACTTTATTGATTATTGAAAAAATTGTTTTTTTCCAATAGCAATTTTTCATAAACAATAAAAAATAAAATAAGAAGAAGAACATAAAGAACTACTAAACATAGAAGTACTTTTAAAAAAGTATCAAGTTGTACCAAATGTGTGATATAAAAGCACCTTGGACATGAGGAAAATGAGAAGAAAAGAGTGAAATAATGTTTAAAAAAATGCTCTAGGTTTAAGTCAAAGCATAAGAAAACATTGTTTCGATTTAAAGTCAGACAAGATGAAGAATCGCAACAATATTGACAAAGTTATTTTACTTCTACAAAAGCATCAACACTAATATAAGTAAATGATTGATGTACAATGACATGCTGTGATAATTAAAATATTGACAATAACGAGCAAATAACAAGTGAAAATGTTTCACCAAAATAAATAATTGACTTGTGTTTGCCATGAAAACACCGGCGCGTCTTTACACGTAGACACTACAGTACGGATCCGTGTACAGCGCTGACACTACAATATGAGCCAGTATTTCATTTATGTATATCTGGATGTAGGTAATAATTCGATGTATATATTTATTTGAAGTCAAAATACAAATCCAGACCCAGAAACAGCTGATCGCGGCCTGACACCGGCTAACAGCAGGTTAGCAGCTAGCTGGATGCTACAAGCTAACTGCTAATAGCATCGTTTTATAAGACGAGACTCGAACCAAACGTCAACAAAATGGACGTGAGGTCGAAGCCCGCGTTGATACCTCGAGGAATATTGAACCCTCAACTCACCTGGTTCGAATTCACACCATATTCCAGCGGTACTTGTTGTTCGTGGTCAAGACGAGTCAAGCCCAGAGTTAAAGTTCCGATCCGGGTAGTTTCCGGCAGTGACGTCACTGCCACGTATACTATTAGACGGCGCAGATCCTTGCAGGTGCTGACGTCACCACTAGAGGTCAACACGGCTCAAGGAAAACCTTTTAAGTCGTTTCGTTTTAAATGGTTTTACATTTTACGTCACAATTCCACTTTCAGTCTGACAACCACATTTTAAAGAGATGAGACTTTTATCTGAAAGATATGAAGTTAGTGAAGGATCCAAGAATACACAGAGTAATCTGATAATACATGGATAATAATAATAATATCCAGATTATATCCATAATTCATGCAGACCATGTGATGCTGATTTAAAATCCAAGAATGAGTCAGTGGTAAAGTGTTAAGATACATATTTGAGGACAGCAGGCAGGAGCAGACACACGTGACGTGATGGCTTCATGTCTGAGATGAATCCACCTGCAGGTACTTTGAGGAGAGAACAAGATAAAAAACCCTCTGATCTCCTGTCACTTGTACTGGTACCTGCATCATGGACCCGGCATGATCCTACATGTCACCACCACAACTATGCGCTTGTAAAAACCCCTGAACCACAAGAACACCTATCGTCCATCTGTACTTCAACGACTTTTACACACTTTTCCCAAGAGTCATTCAACTTTTTATTTGACGATGTACTCTTAAAAGTAACATATACTATGTATATTATGGTATATGGCTGGAGTAGACGCGCAGAGACAGGAGTCCAGGACTCAGTAGACATACTGTTTTATATAAACCAACACTGGGAATCTACGTCAGACACGTCTGAATCACAATAATAATTTTCTATGTTCATTTGTTAATATAAGTAAGTCAGTTTTATTTAGTGATAAAGTTCATCAAAGCATCAAAAAGATTGTGTTCATAACTTTTTATAGAAATTATTTTAGATGCAGGCATTAAGAGGGTCTGGTTTGTGTCACTGTCGATGCAGGTGACAAGCTCCTGTTGGCTTCTTTAGATCTTGACCTTTGAACTCTCTGGTGCACTTCATCAATAACGTTTATCCATCGCAGACAATATTGGAACAAAGCAGATTTTCATCGCTTCTCACAGGCTGTCAAAGACGGGTTTTTAGACCATCCTGCTCACACTAATAGTACCAGACGGGTATTTGGCGTTTTTTGGCATATTTTGACATTATTCGATTGTACTGTGTTTTTGTACATTATTGTGTTTTTACTGTGACATCTATGTGATGTATTATGTAAACTGTCTGCACCTTTGCTGAGGACTACAGATGGAAAGTAGCCTTGTGCTAAATCTGGTGCAGCATATTTTAACTCCATCCATCCATCCATCCATCCATCCATCCATCCATCCATCCATCCATCCATCCATCCATCCATCCATCCATCCATCCATCCATCCATCCATCCATCCATCCATCCATCCATCCATCCATCCATCCATCCATCCATCCTTCCATCCATCCATCCATCCATCCATCCATCCATCCATCCATCCATCCATCCATCCATCCATCCATCCATCCATCCATCCATCCATCCATCCATCCATCCATCCATCCATCCTTCCATCCATCCATCCATCCATCCATCCATCCATCCATCCATCCATCCATCCATCCATCCATCCATCCATCCATCCATCCATCCATCCATCCATCCATCCATCCATCCCATCCATCCATCCATCCATCCATCCATCCATCCATCCATCCATCCATCCATCCATCCATCCATCCATCCATCCATCCATCCATCCATCCATCCATCCATCCATCCATCCATCCATCCATCCATCCATCCATCCATCCATCCATCCATCCATCCATCCATCCATCCATCCATCCATCCATCCATCCATCCATCCATCCATCCATCCATCCATCCATCCATCCATCCATCCATCCATCCATCCATCCATCCATCCATCCATCCATCATCCATCCACCATCCATCCATCCATCCATCCATCCATCCATCCATCCATCCATCCATCCATCCATCCATCCATCCATCCATCCATCCATCCATCCATCCATCCATCCATCCATCCATTCATCCATCCATCCAACAGCAGAACTATGCAATTTCGGGAAAGTGAGATAATGTAACTAGACCTGAGAAGGTACTTTCCAGTCGATGTACGTCTCTATCGTCTTATGATCCTGAGTGGTGTTTAGTGGTCCAAAGAACAAGATGGCGGCTCCAAGTGACCAAAACGAGATGGGTCACCCGAGAGAGACTCGGAGCAGAGCTGCTGCTCCTCCACGTTGAGTGGAGTCAGTTGAGGTGGACTAGTACGTCTGCTGGTGAGGTGTTCATGTCCCATCGGTATCAGACCCAGGACACGCTGGAGAGACTATTTATCTGTCCTGGTAACACCTCTGTACCACTGAAAGAGCCGGACGACATAGTTAAGTAGAGGAAAATCTGGACCTCTCTGCTAAAGCTGCTGACCCGCGTCTAGATACGTGGAAGATCCAAGAAAATGTCCTGGTGTTGTTTTCCTGGCAACACTTTGAGGAAACTCTTGATACACCTGTCTTTCATTTGGCATTTGACCCCCAGAGAAGGAGTTTCCTCAAGAATGAAACGGGGCCAAGACTTTTCAATGTCAAATTGTCACAGTTGATATGAGACAAAATTCATGACAACAATTTTTGTTTACGGCGCAGAAACTGTTGATGCTTTGGTAACTTCCTGTGAGAAACCTCTTGGTAACGAAGGATGATTTTTATCAATTCAAACGTCCTTCTGTGGACTGAGAGTGAAGAGAGTATTTCAGGTGGAGAAAGTGTTTGTTCAGTAAATGACAAAAAAAAAGTTCTTTGTGTGTTAGAGAAACACTAACCTTCCTGTTTGTTTAACACAAACCAGCAAAACACACACACACACACACACACACACAGGCCTTCTGTGTGCAACATATTGAAGCTCTCATTCATTTTGTCTTTGGGTTCACACACACTCGCAGCAGATAGCATCTAACAACACACATTAGCGAGCAGATAGTACCTTTGACACAGCTGCTGCTACAAAGCTGAGGGGAAACTGTGACTGCACTTTTAGAAAAACACGACTTTTAACACCGTGTAAGCCGTGTGGAAAAATACAGGAAGTCCTGAAACAAGTTGAATACATGACATAAGACTTTTTTTCTCTGACGGGACTTCTCGGAACAGATGGTTACAGGGCACCTGATGTGAAAACCCACCTGACTTATTCACATGCTGTAAATGTTGAAGTCTTCAAAATGCAGTAGTTCATTCATCATGACGTTGCTCCGATTTGAAGTTATTACTTAATAAAGTTCTCGTCTGAAATCTCGCCAAACGAGATCACGGTTTAAATGAAACATTCTGACATCACTCTGGTGCAGGTGTCCTCCCCTAGAAGCCCTAAATCAGTTAAAAACCTACATGTTAATCGTGAAACAAAATAAATATTAATGTAAACATGGTGAGAGTTTCTTCTGCCTTTTGGTGTTTTTGTAATGTGTACATTAAACAGCAAACCTTATTTTTATTATTTCTTTTTAATGTACAAAACGGGAGTTTAAGGGGTGAATTTGAAATTTACGTGAGTCCTTGAATGCAACTTGTGTTTTTGCGACCAATCAGAGTAGAGTGGGCGTGGTTGCTTGGACGAGATTTCTTCTCAGCCAAAACAGCGCATTTTAAGTGGGCGGGGCTTAATGAGAGTTTTGTGCAAAAAGAAACTGATGAGTATAATAGAATATAATAGAGTATAATAGAGATCCTAGAACAATTTAAGAAACACTTAAATCATCACATTAGGTGCCCTTTAAACATCATCATATGTTCTTTATATTTATCTTTAGACTTAGATTGTATCATCTTGTTCTTCCTCTTAGTTCTTGTTATGAAAAATTGCTGTATTGCTGTGGCTAATTGGAAAAAAACAATTTCCCGAAGGTGACCTCCTGAGAGATCAAGTTCTACCTACCTACCTATCAATCTTCATCAAATAAAGTCATGTGTCAATCAGATATTCACTAGTGTTGGGTACATGGAGATGATGATGATGATGTATTTTGAGTGATTTACAAAGTAGAAAAAAAGGCAATATTTAGAGCAAGAGACATTACTTTGCTATTGCGATGCATGACTCACGTGTAATCTTTCTCTCCACGTCTCCTGATCTGGCAGCTATATTTAGTCCTGGCGCGACGCCGCTCCACAGATAGGTCGACGGAAGCTTTTACTTCTTCTCTTCTCGCTCCCATCGTTTTGGGGGAAAATATCCAATTTCACACCAATTTAGACGCCATAGGAAACTTGATGTTTCAGCACAAACCTCAAAGAACTACTTTCTTTTGAAATGTGTCAAGGTCTGTGCTCTGGTTTCTGAAGACCTGTTCTCCTCCTTACGATCGTGCTGGCCTGGACCACATGGTCGAAGGCCGGGGCCAGTAGGTCGGAGCCATGATCCCGTATCCAAGGCCTGGCCCTGGAGAGTGGCCCTGATGCATGTGTGTAGTTCAGCCAAGAAGTCTTTTCGCTTCCAGAAGATGAAAGAACTTAAAACCCACCACGATGTTTAAGTGATGATCCAAGAAGGAGAAACCTTGTAGTGCCCATGTCTGTGGGCCTGAAAAAAAGGAAACGGTCTGTAACAGGAAGTAATAATCTGATTCAGTAAGTAAGTTATTGTTATTTGTAAAGTTCTTTCCAGACCGGGGTCACAAGGCGCTTAAACAATCAAAACAATACACTTTAAAAGGTCAAGATAACACAGAGACAAACACAAGAGTCTCAAAGAATCAAGGAAAAGCTCAAATAAAAGTGTCTTGAGATGTTTCTTGAAGGAGTCAGTAGATCATCAAACACAGATGTTTCTTGAAGGAGTCAGTAGATCATCAAACACAGATGTTTCTTGAAGGAGTCAGTAGATCATCAAACACAGATGTTTCTTGAAGGAGTCAGTAGATCATCAAACACAGATGTTTCTTGAAGGAGTCAGTAGATCATCAAACACACATGTTTCTTGAAGGAGTCAGTAGATCATCAAACACAGATGTTTCTTGAAGGAGTCAGTAGATCATCAAACACAGATGTTTCTTGAAGGAGTCAGTAGATCATCAAACACAGATGTTTCTTGAAGGAGTCAGTAGATCATCAAACACAGATGTTTCTTGAAGGAGTCAGTAGATCATCAAACACAGATGTTTCTTGAAGGAGTCAGTAGATCATCAAACACAGAGATGTTTCTTGAAGGAGTCAGTAGATCATCAAACACAGATGTTTCTTGAAGGAGTCAGTAGATCATCAAACACAGAGATGTTTCTTGAAGGAGTCAGTAGATCATCAAACACAGATGTTTCTTGAAGGAGTCAGTAGATCATCAAACACAGATGTTTCTCGAAGGAGTCAGTAGATCATCAAACACAGATGTTTCTTGAAGGAGTCAGTAGATCATCAAACACAGAGATGTTTCTTGAAGGAGTCAGTAGATCATCAAACACAGATGTTTCTTGAAGGAGTCAGTAGATCATCAAACACAGAGATGTTTCTTGAAGGAGTCAGTAGATCATCAAACACAGATGTTTCTTGAAGGAGTCAGTAGATCATCAAACACAGATGTTTCTTGAAGGAGTCAGTAGATCATCAAACACAGATGTTTCTTGAAGGAGTCAGTAGATCATCAAACACAGAGATGTTTCTTGAAGGAGTCAGTAGATCATCAAACACAGATGTTTCTTGAAGGAGTCAGTAGATCATCAAACACAGATGTTTCTCGAAGGAGTCAGTAGATCATCAAACACAGATGTTTCTTGAAGGAGTCAGTAGATCATCAAACACAGAGATGTTTCTTGAAGGAGTCAGTAGATCATCAAACACAGATGTTTCTTGAAGGAGTCAGTAGATCATCAAACACAGATGTTTCTCGAAGGAGTCAGTAGATCATCAAACACAGATGGTTCTTGAAGGAGTCAGTAGATCATCAAACACAGATGGTTCTTGAAGGAGTCAGTAGATCATCAAACACAGATGTTTCTTAAAGGAGTCAGTAGATCATCAAACACAGATGTTTCTTGAAGGAGTCAGTAGATCATCAAACACAGATGTTTCTTGAAGGAGTCAGTAGATCATCAAACACACATGTTTCTTGAAGGAGTCAGTAGATCATCAAACACAGAGATGTTTCTTGAAGGAGTCAGTAGATCATCAAACACAGATGTTTCTTGAAGGAGTCAGTAGATCATCAAACACTGATGTTTCTTGAAGGAGTCAGTAGATCATCAAACACAGATGTTTCATGAAGGAGTCAGTAGATCATCAAACACACATGTTTCTTGAAGGAGTCAGTAGATCATCAAACACACATGTTTCTTGAAGGAGTCAGTAGATCATCAAACACAGAGATGTTTCTTGAAGGAGTCAGTAGATCATCAAACACAGATGTTTCTTGAAGGAGTCAGTAGATCATCAAACACAGATGTTTCTTGAAGGAGTCAGTAGATCATCAAACACAGATGTTTCTTGAAGGAGTCAGTAGATCATCAAACACACATGTTTCTTGAAGGAGTCAGTAGATCATCAAACACACATGTTTCTTGAAGGAGTCAGTAGATCATCAAACACAGAGATGTTTCTTGAAGGAGTCAGTAGATCATCAAACACAGATGTTTCTTGAAGGAGTCAGTAGATCATCAAACACACATGTTTCTTGAAGGAGTCAGTAGATCATCAAACACAGAGATGTTTCTTGAAGGAGTCAGTAGATCATCAAACACAGATGTTTCTTGAAGGAGTCAGTAGATCATCAAACACAGATGTTTCATGAAGGAGTCAGTAGATCATCAAACACAGAGATGTTTCTTGAAGGAGTCAGTAGATCATCAAACACAGAGATGTTTCTTGAAGGAGTCAGTAGATCATCAAACACAGATGTTTCTTGAAGGAGTCAGTAGATCATCAAACACAGATGTTTCTTGAAGGAGTCAGTAGATCATCAAACACACATGTTTCTTGAAGGAGTCAGTAGATCATCAAACACACATGTTTCTTGAAGGAGTCAGTAGATCATCAAACACAGAGATGATTCTTGAAGGAGTCAGTAGATCATCAAACACAGATGTTTCTTGAAGGAGTCAGTAGATCATCAAACACAGATGTTTCTTGAAGGAGTCAGTAGATCATCAAACACAGATGTTTCTTGAAGGAGTCAGTAGATCATCAAACACTGATGTTTCTTGAAGGAGTCAGTAGATCATCAAACACAGATGTTTCTTGAAGGAGTCAGTAGATCATCAAACACAGATGTTTCTTGAAGGAGTCAGTAGATCATCAAACACAGATGTTTCTTGAAGGAGTCAGTAGATCATCAAACACAGATGTTTCTTGAAGGAGTCAGTAGATCATCAAACACGAGATGTTTCTTGAAGGAGTCAGTAGATCATCAAACACAGATGTTTCTTGAAGGAGTCAGTAGATCATCAAACACAGATGTTTCTTGAAGGAGTCAGTAGATCATCAAACACACATGTTTCTTGAAGGAGTCAGTAGATCATCAAACACACAATGTTTCTTGAAGGAGTCAGTAGATCATCAAACACAGATGTTTCTTGAAGGAGTCAGTAGATCATCAAACACACATGTTTCTTGAAGGAGTCAGTAGATCATCAAACACAGATGTTTCTTGAAGGAGTCAGTAGATCATCAAACACACATGTTTCTTGAAGGAGTCAGTAGATCATCAAACACAGATGTTTCTTGAAGGAGTCAGTAGATCATCAAACACAGATGTTTCTTGAAGGAGTCAGTAGATCATCAAACACAGATGTTTCTTGAAGGAGTCAGTAGATCATCAAACACAGAGATGGTTCCAAAGCTTAGGAGCAACAGTCTGGAAGGATTTCTCTCCTCTGGTCCGGAAGTTCAGGAACCATCAGTAGACTCTGATCCACAGACCTCAGAGCCCGAGCTGGGGTGTAAGTCTGGATCAGATCACTGATGGAAGGTCTGACCATGAATAGATCTGAAAGTAAGAACCAGAATTTTAAAGTTGATCCTGAAAGAAACTGGCAGCCAGTGAAGAGTTTGAAGGAGAAATGTGAGTTCTTCTACTAGAGCGGCTCAGAATTCTGTCTGCAGAGTTTAGTATGAACTGCAGGCGAAACACATCCTTCTGGTTTAGACACCAACATTCTTTTCATTCTTGGGAGGCTCAATCTACACCACGGGTCTCAAACACGTTCTGAAGAAGGACAGAGACGGTGCAGGTTATTGTTACGAGCAAACATGAGTTGATGAATCAGGCGTGAGCCTGGACTAGCACGGAGTGACAATCAACTGATGACTGTCTTCAGAGCCTGTTGGTTCAACTATATGTGCTCGACTGCTTGGATCCAAACCTGCACCGTCTCGGACCTTTGAGGACGAGTTTGAGACCCGTGATCTAAACTTACTATCTCTGTGTCTTTTATATAATTTCTGTTTAATTGATTATATTTGATTATTTGTTTTGAAAAAAAAGGAATATTTTCTCAAGTAACATCAGCCTGACACTATTAACGCGTCGCTCGCTTCAGTCAATAAAAATAAATAATACACCTGTAAACAAGTGTAAAAATGTTTTTATATGAAGATGTTTGTGAATATATTGCCCACATTAACCGGATGACTACTGAGGACAAGAGGATACAATGAGTCCAGCAGCTTTTAAAGCCGTTACTACACTATCACAACACCAGAGTCAAGTACTGGACAATACTACACATATATACTTGTTACTACACTATCACAACACCAGAGTCAAGTACTGGACAATACTACACATATATACTTGTTACTACACTATCACAACACCAGAGTCAAGTACTGGACAATACTACACATATATACTTGTTACCACACTATCACAACACCAGAGTCAAGTACTGGACAATACTACACATATATACTTGTTACCACACTATCACAACACCAGAGTCAAGTACTGGACAATACTACACATATATCCTTGTTACTACACTATCACAACACCAGAGTCAAGTACTGGACAATACTACACATATATACTTGTTACTACACTATCACAACACCAGAGTCAAGTACTGGACAATACTACACATATATACTTGTTACTACACTATCACAACACCAGAGTCAAGTACTGGACAATACTACACATATATACTTGTTACTACACTATCACAACACCAGAGTCAAGTAATGGACAATACTACACATATATACTTGTTGCTACACTATCACAACACCAGAGTCAAGTACTGGACAATACTACACATGTATACTTGTTACTACACTATCACAACACCAGAGTCAAGTACTGGACAATACTACACATATATACTTGTTACTACACTATCACAACACCAGAGTCAAGTACTGGACAATACTACACATATATACTTGTTACTACACTATCACAACACCAGAGTCAAGTACTGGACAATACTACACATATATACTTGTTACTACACTATCACAACACCAGAGTCAAGTACTGGACAATACTACACATATATACTTGTTACTACACTATCACAACACCAGAGTCAAGTACTGGACAATACACACATATATACTTGTTACTACACTATCACAACACCAGAGTCAAGTACTGGACAATACTACACATATATACTTGTTACTACACTATCACAACACCAGAGTCAAGTACTGTTACTACACTATCACAACACCAGAGTCAAGTACTGGACAATACTACACATATATACTTGTTACTACACTATCACAACACCAGAGTCAAGTACTGGACAATACTACACATATATACTTGTTACTACACTATCACAACACCAGAGTCAAGTACTGGACAATACTACACATATATACTTGTTACCACACTATCACAACACCAGAGTCAAGTAATGGACAATACTACACATATATACTTGTTACTACACTATCACAACACCAGAGTCAAGTACTGGACAATACTACACATATATACTTGTTACTACACTATCACAACACCAGAGTCAAGTACTGGACAATACTACACATATATACTTGTTACTACACTATCACAACACCAGAGTCAAGTACTGGACAATACTACACATATATACTTGTTACTACACTATCACAACACCAGAGTCAAGTACTGGACAATACTACACATATATACTTGTTACTACACTATCACAACACCAGAGTCAAGTACTGGACAATACTACACATATATACTTGTTACTACACTATCACAACACCAGAGTCAAGTACTGGACAATACTACACATATATACTTGTTACTACACTATCACAACACCAGAGTCAAGTACTGGACAATACTACACATATATACTTGTTACTACACTATCACAACACCAGAGTCAAGTACTGGACAATACTACACATATATACTTGTTACTACACTATCACAACACCAGAGTCAAGTACTAGACAATACTACACATATATACTTGTTACTACACTGTCACACCACCAGAGTCAAGTACTGGACAATACTACACATATATACTTGTTACTACACTATCACAACACCAGAGTCAAGTACTGGACAATACTACACATATATACTTGTTACTACACTATCACAACACCAGAGTCAAGTACTGGACAATACTACACATATATACTTGTTACTACACTATCACAACACCAGAGTCAAGTAATGGACAATACTACACATATATACTTGTTACTACACTATCACAACACCAGAGTCAAGTAATGGACAATACTACACATATATACTTGTTACTACACTATCACAACACCAGAGTCAAGTACTGGACAATACTACACATATATACTTGTTACTACACTATCACAACACCAGAGTGAAGAACTGGACAATACTACACATATATACTTGTTACTACACTATCACAACACCAGAGTCAAGTACTGGACAATACTACACATATATACTTGTTACTACACTATCACAACACCAGAGTCAAGTACTGGACAATACTACACATATATACTTGTTACTACACTATCACACCACCAGAGTCAAGTACTGGACAATACTACACATATATACTTGTTACTACACTATCACACCACCAGAGTCAAGTACTGGACAATACTACACATATATACTTGTTACTACACTATCACAACACCAGAGTCAAGTACTGGACAATACTACACATATATATTTGTTACTACACTATCACAACACAAGAGTCAAGTACTGGACAATACTACACATATATACTTGTTAGTACACTATCACAACACCAGAGTCAAGTACTGGACAATACTACACATATATACTTGTTACTACACTATCACAACACCAGAGTCAAGTACTGGACAATACTACACATATATACTTGTTACTACACTATCACAACACCAGAGTCAAGTACTGGACAATACTACACATATATACTTGTTACTACAGTATTACTTTATATCGTATCGTTGCCTCAGTAAACAGATGTACACACTCCTACAGATGAGTGATTTTGTAAATAAAGGTTTTATTTCGCAACGTTATGACGTCTTATCTCTTCATCTAACATCATAAATTCATCATGAAGATCAAACGAATCCCGACGTCCTGTTTTCACGCCACTGAAGCGACGCCTCTGACTCAGCAGCTCGGACGCGAGGAGTCGCGGCAACAATATTGTGACTCATAACACAGACTCACATCTGACGCTCGGAGGCGGCGCCGCAATCAAACCCTTGTTTACCTTTCATTACCGTCACACCACGGAACTATAAGAGGAAAACAGCAGAGAAACGACTGAAACATGGTTTGAAAAATAAGATATTTACTTTAATACATTTGCAACATCAGAAGATATAGCAGAGTCTCCATGTTTGATCAACAAAGACGTTGTTGTCGGCACAGATGGTGTAGCAGCAACACAAAGATGTTATATCACAGCAGTATTACATGATGGCAGTACTTTAGAGACATACATTTAGAGAGAGAAGTACATTAGACACGTTCCTACATGAGATTATAAAGATCGAGATCAGTGGAAGACTTTATATGTTAAATACACGTGTATAGTTCTCGGTAATAAATAACACGAGTCTGAGGTGGTTTTAACTCACAGTTAATGATCTATACTATGAAGTATATTATGATGTTTCTCTGGTCGTGTGAGCGTTTCTATGATCCAGCTGGAAAAATAAAGTCAGTTCTTCACGGATAAACGACCGTTTACGATGGTTTTCAGAGGGAATGAGTTCTTATGAATGAAAATACTTGTTAATGTTATAAGATCAGATATTATTAGATGATACTAGTGTCAAGCATTAGCTTTATTGACTGTTTTTATCGTCCAGTTACCAACATTTATCTCAAAACCAAGAAGAAATATTTCAAACATCATGACGTTGACTCTCGTTCCTTCACTTTTCTGAGGTTCAAAGATCAATATTTGGAAAATGAGATGTTGAATCGAAAATGGACGAAAACAACAACAACATAAACAGAATAATACAAATGTTTATCATCCTGCGTTTGTGTCGACTATGATCTACGACCATAAACAGATGTGTTAGCATTAGCCTGTGTGTTGTTAGTACACGTTTATTATCAATACTAATACACATGTAGTGAGTTAACATCGAGCAGGAATGGTAGCAAGACGGTTAAAAATCCAAATTGAATGATTAATAACAAGCTAAATATGCGAGGAATGTAAACTATTCAAGTAAAGAATAAAAACCTGACTATTATTATTTTAATCAGGCGTTTACAGGGCGTCCAAAAAATAATTTACAATTTTTATTGTCTTTAATGGAGACAATATGATCAAAATAAAACAGATCTTAGGACACAATGTATGAATAGATCTGCTGAAGTTACAATTAAATCAAAATAATCTGTGCAGTTTAAGATTTGTCTCTACTTTAACTTTAAATCTTCTTGTGTTACTTTTGATGAGTCAGCATAATCTTTATTATCTTTACTTTAAATCTGTAAGTAAATGTGATTTTAAGTTTTTTTCTTCTAAACAACACAGTATGTGGTCGATACACAGATATTAGAGTTAAAATAATGGCTGGAAAATGAAGTTTAATCCTCTCATGTTTGCTTGTTAAGGAGATAAAGAGGTAGTAGTTGGAAGCATTTATTGAGTCAAGATTTACAAATAAATACAGAGTTGGTAGAACTAGTTTGTCTTAAAGTCAGGAGCAGGATCTTCAAAGGTTCCTAATTGTTTGACAAAAGTGAGATTTAGGTTGAGAGTGAGACGTCCAGACTCTCTGTCTCAGCTCAGGTCTGGACGCTGAGATCGAGTCAGAATATTAACAGCCAAACCAATGAAAGTCTCTGCACTGAACATGTCGCTCGGCTCTTTGTCTGTGGAGTAACTTCAGCCTCGTTCGTTCTTTCAATCTCACATTAAGATGTACATCGTCTCTCATCTGACCCTCGTCTGCAAGAGCCGAGCGTGTTCGTCGAGGGCCACCCAGTCGGGCCCTTTATGGCGGCGGATTAAACACAACAAAGACACGTTTATGGAGAGAAAACCTGACGTGGAAGTCGATCAGTGTCATCAGAATATTAAACGCTTGATTTAACATTTCAAATGAAACTTTTTTTCATTTGAAATTTTGACCTTTTTTAAACCTTTCTTAAAAATGATTAATTATAACAATTAAATAAAATAAAGGTTTCATTTGTATTTCATCAAGTAAATGAATTAAACATTTGAATATTTGTTTATATTTATAGTTATAAAAGGGTCACCAGACATTACCAACAGAGCACAGAGCTACTGGATCAATCTTTTAGCCAATCATGTTTATAATAACAATCATGTTTATAATAACATTTTTATAGTGATTTTATTGAACGATATTGAGTTTACAAATATTTTAAAATAATAAAATAATAGGAGAATAATATTATGAAGTTTATTTTTCAATTATTGTAATTAGAATTATGTGTAAAAAAAAGTGATTTTATAAAAAATATAGGATTTTTATTTAATAAAAAATTCAAATAAGGATAATAATTCAACCTTTGCATCAAACAAACAATTGAATTCAATTGTTTATATCTATCAATATAAAAAAAATACTGTATTAAATTATTCAAAGAAATAAGGAAATGCTTAAAAAAAAACAACAACATTTCCAGAATTCAAAGTTTTAAGATTTAAAATGTTCAAAAACGTGAAATATTCTGAAGACACTGATAAATACTAACATATGGTTGTTGCACAGAATGAAAATAAAGTATAAAAGATATAATAAGAATAAGAGTGTGGAGCATATTTGCACTCTTGGCACGCTCGCACAAAACATGTGTGTAAATATGTGTGTGTGTGTGTGTGTGTGTCGTCACAGAAAGACGGCGTCGCTCCTCGGTGTGTGTGGACGTGGACGGAGGCCAGACCTCATTATTGTCATTCCCGTCACTGCTTGAACGAGCAGCAAAGAGAAGCAAAGCGACGGCTTTCAGGCTCGGACGCCAAAGAAGCTCGGAGACAAAAGCCTAAATTAAAGCGATGCTTGCAGAGCCAGCCCGTGGTCCGGCTGTGAATGTGAGAGAAGGGCTGCAGGGGAAGAACCCATCTGGGTCTTTCAGCGCCGAGACCACACAGATCCCTCCCCAGAATCCACACACACACACACACACACTAGTGTTGGCGAGGCTGCAGATCCGATGTCTGCCCGGCGTGTCTGAGGGTCCGGGCTATAATCTGTTCTCCGGCTGCGGCCTTGAGCGAGGGTCCGTCCCCAGGAGTCGCTCCACTCCGGCGTCAATACAAAGAACACCTGCCTGAACACATTCCTGCGTCTCGGCGATGAAAACACGTTCCCACTGCTGGCGCTGCTGATAAGAAGAACAGCAGGTGAAGATCACGAGACGGGATCCTCCATGTTTAGTCCTGGAGGTCCGTCACGTGTTCGATGGAGAGTCGGAAGGAAACGAAGACGTCGGTGCTGATGAGGGTTTTGAGAGAATATTCCTGTGGTGGGTTTGGATGCGACAGAGTTTCAGGAGAGTTTGTTCGATGGAACCGAGCAGCGGCAGCGACGTCAGGTCTTGACAGCGTCACACCTGGAAGCATAACAGAGACGTTAGAAGCTCTCAAGGAAGGTTCGAGACTCTTAAATCTTGGACTCATGACTCGATATTCTGAGGCCCAACAGTTCATTCTATGGCAAGGGACTCCATTTGTGACTCTATTGGTGTCACATGGTTAAGAATCATCACATAAAGTATGATTGTTTATATAGCTTTGATTATCTTAACTAAGATGGGACAGAAAAATGATAAAAATGACCCAAATTCACAGTGAAACCACACAAAAATCCATAAAAATATAGATCAAATTCTTCAAAGAAAAGAAAGAATCCACAAGAATTGACCTCTGGTGACCCCGGCCAGTTTGAGACCCCTGTAACCCCCCTGACGTAAACGCATCAAGATAAAGCTTTGAGTCACGAGTAACTCAAAGACAGAGTTTTTATAAATCACTTGGACAATAAGAGACGACGAATCACTGTTAAATCTTTACAGTTGAACTTGAGTGTGTATGTGCGTGTGTGTTGTTGTTGTGTGTTTGTACAAAACTCTCTATTCATTGAAATATTGACGTTAGAAAATGATCTTAAGCTCCGCCCACTGAAAACACTTTTCTGGAGATGAAATCTTGTCGACCATAACCCCATCCACTCTGCTGTGATTGGTGGAGCATGGAGGTTTGTCACCGCATCTCATCAATGGTCTCCACCTCCAAGGGACTCGTTGTATAAACAAAGCGGGGTGTGATTACAGCTGGAGGAGGATTGAAGTCATTATTACGTCGTCATGGACTCTCGTAACCTCTCGTTCGTCCAGATTTCAGAGCAATTTTATAAAGTAATGAGTGTAAAACATGGTCATGATGAGAAGTTACTGAATCTTGGAGAACATTTACTACATGACAGGAGAGTTGGAGTTCATCATTAGTTGTTCTTTAAACAAATAAATATATAAAATCCTGCTTGAGTGAGAATAAAAGTGACGCTATTGATTTTGTGATTGATTAAAAGTTACAAATTGTTTCATTCTGCCTTAGATTGTGAAGCTATAACATCAATATATATTTTAATTCATGTATATATGTGTATATATATGGGCAACAAAATAAATAACAGAAACTAAAAAGTTATTAACCTTCTACACAAAATCCACAAATGAAAAAGCACTAAATTTATTGGTTTTTAACACAATCTGAGCCTATTTTTTGAAAGTTTAGGACGGTTTAAGTTTTTGTATTAAAGAGCAAGAAGAGCGAGATTTAACTAAATGTTAACTTATCAATCAATCCACAACTAATAGATGACACTGATTTGCACGAGGCAATAATTAAAAACTAATATCATGAGTCATGGTCTGATGTGGAACAATGTCTCAGTCGCTCTTAAAGTAAATATCTTCACTTCCTGTCGTCTGTATTAATAAATAGAAAAGGGATTTTCAAAGATGCTAATAAAAGTAGCTTCACTAAATACTACATAAAGATTTGAACTTCAAAAATCCTTCTATAAAAAGATCATTCAACTAAATAAAGGGTGTAAAAAAACATTTTAAATCAGTAGAATGACAGCGAACAGTGTTTCATCCTGAATGACTGTGTGCTTTGATTTCACCGATTATTCACGGAATAATTAATATCGACGATGGATCAATGGAGGAATTATGAAAGTGACGCCGAGCCCACGACCTTCTCCATGACACGAGATGAAACGTAACATTTGTGTGGTTCCATCGACGACATCTCTGGCGTCACCTTCTCTCACATGTGAAGCCACAGTCGCCTCAGAGAAGAAGCCAAGGACCTGATCACTCACTTGCATCTCCTCAAGTTCAGCCTTCGTTTCTTGCGGCTGCAGCTCTCGGCGGTGACGAGGCAGCGGCACTCGCAGGTGGTCCGGTCCAGGATCCACTTCCTGCCCCTGCAGGGCCGACAGGAGGGTCTGACGGAGGGAGGGGGGGCCAAGGTGGGCGAGGGGGGGACGGGGGTCCTGGAGAGAGGAGGAAGATCTTGTTTGAACAACATCATCCACGACTTCTGAAGGATTGAAAAAGTGTCTTGAGGTCGACAAGGAATCGTTTTTATTGAGGTTAATGTCGGGATTTATTTAATCTGTGTCTTTATGACTTTTATTAGATGATTTAAAACAATGTTAAACTAAATCACACAACGGGCAGAGATTCTACTTCAGTCTAACTTGTTGCCAAAGAAAAAGATCAAACTGTTGCAGGAAGAAAGAATCACTCTGAAAAATATTTTTTTTCTTTCCTTAAACGTCAGTTTCTCTTTTGTTGTTATTCTTGGTTTATTTCGTTGATGTAGATAATCTAAAGTCTAAACCCTGTTCCTTATCTTATCTTAAAGGTCAACTAATGTCTAACTGACATGTATTGAATGTTCTTCAAGATGCAGTAACTTCTCATCATGACCATGTTTTACACTCATTACTTTATAAAGTTGCTCTGAAATCTGGAAAACGGGGGGGTGGGGGGCCCCCTTTGGCGAAAAAATGGGTTTTCCCCCCCCCCCCCCCCCCTTTTTCCCCCCCCCCTTTTTGCAGTAACTGTTAACAACGAGCCTCATCATGACCATGTTTTACACTCATTACTTTATAAAGTTGCTCTGAAATCTGGACGAACGAGAGGTTACGAGAGTCCATTATGACGTAATAATGGCTTCACTCCTCCTCCAGCCAGCTTTAATCACCCTCCTGCTTTGTTTATACAACGAGTCCCTCATCATGACCATGTTTTACACTTATTACTTTATAAAGTTGCTCTGAAATCTGGACGAACGAGAGGTTACGAGAGTCCATTATGACGTAATAATGGCTTCACTCCTCCTCCAGCCAGCTTTAATCACCCCCCTGCTTTGTTTATACAACGAGTCCCTCATCATGACCATGTTTTACACTTATTACTTTATAAAGTTGCTCTGAAATCTGGACGAACGAGAGTTTACGAGAGTCCATTATGACGTAATAATGGCTTCACTCCTCCTCCAGCCAGCTTTAATCACCCCCCTGCTTTGTTTATACAACGAGTCCCTCATCATGACCATGTTTTACACTTATTACTTTATAAAGTTTCTCTGAAATCTGGACGAACGAGAGGTTACGAGAGTCCATTATAATGTAATAATGGCTTCACTCCTCCAGCCTGCTGTAATCACGCCCGCTTTGTTTATACAACGAGTCCATCGGAGGTGGAGACTCCCGTAAAAAAAACTTTATAAGATACATTAACCAATCTGTTCTCTGGGTCAACAGTTGAGGTATCCCTGGTGTTGTCTCTGGGTCAAGGTCAACAAACTCGCTGACTCCCATACATACATATGCCGTGGTGGAGGACCTTGACCTTGACCCAGACACAAGGAATTATACCTCATTTGTTTTCGAGCCTTTGGGTCACCCTGACCCTGAGACAACACAAGGGTTAAACTACATATAAAACATAAAACGACTTGGACATGCTTTAAAATAATCCTAATAATTTGCACTTTCAAAAACACACATCTGAGCTCATTAAGATCACAAACGCACTGGTAAGTTGTGGATTTTCACTTCAGTTCATGAACACACTCGCACAAAGATACACAACAAAGCGTTGTTGGTCTTGTTAACAAAGTATATTTCTGGCTGAAACATTTTTGTATTTACTAAACTCTCTCTAAAGCCCTATTCTCACGGGATAAGTATTACCTGAGGACCTCAGTGTTTTGTAAATTACCTCCTCTGTGTTATTTTAAGTGCATTCACACGGGATAAGCGACGTCTGTCAAATAGTCATTTTTACCGACATTACCTAGAGATACAGATGTAAATAGAAATGACTGAAAGAGAAAGTTAGTGTTACCAAGCCTTCTTTGTTTAGAGAAGATAAAGTGGACAACCTTTTATTTTCTTTCGTTTCTCAACTTGTGCAGACGCTCAACAGCGAGAGCTGCACATAAATGTGCCCCAACTTTATTCTGACAGAAGAGACACAGTTACAGTTGTGTAACCGATTGTATTCGTCTGGGAAACAACGAGGCTGGAACTTAGTTTGTAGCTGTGCAGCGCGCACGTCTTCTTTACTTTGGTCATGTGGAACACAACCTCCAACAACTCCATCTACTTCCTTCCTACAATCCTTCCAAAAAGTATTACTACATTGTAATATTAGTAGATACAGTATTAATATTGGCATCTTAAGTTCAAGTTGATCTACTTTGAGCGACAGTTCTATTTGTAATTGTGAGAATAGAAAGAACATGTTTTCAACATCCATTCGCAGGCGTTAACGACGGTTTTAACGAAGCATATTGTTCGTAACCAGTCGCGCCTCGAGGTAAAAGTGTGACTAACGTGGGATCCGTGGTCGTCGAAACTCGGCCCCGTCTGTGGCCCTCCATTGACTCGCCCGATCTTTTCTCTCGGCCTCCTCTGATCTCTTCAGCCCAAAGTCACGTTCTCGGGTTTTTTTCTTGAGTCTGAGAAAAGTCGACCGTTCGGGTCATTTACTGGAGCGCCATCTTCCCCGGGGGCCGCGGCTTCAATCAAGCGACTTAATGAGGCAGAGAGGGGCCATCTTTGTTCGGGGCCCTCCGACCACGCCCGCCGCCGGCAGGGACAGAGGATGCGGCGTTAGGAGGCGAATAACACACGATTTCACTCCTGCCAGGGTCTGAATAAAAGCCTTTCTCCGTGATCGATGGCCGCCGGCGAACATCACACCCGGACCTGCCGACCCGGACCCTCCGGCCAGAGGTGAGTGACAGCTGAGTGGCGAGTCAAAGAAACTCATTTCATACTCCAGCCATTCAGGTTTGAAGAAGAAATTAAAGAACAAGGACGGTCTTGAAGCAGCACCTGACGGTGTTAAGGTCTCACTTTCATAACCAAACCATTAACGTTATTTATATTTGACAAAGACATGTCTGTAGTTCAACACTGAACAAAAATGACCGCAAACAACTGAGAAAAACCTATAAACGTAGGAAAATGATGTCACAACACCATGTGTTTGTGTCGTTTACACTATTGTAACAGTTTATTTTCATGTCTAAACAAGAAGGATGTGTTTCGCCTGCAGTTCATACTAAACTCTGCAGCCAGAATTCTGAGCCGCTCTAGTAGAAGAACTCACATTTCTCCTTCAAACTCTTCACTGGCTGCCAGTTTCTTTCAGGATCATTTTAAAATTCTGGTTCTTACTTTCAGATCTATTCATGGTCAGACCTTTCATCAGTGATCTGATCCAGACTTACACCCCAGCTCGGGCTCTGAGGTCTGTGGATCAGAATCTACTGATGGTTCCTGAACTTCCGGACCAGAGGAGAGAAATCCTTCCAGACTGTTGCTCCTAAGCTTTGGAACCATCTCTGTGTTTGATGATCTACTGACTCCTTCAAGAAACATCCGTTTTTTTTTTTTTCCCCCCCCCCCCCCCTTCCCCCCCCTTTTTTTTTTTTTTTTTTTTCCCCCCTTTCCCCCCTTTTTTTTTTTTTTTTTTTTCCCCCCCCTCTTCCTTCTTTTTTTTTTTTTTTTTTTCCCCCTTTTTTTTCTTTTTTTTTTTTTTTTTTTTTTCTCCCTCCTTTTTCCTTTTTTTTTTTTTTTTTTTTTTTTTCCCCCCTCTTTTTTTTTTTTTTTTTTTTTTTTCCCTTTTTTTTTTTTTTTTTTTCCTTTTTTTTTTTTTTTTTTTATCTACTGACTCCTTCAAGAAACATTTGTTTGATGATCTACTGACTCCCCCAAAACACCCGTGGTTTTTGTTTTCCCCCCCCCCCCCCCCTGTGTTTGATGATCTACTGACTCCTTCAAGAAACATCTGTGTTTGATGATCTACTGACTCCTTCAAGAAACATCTGTGTTTGATGATCTACTGACTCCTTCAAGAAACATCTCAAGACACTTTTATGTTTATGTTCAGGCTTTTCCTTGATTTTATGGGACTCCTGTTTTGTTCTCGGTGTTATCTTGACCTTTTAAGTATATATTTTATTGTGTATTGTTTTGATTGTTTAAGCTCTTTTTGACACTGGTGTGGAAAAGCGCTATATAAATACAAATTACTTACTTACTAATATTGTGGAATACAGCGTCAATGTGATATATCTATAAACTATCAAGAGAATCCAGTATCTAGAATAAACTGTCATATTTGACTCAAGATTCAGAAGAAAAATGTATTTTTGAATCAAAGCAAAAACATTTTTCGACAATAATCTGAGTCGTGAAGTTAAAGCGATATTTCAAATATATATAAAAGTATAGATTCATCAGTAAAATCATCTGATGATGAAGTACTTGTGAAAGTGTCTTGATAAAACATTTTGTTCATCTGGAATCAAACCAAACTAATAACGTGTCTGATTGATCTGTTTCCACTTGAGGAGTTTATAAAGAAAATAAAAGTTAAACTTACGAGCTGACGGTCGTAACGTTCCTGGACCTCCCTCTTTCCTTCTTCCTGTCTTTCAACACCTTTTCATCTGGACTGTGAACGGAACGAAACACAAAGACTTAAAACATCTTTTTAAAAGAGAGAAACTAGAAAGTTCTCCATGAACTTTGAAGACGTGAGACATAATTCCAGAGAGACTTGTTGAACCGAAGATATGAAGGAGTCCGTGTTGAGCTGTTAGTGAAAGAAAGTGAAGGAAAAAAACACTTTTTCAAGGGTTGCTGCCGAAAAACTACACACATTTTCCTTAAAGAACACTGGACTGTAGCCAGCTGTGGTTCAACTACAAAAATCTCTAAAGGGAAAGTTTCTTAAGTCTTCATCCCTCGTCTGAAATGTGAGTTCTTCTACTAGAGCGGCTCAAAATTCTGGCTCCAGAGTTTTAAGGATCGGAGAAATGTGAGTTCTTCTACTAGAGCTGCTCAAAATTCTGGCTGCAGAGTTTTAAGGATCGGAGAAATGTGAGTTCTTCTACTAGAGCTGCTCAAAATTCTGGCTGCAGAGTTTTAAGGATCGGAGAAATGTTAGTTCTTCTACTAGAGCGGCTCAAAATTCTGGCTGCAGAGTTTAGTATGAACTGCAGGCGAAACACATCCTTCTGGTTTAGACACTAAATAAACTGTTACAATAGTGTGAACGACACAAACACATGGATTAAAAGATCCAGATCATGTTGTGACATCATTTTGCTGAGTTGATTAATGGTTTGGTTATGACTAACATTGAACACTTGTGGTCTATTCATGGAAGCATCAAA
>JACEEU010000687.1:23108437-23338488 GCA_016630915.1 Callionymus lyra
AGGAGTCAGTAGATCATCAAACACAGATGTTTCTTGAAGGAGTCAGTAGATCATCAAACACAGATGTTTCTTGAAGGAGCCAGTAGATCATCAAACACAGATGTTTCTTGAAGGAGTCAGTAGATCATCAAACACAGATGTTTCTTGAAGGAGTCAGTAGATCATCAAACACAGATGTTTCTTGAAGGAGTCAGTAGATCATCAAACACAGATGTTTCTTGAAGGAGTCAGTAGATCATCAAACACAGATGTTTCTTGAAGGAGTCAGTAGATCATCAAACACAGATGTTTCTTGAAGGAGTCAGTAGATCATCAAACACAGATGTTTCTTAAAGGAGTCAGATCATCAAACACAGATGTTTCTTAAAGGAGTCAGTAGATCATCAAACACAGATGTTTCTTGAAGGAGTCAGTAGATCATCAAACACAGATGTTTCTTGAAGGAGTCAGTAGATCATCAAACACAGATGTTTCTTGAAGGAGTCAGTAGATCATCAAACACAGATGTTTCTTGAAGGAGTCAGTAGATCATCAAACACAGATGTTTCTTGAAGGAGTCAGTAGATCATCAAACACAGATGTTTCTTGAAGGAGTCAGTAGATCATCAAACACAGATGTTTCTTGAAGGAGTCAGTAGATCATCAAACACAGATGTTTCTTGAAGGGAGTCAGTAGATCATCAAACACAGATGTTTCTTGAAGGAGTCAGTAGATCATCAAACACAGATGTTTCTTTTTGAAGGAGTCAGTAGATCATCAAACACAGATGTTTCTTGAAGGAGTCAGTTAGATCATCAAACACAGATGTTTCTTGAAGGAGTCAGTAGATCATCAAACACAGATGTTTCTTGAAGGAGTCAGTAGATCATCAAACACAGATGTTTCTTGAAGGAGTCAGTAGATCATCAAACACAGATGTTTCTTGAAGGAGTCAGTAGATCATCAAACACAGATGTTTCTTGAAGGAGTCAGTAGATCATCAAACACAGATGTTTCTTAAAGGAGTCAGTAGATCATCAAACACAGATGTTTCTTGAAGGAGTCAGTAGATCATCAAACACAGATGTTTCTTGAAGGAGTCAGTAGATCATCAAACACAGATGTTTCTTGAAGGAGTCAGTAGATCATCAAACACAGATGTTTCTTGAAGGAGTCAGTAGATCATCAAACACAGATGTTTCTTGAAGGAGTCAGTAGATCATCAAACACAGATGTTTCTTGAAGGAGTCAGTAGATCATCAAACACAGATGTTTCTTGAAGGAGTCAGTAGATCATCAAACACAGATGTTTCTTGAAGGAGTCAGTAGATCATCAAACACAGATGTTTCTTGAAGGAGTCAGTAGATCATCAAACACAGAGATGGTTCCAAAGCTTAGGAGCAACAGTCTGGAAGGATTTCTCTCCTCTGGTCCTGAACCGTGTTCAGGAACCATCAGTAGATTCTGATCCACAGACCTCAGAGCCCGAGCTGGGGTGTAAGTCTGGATCAGATCACTGATGGAAGGTCTGACCATGAATAGATCTGAAAGTAAGAACCAGAATTTTAAAATGATCCTGAAAGAAACTGGCAGCCAGTGAAGAGTTTGAAGGAGAAATGTGAGTTCTTCTACTAGAGCGGGTCAGAATTCTGGCTGCAGAGTTTTGTATCAACTGCAGGCGAGACACATCCTTCTGGTTTAGACACTAAATAAACTGTTACAATAGTCCAGACGAGAAGAAACAAACGCATGGATTATAAGATCCAGATCATGTTCCGACAACATTTTCCTAAGTTTAGAGATTTTTCTCAGTTGAAGGAAACAGTTTCTGGTCAGTTTCCTTCAGTGTTGAACAAGAGACATGTCTTTATCAAATACAACACCCAGGTTTCTCAGGCTCAGTTTGACAGACTGACATAAGTCACCCAAGTACTGACTCAACCCTGGAATCTTATCATCAACAATCACCAGTGTTTCAGTTTTGTCCACATTTAGCTGTAAAGTGTTTTCACTCATTGTTTGATTTCTAGCAAACAATTGACTAAGTTCAGCCTCTGGGGCTCAGTTGGATCAAAAGAGCAGTAGAGCTGGATGTCATCAGAAAAAATGTGATAAGAAACATCTGTAAATCTCTGAATGATTTTACCGAGGGGAATCAAGTACAGCGAAAACAATAAAGGACCCAGAACAGAACCTTGAGGGACGCCACACAACAGATCTGCCGATTCAGACCTCATTTGATTGGCAGATACACTAAAACTGCGCCCAGAAAGGTAAGATGAGAACCATTCTAACACAGACCCAGACAGTCTTCATCCCTCAGTCTTCTCAGCAGGATCTGGTTCAACTGTGTCAAAGGCTGAGGACAGATCCAAGAGAACCAGAACAGTGAATTGACCAGAGTCAGCCGACATCATGATGTCACTGGAGACTTTCAATAAAGCTGTCTCCCTAGAGTGATGTTTACGGAAGCCAGACTATATATTGTTATATATGGATATTGTGGTATCCCTTGTGTTGTCTCTGGGTAAGGGTGACCAGAAGGGCTTAAAACAAATGTGTTTGTGGTATCCCTTGTGTTGTCTCTGGGTCAGGGTGGGTCAGACATGAAAATAATGCCTGCATGAAACCAGTTCAATAAATAGTTTGATTTAATGATTATTTTCAGAGGCTTGATCTTAATTAAGTAAGTAAGTAAGTAAGTAAGTAAGTAAGTAAGTAAGTAAGTAAGTAAGTAAGTAAGTAAGTAAGTAAGTAAGTAAGTAAGTAAGTAAGTAAGTAAGTAAATAAGTAAGTAAGTAAGTAAGTAAGTACGTAAGTAAGTAAGTAAGTAAGTAAGTAAGTAAGTAAGTAAGTAAGTAAGTAAGTAAGTAAGTAAGTAAGTAAGTAAGTAAGTAAGTAAGTGAGTAAGTAAGTAAGTGAGTGAGTAATTAAGTGAGTGAGTAAGTAAGTAAGTGAGTGAGTGAGTGAGTGAGTGAGTGAGTGAGTGAGTGAGTGAGTGGTGGTGGTGAGTGAGTGAGTGAGTGAGTGAGTGAGTGGTGAGTGAGTGAGTGGAGTGGTGGTGAGTGAGTGAGTGAGTGAGTGAGTGAGTGGTGAGTGAGTGAGTGAGTGAGTGAGTGAGTGAGTGAGTGAGTGAGTGAGTGAGTGAGTGAGTACGTAAGTAATTGAGTGAGTGAGTGAGTGAGTGAGTGAGTAAGTAAGTAAGTAATTGAGTGAGTGAGTGAGTGAGTGAGTGAGTGAGTAAGTGAGTGAGTAAGTAAGTAAGTAAGTAAGTAAGTAAGTAAGTAAGTAAGTAAGTAAGTAATTAAGTAATTAAGTAATTAAGTAAGTAAGTAAGTAAGTAAGTAAGTAAGTAAGTAAGTAAGTAAGTAAGTATGTAAGTATGTAAGTAAGTAAGTAATATTTGTATATCTGTTTTACTGGAAGTCTCTGTTGAATTGTTCCTCATCTTAAACCCTGACATCTCTACGGGTCACGATCTCAGAATCAACATTAATCTAGTTTTCTCAGATCGAACCATCATAATATCACACAACTAAAAACATAACAAAAGACGTGACACAAAACAACTTCCTGACCTCTTACTAAAAGTCCCATCATGCACTTCAACACATCCCAAACTTAGGGTGTGTCACAAATTGCAGTGTGCGAAAATGTAGCGAGCAATGAGCACTCAATTAGTGCACTCAATTAGTGCACTCAAACGTCCAAAAGTTGAGTGTGGATCGATGGACACTTTCCACCCTCAACATCCACCATCTTAGTGACGTAGACGACGCGTCTTCGGAGGAGATACCGACCTAATGTCTGGAGAAAAAATACAACTTAATAACTTGTTTCATTTGGTGAAAAAGTGTTGTAACGTGTCGTTGATAGTGTTTCAACGACTGGTTACAATCAGTGTTAAAAAGTAGTAGAAGAAGAAGCTGTCGAGTCACTTCCTGTTAGTGTGTAGCAGCAGAGTTTGATTAAGACAGTACTACATGTCGAAATTTGAGCACTTCTCAAGTAAGTGCAATGTCTTACAGTGTACTGTAAAGCAGTGCACTTGGAGAAGTGCACGATTTGAAACACAGCCTTAAAACTGAACATCAGAGAGTTGCTCGTTCACTTCCAGCTCCGGAACATTCTGTCCACGAGGAGCCACTTCACTGCCAGATGCCGTTGAGCAAAGACGCACAAAAACACACAAGTACACGCTTGAGCTGCTGCACAAGTGCAGCTGATTGAGAAACACTGAGATGTTTCCAAGCCAGGAAACAGAAGACAAACCTTAACTAGCTTAACCAGTGCTGTGTCTCAAATCACATACTTCTCTTGGTGCACTGGTTAGTATGCATCAGGATAGTGTACATACTAACTAGTAACTAATGCTGTGTCTCAAATCGCACACTTCTCTTAGTGCACTGGTTAGTATGCATCAGGATAGTGTACATACTAACTAGTAACAAATGCTGTCTCAAATCACATACTTCTCTTATCATGTTGTTGACTTGTTTGTTTGTCTCTCTTCTTTATATTTATATGATCAGATAGTGTACATACTAACTAGTAACTAATGCTGTGTCTCAAATCACATACTTCTCTTAGTGCACTGAAGTTAGTATGCATCAGGATAGTGTACATACTAACTATAACTAATCTGTGTCTCAAATCACATACTTCTCTTAGCGCACTGGTTAGTATGCATCAGGATAGTGTACATACTAACTAGTAACTAATGCTGTGTCTCAAATCGCACACTTCTCTTAGTATACTAGAAGTTAGTATGCATCAGGATAGTGTACATACTAACTAGTAACTAATGCTGTGTCTCAAATCGCATACTTCTCTTAGTATACTAGAAGTTAGTATGCATCAGGATAGTGTACGTACTAACTAGTAACTAATGCTGTGTCTCAAATCGCATACTTCTCTTAGCGCACTGGTTAGTATGCATCAGGATAGTGTACATACTAACTAGTAACTAATGCTGTGTCTCAAATCGCATACTTCTCTTAGCGCACTGGTTAGTATGCATCAGGATAGCGTACATACTAACTAGTAACTAATGCTGTGTCTCAAATCACATACTTCTCTTAGTATACTAGAAGTTAGTATGCATCAGGATAGTGTACATACTAACTAGTAACTAATCCTCCACAGATAGTATGTCTCAAATCACATACTTCTCTTAGTATACTAGAAGTTAGTATCATCAGGATAGTGTACATACTAACTAGTAACTAATCCTCCACAGATAGTTGTCTCAAATCACATACTTCTCTTAGTATACTAGAAGTTAGTATGCATCAGGATAGTGTACATACTAACTAGTAACTAATCCTCCACAGATAGTATGTCTCAAATCACATACTTCTCTTAGTATACTAGAAGTTAGTATCATCAGGATAGTGTACATACTAACTAGTAACTCATACTCCACAGATGGCAGCACGTTTGGTTTCAAGAAATATGAGAAATATTGGCGAAATATTTATACCGGTATATATATATAGATATATATATACTTACAGGTGCTTATATACTGTATATATATATATATATATATATATATATATATATATATATATATATATATATATATATATAAATATATGACGTAACTTCCATTTACAACGTCACTGAGATGGAGTTGTTTAGTGTAGAAAGTGTCCATCGATCCATACTCAGTTTTGTGTATGTTTTAGTGACTATCTAGTGTGTATGGATCACTAAATTTCACATACTTAGAATTGAGACGCACTTATGCACTAAAAATACTAAGTACCAAGTACGCAAGTATTAGATTTGAGACACAGCTCAAGTGAGGAAACAAAAGAAAAAACTTAACTAGCTTAACCAGGTCTAGTCAATTGAATGTATTACTGGAACTAAGCTCTTATCTTATCTTAAACATGTACATATGACACAATATTGTCATCAATCTAGTTTGAGTTTAACCTTATTAAACGTTATTAGGATGAGGTCACACACTTGTGTGTTCCTCTGGCTACACACAAGTGTGTGACCTCATCAGTGATAGTACATTCCGCGACCTTTTCCGCTCTCGTAAAACACGAGCACACAAGAGGTCACATGCTGGTCTCGCGTAGTAAAAGTGTTTGACTCGTAAAATACACAAATTTGAAGAAGAGAAAAAACTCAATTGAAGTGTTTTTACAACACAACTCAGGTAAATAAACACACAGTGGTTTGTGTGAACAAGACCAAGGCCGGTCGTACAGGAATGTAGACTTGGTTCAATAGTCCAGTCACAGCTCCTCCCCCTTTAACACACACACACTCACACACTTACACACTCACACACACACACTCACACACACACACACACACACTCACACACACTCACACACACACATGCTAACATCATGAGCTAAGTGCGTCACAAACTGACATAATATTTTTCGACTAATCTGAACTTTTCGTGTCACAACACAAAGCCTTGAATATGTTTTCAAGCACGAGACAAACTTTTATGTAAACACACTAAGTACTACACAAACAACGACACCTTGTCGCACACAAGCGTCAAGAGATCGTCGACAACATTCGATCTTAACGTTTATATGTTTATCCGAGGAACGTGTCAAACATTTGACAGAAATAAAAGTCATATTTTCAGTTGTTTCTTTATATTTCGATTTAAAAAACACTAAATAAAGCAAGAAAAAATGGATAGTAAAGTTAATTAATACTCAACTTTATGAGTCAACATATCTTAATTAATACTCAACTTTATGAGTCAACATATCTTAATTAATACTCAACTTTATGAGTCAACATATCTTAATTAATACTCAACTTTATGAGTCAACATATCTTAATTAATACTCAACTTTATGAGTCAACATGTCTTAATTAATACTCAACTTTATAGTCAACATCATCTAATACTCAACTTTATGAGTCAACATATCTTAATTAATACTAACTTAGAGTCAACATGTCTTAATTAATACTCAACTTTATGAGTCAACATATCTTAATTAATACTCAACTTTATGAGTCAACATATCTTAATTAATACTCAACTTTATGAGTCAACATATCTTAATAAATACTCAACTTTATGAGTCAACATATCTTAATTAATACTCAACTTTATGAGTCAACATATCTTAATTAATACTCAACTTTATGAGTCAACATATCTTAATTAATACTCAACTTTATGAGTCAACATATCTTAATTAATACTCAACTTTATGAGTATGTCAAGTCAACATATCTTAATTAATACTCAACTTTATGAGTCAACATATCTTAATTAATACTCAACTTTATGAGTCAACATATCTTAATTAATACTCAACTTTATGAGTCAACATATCTTAATTAATACTCAACTTTATGAGTCAACATATCTTAATTAATACTCAACTTTATGAGTCAACATATCTTAATTAATACTCAACTTTATGAGTCAACATATCTTAATTAATACTCAACTTTATGAGTCAACATATCTTAATTAATACTCAACTTTATGTGTCAACATATCTTAATTAATACTCAACTTTATGAGTCAACATATCTTAATTAATACTCAACTTTATGAGTCAACATATCTTAATTAATACTCAACTTTATGAGTCAACATATCTTAATTAATACTCAACTTTATGAGTCAACATATCTTAATTAATACTCAACTTTATGTGTCAACATATCTTAATTAATACTCAACTTTATGTGTCAACATATCTTAATTAATACTCAACTTTATGAGTCAACATATCTTAATTAATACTCAACTTTATGAGTCAACATATCTTAATTAATACTCATTAATGAGTCAACATTCTTAATTAATACTCAACTTTATGAGTCAACATATCTTAATTAATACTCAACTTTATGAGTCAACTATATCTTAATTAATACTCAACTTTATGAGTCAACATATCTTAATTAATACTCAACTTTATGAGTCAACATATCTTAATTAATACTCAACTTTATGTGTCAACATTCAATCTTAATAAATCTCAACTTTATGTGTCAACATATCTTAATTAATACTCAACTTTATGAGTCAACATATCTTAATTAATACTCAACTTTATGAGTCAACATATCTTAATTAATACTCAACTTTATGAGTCAACATATCTTAATTAATACTCAACTTTATGAGTCAACATATCTTAATTAATACTCAACTTTATGAGTCAACATATCTTAATTAATACTCAACTTTATGAGTCAACATATCTTAATTAATACTCAACTTTATGAGTCAACATATCTTAATTAATACTCAACTTTATGAGTCAACATATCTTAATTAATACTCAACTTTATGAGTCAACATATCTTAATTAATACTCAACTTTATGAGTCAACATATCTTAATTAATACTCAACTTTATGAGTCAACATATCTTAATTAATACTCAACTTTATGAGTCAACATATCTTAATTAATACTCAACTTTATGAGTCAACATATCTTAATTAATACTCAACTTTATGAGTCAACATATCTTAATTAATACTCAACTTTATGAGTCAACATATCTTAATTAATACTCAACTTTATGAGTCAACATATCTTATTAATTCTCTCTTTTATTAAATATACTCAACTTTATGAGTCAACATATCTTAATTAATACTCAACTTTATGAGTCAACATATCTTAATTAATACTCAACTTTATGAGTCAACATATCTTAATTAATACTCAACTTTATGAGTCAACATATCTTAATTAATACTCAACTTTATGAGTCAACATGTCTTAATTAATACTCAACTTTATGAGTCAACATATCTACATATCTTAATTAATACTCAACTTTATGAGTCAACATGTCTTAATTAATACTCAACTTTATGAGTCAACATGTCTTAATTAATACTCAACTTTATGAGTCAACATATCTTAATTAATACTCAACTTTATGAGTCAACATATCTAGAGTATTCCCTCGATGACTCTACGAATCTATTCTAAGAACATCCTGGTGTCGAGAGGTCGAACAATATAAAGTAAAGCACAATATAAAGAGAGATTAACTGACATGTTGTTGATAGAAATTGTTATTAAGTTGGATTTTCTTTAAGAATTACACGCTCATGAAGTTTGCAACGACGCTGTCAATCACGTCGTCATCATTTTTCACAAGTTATAGTTGAAAATATGTGATTTTCAATTTTACCATCCATTTAAAACTCTCTGTACGACTTTCTGACTGTAGAAACCTGACCTTCATACACGTTTTAATGTATATTTGTAAACATGTTTCAATGATCAAACCTGGTGTAATGTATGAAATAAGATCGAGAACAAGTTTAAGTAACAATCATTTCTTAAGGAAAACAAGGATTGTAAGATAAAAATAATGATGTGTAGTAACACAACTGACCTTCTCATCTGAGGTGACCTTCAAATCAAATCTCACGTACAACTCATTCATTCATTCATTCATTTTTCTGTTTTTGGATTGTGGGAGGAAATCAGAGGTGAAGCCATGAAGCACATGGAGAACATACTCCAGAAATCAAGCAAGTGGTTCGTGTGTTCTCGATTTTTCAAGGTCACAAAAGTTGAAGTATTGATCCTTCAGGGCGAGTGTGGCGTGAAAACATTAATGAAAGCTTCTGATGGTATCTGTCTCATGGCGGCGTCATGAGGGACGGCGAGCGTCGGGAGCGTCTTGGCATCAGGAGCGAGTCCAGGACGTCGTAGTCACTCATGTGGGGCCAGGATCCCACACCTCCCTCCAGCACGGCCTGTTCCCGATAGTGTCTCCAGACGTAAATAAAGAAGGTCGTGGCTCGAGTGTAAACGCATGTGATCTCGATGTGTGTCACGTCCGCTTTGAAGTATTAATAAGAGGTTTGTTGAACCTGAAGGGCCTTCAGTGGCTCACAAATGTTTGATCATATTTCCTGATAAGTTTTCTTAGAAACGGTCGTCATCCTTCACGCTTCAGTTACTCTTGTAGTGAAGTAGTTACTAAGCTAGCTTAGCGTCGAACTCAGCTAGCAACACTCTATCTATTTTTATTAAAGCGACTTCTTATCGGGTTTTATGACAACAAGCTGGTGTTATCGCATCACGAAATAATGGTTTATTCAATAAAGAACTTCAGGTTCTCTGTATAATCCTATGTTTACTGACGTATAACAACTGGAAGTAAAACTGGGTTTAGCGTTAGTAGCTTTAGCATAGCATTGAGGCGTAATATCTGAACTGACAAAGTGCAAACTTCACTTTCTGGAGTTTAAATACATGATTATTTTCACAGCTTTAGTGACATGTGAGTAAATAAGTAACACAAAATAAGGTCATTTAAATTTCACGTCAACATTTACAGCCATTTACAGAAACATGTTAGCTCCGATTAGCATAGCAACACTACTGAATCAAGTTAACTTTTATAACTTAAAATATAAATGACATACTTTCATAGTTTGGTACCTTTGAACTTGTTTTGTTCCGACATTCCATCTATTTTATAATCACCATTCAGTGTTGTAAAACAATTACACTAAATACTTCCTTCCTTTGAGGACAATAAAAATACCATTGCTAGCATTTAGTTAGCTTAGCAGTATTTTTTATTTATGTATTCTTTTTTTGTCTTTATATTAAACTTTCTTGATCGTACATATATTCACATGTGAACATATCAGTTCAATAAAGACAATGTTTGTATAAACGTAGTATTATTAGTATAGTGGACACAAGTTAGCTTAGCTTGACTTGAAAGAAACTCAATCATTAAAATTAATTTAAGAAAACTTTTTTTTACACACTAAGCTAATATAATAATAAAGACACCCCAATACTTAAAAACTATATTTTGAATTAGTTTGTGTATTTAAATTACCTCATTTTAACTTGTTGTGAGATACTAAAATAATAAAATCATAACAATTATTATTTATTAGTAATTTGTTGTAAGATTTGAAATATAGAGGAAATTTGAGGTCCTGGTGACCCAGTGGTCCTGATCCAGAAAAGTCAAGTTAGAAAAACTACAATACAGTGAGATATAAAACACACACAACCACGTGCACACACACGCACACATGAGCAAGAGTTCAGGGCAAACGTGAGTAATACTGGAAAAGTAAACTTGAGTCAGACGTAGGAATTCTCACTGAATAGATGATTTATAAAGATAACAAATATTAGGAAATTCAACCTTTTTTTCTTTTTTTTTTACTGTAGAATATTAGTCACAATTTAAAAATATTCATTAAATTAAAATTAAATTAAACAATAACTATTTATAATGACGGAGATGTTTTTTCCTCTATATAAAGATAAAGATCTATGTTCTACAGATAATATTGAGGTCCTGAACAGGTCAAGGGTCAGGGGTGTAACTTTGAACAAACCCCAACAAAAACCTCCACAAACGTGTTTCTCTGGACTCCGTGATGTCATGGGGGACCCCTCAGGGGTCAGATGGTCCAAACATACCTTGGCATGAGATGTCGGGATTCTGGTGAGAAGAAGGAATTGAAACATTCCTAGAATAACTTGGAGCATAATCCCCATCGTGCAGGAGTCCAGGGGCCACACAACAATATTTTGGATCGATCCCCCCACAAAAAAAAATAAAAACATCCAAAAACGTGTTAGTCCGAGACTCCGGGTTTCATTCTCCAGACTCTTGGACCAGGACCTTGAAAGTTAGAAGAAGATTTCGAGGTTTAATTCAGATCTTTTTTCTCGACACGTGTCTAAACTTTGCGCTGCAGGTGAAGGTCCAGACGCTCGTCCAGTAGATCCCGCTGAGAATCCAGATCCTCTAGGTCTGTAGTTGAAATCCCGTCCGGATCCGAACAGTGATCCCGGCGCGCGGAGGCAGAAAAAAGTGCCGCATTCTCGCGTCTGAGTCTCAGTGACGTTTGTTCTCCTCGAGGCGCATCTCCAGGATCTCCTCCCGAACCCTCCCCTGACCACTGCAGGACCGGATCTCCTCGCGTCGCGTCTGCCCTTGAGAAGCACCGAGTCAGCATCGCACCGGCGACTCCAGCGCAGGTGACGTGCCTTGCTCGAGGGAAGTTCAGCTCCGGGCAGAAGATGCGGTGGAAGGTCATGTCCTTGGAGGATTGTCTCTGGTGTGAAGCTTCAGAAAATATGGTTAAAATGTCGATGACTTTTCAAAATAAACGACCTTTAATTTAACTACTGGAGCCTCGAAGAGTCAATTTCAGACGAATCTTTATAAACCTCTATTTAAATATAATATATTTACACTTGGATTTTTATAACATATATTACATTTATGAACATTCACATTATGTATCGTTATCAACGTTATCAATGTGATTCAGGTGATGTTTTAACAGATCAATTCACATAAACTATATTATTTGACACATAAGTTTGTGTCCTTATATATCTATATATATATATTTATATCTTAAACTCTGAGGCTCCTGCACAGGTTTGAATGATGTCAATGTGATGTCACTTAAAGAAACAGTGTCTTTGTAATGACCAGCAGGTGTTCACTCTGTGATTTATAAACCTGTAATACTTTTATTTCAGATTAAGAATCATGTTAATGCCTGGAGTTAAAACAAAACTTTGAACACACAAAAAAACTTGTTGTGTAGTTGTTGTAAAGCGACGATTTCATTTTATTAATATTGAAATAATTTAGTTATGATTAAATGATTAAATTGAAAATTGTAAATAATTTGTATATTTTTAAGATCGTTTTTATTTTATTTTGTATTATCTCTTGTACTATTTCTTTCTCCTTGCACTTTATTTTCTTCCAACTGCGCTGTTGTGAAAGTGTGTTTCCCCTCTGGGGATGAATAAAAAATAAAAAAGAAAAAGAAAAAAGAAAAGAAAAGAAAAAGAAATTGTCGCTTTGATGCTATAACATGATTATCTGTCGTTCCATCCATCCATCCACCCATCTATAGTCTATCTATCCATCCATCCGTCCACCCATCCGTCCGTCCGTGCGTCCGTCCGACCGTCCAGCCATCCATAGTCCATCCATCCATCCATCCATCCATCAATCCATCCATCCATCCATCCATCCATCCATCCGTCCGTCCATCCATCCATCCATCCATCCATCCATCCATCCATCCATCCATCCGTCCATCCATCCGTCCGTCCGTGCGTCCGTCCGACCGTCCAGCCATCCATAGTCCATCCATCCATCCATCCATCCATCCATCCATCCATCCATCCATCCATCCATCCATCCATCCATCCATCCATCCATCCATCCATCTATCCATCCATCCATCCATCCATCCATCTATCCATCCACCCATCATGCATCATCCATCATCCATCCATCCATCCGTCCGTCTACCCATCCATAGTCTATCTATCCATCCATCCATCCCTTCCTTCCCTCCCCTCCCTCCCTCCCTCCCTCCCTCCCCTCCCTCCCTCCCTCCCTCCTTCCCTCCCTCCCTCCTCCATTCATCCATCCCTCCCTCCATCCCTCCCTCCCTCCATCCATCCATCCATCCATCCATCCATCCATCCATCCCTCCATCCCTCCATCCATCCATCCATCAATAGTCTATCCATCCCTCCCAAAAAAAACAGGATTTTGCTGAGAAGTTCTGGCGCTAAAATGATTTGCTCTTAGTGACTCTTGCTGATACTGAAATCAAATGACAGTAAAACTTGCTCAAAGTCAGGTATAAAAAACAAACAATCCTAAAGTCAGACGTTCCTTTAACTTGTTGTTATGAAGCAGCAGTTTTAGAAGAGCTGACGCTCATGACCCTCACACATGGTTTCGTGTTGAAACCTTCGTTTCCTCATGAGTCTTGATTTAACTTCCTGTGCTGACACCAGCGTCTCACTCATGGAGCCCGGGTCAGATCGGGCCACATGAGGGCGTCTGGACACGCAGGACCATTTTCTCTTTAAGTAAACAATAAATTACTATTATTCTCAACTAAAATAACATTTATTTTTTATATGTCATGTGATGCAACGTGATGACTGTAATCAAACGTGGATTTATTCTATCCTTTTTTCTTTTTTTTCTGAGGTCAAAGGTCAGGTTGTCGTGGTAACAAGTAACTTGTTCCATAAATCTCCCCGAAATAAAACGTGTTTTGAAATGTTGTTATTGGTTCTGTTCGTCTTCGGAGCAACACTGGTTCAATAAATCTGAAGCTCACACGATCAATAACGTTTAACTTGTCACATGACAAGATAGATCCAGACTTCTGACCAATCAGGACCAAGTGTCTCACAGGGTGTTTTTATTTGTGTAACTCAGAGAATACGTTATAATCATAGTGTCACTTGTTAAACCAAATCAATGAAATTCACTAATGAACTGTAGTATCGCAGTAAACACTCAAGACAGAAGCAATCGAACTCTGGTGCATCATTGTGTCATTTATCACATTATACTTGTTTATTAAACAAACTTAAAATAATTTAACAAATGATTATATTATCTTTGTGTATTTGTGACGAAGGAACAAGTGGTAAAAAATGAGTTTAAAAAATGATAATTGACATAAAAAGGATAATTTGTGTAAAGTTAACTTTGATATAATATTAAATAGACGAGTTGCTATATTGAAATAAAATTCTCTTCGCTTTAGGCTGAAGTATTTATATAAATTAACAATAAATAAATGTATAATAAATACATACATTAAAGAAGTCAGTGGGACACAAGGAAGGCGACGAGGTCAGGGCAGTAGAGTTGACTTTATTAAAGCCTTTTAGTCAGAATTATTTACAATAAAATGACGTCACTTCAGCAGCATGTCCTTCTCTCTCAAGTATGACGTCACGTTCATTTAAATAAAACTCTTAAAATACTTTCACATCGAGAACTTTGCTTCCACCTGCAGGACAAATGAGGAACTTGTCCCTTCAGTCACTTGAACTTCTCCGCGAACTTGGCTTGTTTCTGGCGCATGATTTCAAGTTGTTTCTCGAAACCGTTGATCCTGAAACGAAGCAGGAATTATTCACGCGTCGGGTTCGAATCCCGGAAGTTCAGGGAAACACACCTGGCCTGCTCCTTGGACTCGTTGTATAATTCCGTGATGACTCTGTCCTTCTCATCCATATAGTTACTGTGAACTTCTTTAAGTTTACTAAAATGACAAAAACAACATTTCACACATTTTCTTTAAAGTACACTTTAATATAGGATGTTGTTCTGTTCTTAACATAATCTCAATTTTCTTAAAGTTAAGATTATGGATGGATGACTTCTCTGCAGTGGTCAGTACCTGGTAACGTGGCAAGTGAAGCGAATGTTCTTGTGTCTTTATTGAAACCTCTCCTAATACCATTACAGCGAAGCCCTTCCAGTAGTTATCAGACAAACTTCTACTAATCTTGTAGACTCACTTCAAAAATGTACTTAATTAAAGCAAACTTCACCAGTCACTGTAGTATTACTCCACAAGTCACTGTAGTATTACTCCACCAGTCACTGTAGTATTACTCCACAAGTCACTGTAGTATTACTCCACCAGTCACCGTAGTATTACTCCACCAGTCACTGTAGTATTACTCCACAAGTCACTGTAGTATTACTCCACCAGTCACTGTAGTATTACTCCACAAGTCACTGTAGTATTACTCCACCAGTCACCGTAGTATTACTCCACCAGTCACTGTAGTATTACTCCACAAGTCACTGTAGTATTACTCCACCAGTCACCGTAGTATTACTCCACCAGTCACTGTAGTATTACTCCACAAGTCACTGTAGTATTACTCTCACCAGTCACCGTAGTATTACTCCACCAGTCACTGTAGTATTACTCCACCAGTCACTGTAGTATTACTCCACCAGTCACCGTAGTATTACTCCACCAGTCACTGTAGTATTACTCCACCAGTCACTGTAGTATTACTCCACAGTCACGTAGTTTACTCCACCAGTCACCGTAGTATTACTCCACCAGTCACTGTAGTATTACTCCACCAGTCACTGTAGTATTACTCCACCAGTCCCCGTAGTATTACTCCACCAGTCACCGTAGTATTACTCACCAGTCACTGTAGTATTACTCCACCATCACCGTAGTATTACTCCACCAGTCCCCGTAGTATTACTCCACCATCACTGTAGTATTACTCCACCAGTCACTGTAGTATTACTCCACCAGTCCCCGTAGTATTACTCCACCAGTCACCGTAGTATTACTCCACCAGTCACTGTAGTATTACTCCACCAGTCACCGTAGTATTACTCCACCAGTCACTGTAGTATTACTCCACCAGTCACCGTAGTATTACTCCACCAGTCACCGTAGTATTACTCCACCAGTCACTGTAGTATTACTCCACCAGTCCCCATAGTATTACTCCACCTCTAACTGTAGTATTACTCCACCATTCACTGTAATATTTCTCCGCGAAGCTTCCTAGTAATACACCTCGCGGAGCAATACTAACATTATATTAATTTCTTTAATTTACAGACATTGAATACCTGTATAACGAGGATAAATATAATCACAATGACACAACACTCCTAATACACACATGTACCAAGAACCATCAAAGAAGAATAAAGCCCAGAGTTGGACTGAAGTACCTGTAGATGACGAAGTGAGCTCCCAGACCCAGCAGCGAGATGAGGAGACAACATCCAACCACCAGAAGGCTCATCCTCCTCCTCTGCTGAAGATCTTCTCCCGTCATCTGCTGAGGATCGCGGAACTGCTCCCAGTACCTGGCGTTGTCGTCCTCGGCCTCGGCGCTGGCGTCAGAGACGAGAGTTGACTCGAGGAAGACCCGGTGGATCGGGTTGTGTTGGACTCACCTGGCTCCGGACTGAGTGGACTGAGTGGACTGAGTGGACTGAGTGGACTGAGTGGAGGTAGATGTGAAGGGTCGATGTGCTCTGAACGTCATTTTCACGTCGTATTCTTTCCTGCTGCGATCTTTGCTCAACACTCTGTACGCCTCGTTTAGTTCCACGAAGCGGCTGTGAAGGCTCGGGTCCGAGGGGTCGCTGTCGGGGTGCAGCTGCAGGTTCATAACAATATATTAATAATGATTAAATGTGTCAACGATCGACACTTTCTGACCTCAACCACAAACAAAAATCACTTATAGGTAGTCGTTAGGAATAGATCACACTATTTTCCTAATGTTATTCTGTAAAGTTGATATATTAAGAACAACATGTCGAAGCTACTGCAGAAGAAACGAGAACATGTTGGCTGTAATTCAAACGAGGAAACATCGCCCTCATGCGGTAGAATGCCTCATTGCACATTCCAAGTTAACTTTCTTTTTGAGGACGTTCTTTCATTATAAACTAAATATTCCTTATTTGTGATGTAATACCTGTAGTTGTAAATAACACATATATGTTACACAATATTAAGAACATCAACAAGTAAAAAGTGCTAAAAATAAAAAGAGAAACAGTTGTAACAGTAAATAATTTAAAATAAAACTGCAAAAAAAAAAATAATAATATGAAGTGGAAGTTATAACAACCGTTGAGTGATTTGTGTGATTCTATACTAAAGCAAAATTAAAACTATTAAAAAATAAACATTTGAGGAACAGGAATATTAAGATTAAAACACACAATGTACACAATATTTTAGTCATTACAATAACTTGCTAACACACCCAATAGAGATGTGTGTCTTTACTTTAATATTGTCGATTCTATTTTACAAATGTGGTTCATCCTCATAAGTATATATCGATGACACACACCTTCTTAGATTTGTCAAAAAATGCACTTTTGATTTCCTCCAACGACGCATTGGACTTCACTCCCAGCAGATCGTAGTGTGATGATCTTCTGCAGCAGGAGAACACGAGGAGGTGAACACACACCTACACCTGCAGTGACTTCATACACATGTCATCAACGTTTACCTGTTTGCAAGCGTCTGAGAGAGAAGACGCACTTGACTCCGGCAGCACCACAGACATGTGCGACACAACTGGAGCTGAAGCTTCATCTGCATGATTGTTCTTTAAGATGCTTTGAGGACGAGCAGGAGCTGCTGAACAGACAAGTTTAGCATCAACTAGTGTGACAGTATTACAGATCTTTATTTAGTTATTCACATGCAGTGTATTAACTTTACTTTAAATCTATTTGTAAATAAATGTTGTAAACACTGAAAAAATGGAGGAGTTTGTTATGTGAAGAATACACAATTTACACACATATATTAATCATTAAACACATTCAAAGGTTGAAATATGTTTAAAAGAAATTAAAATGAGTGCTTTTGGAGGAAAAACAAGCCAATAACATTTCAACAGCCTGCGACACAAACCCGCGATTTAAAAATAAAAATAAAAACAATGTTTATAGTCAGTTAAAGAGGAGTTTGAAGTAAACTGTGTTTTTGTTCCCCTTTGTCAGTTAGTTGTCAAAGAAAGTGTTGAATCATCAACTCTCTGCATGTTTAACAACAAACAGTCTAAACATGAAGAACAACATCGAGAAAATAAACTGGATTTTACATCATTTAAATTCTTTTGTTTCTCAGGAATGTTCATCAGAGTCGGTTTGCAAAGTAAATACACTTTGTTTAAGGTTAAATACACGTCTTAACGACCAAATGTGATCTTTTATCAAAAGGTGACATGCTATTGAAAAGACGGTGGAAATAGTTTTAAACAATATTTTAAGAGTCAATGAATGAAAAGTGTTTGATTTGAACACACGAGCTAATGCTAACAGCTGTTAGCCTCAACAATAACAAACACACGATGAAAATGCAGATTGATCCAAACATCATAGACATTTGTAGACGATTTAAAACCATTAAGAGTGAGAAGAAGAAGGTCATACCAGCGGGACTCCAGCCAAGAACGTTGTTATAAGAGCCGTGTTGCGTAAACTCAACAGTCATCAAGCTCGCTACTCTGCATCCATCCGGAAATAGAATACATCTTCTTCAAAATAAGAGCAAGAAGTAGGAAAGGAATCGACTTTTGTTGTTGGCGTATGTGACTAATATTAAACGTTATAATATTTTTTGTGAAAAAACAAAAACAATTATATACAATTTAATAAACTATGTAATTAATTAAGTTTTTTTAAACCGGAAATGAGCCCGATCGACGACCAACAAAATGATGTATCCACGGCGGCTTGATTTAACAGGGGAGACCAAAATATAATTATTTTAAAATCACATTAATTCGAATAGATCTTGATGTTGTTAAAAAAAAAACCTAAATGATGTTTTATATATTAAAATAAATGAAAAAGGCTGCAGTTAACTTCGCCCGCTAGGGGCCGCTGGTGAGCAGACGTGGATCCAAACAGAGGAAGTAACTTCAGGCGCGTCACGTCAGGTTCAGTCGCAACGTTTTTCCTCATTTTTACAATATATTCTCGACTTTAAACCGTGATATGTGTCTGATCAGGATTCTTTGCTGCGAACCTTCACGTGTTTTAACAAAAATACTTTTAGTTCGACATTTTTAACGTTAAACCTTCACGTGTTTAAACGCGCCTTCATGATGGATTTAACTTCAATTTATATATTTAATATTGTTGGTGTTAAAAACTGATCTACTGTGGTTTTCATGTGTGTCTGGTTTGATAAATACTTACAACATAAACATCTTAAAATATGTGAGCATGTGGTTCTGAATTTGAGATGATTTTCAGGAGCAGAAATAATTTAAATCCAAATATTCCTGGAAGTCTTTGTTGACCTTTGACCTTCACACGTGACATAATCCATTGAAATGAACGAGATCATTTCCATCTAGAGCTCTACTCCGAGTCCCTCACAGATGACTCTTCATCTCTGGTAGAAACAGAAGATAAAGAGATTAAAAGCAGCTCATCTGTGATCTTGTTATTCTCACAGTGAACATTGTTGTCAATAAACAACCAGCACCATAAATATGTTTATTTGTAAGTATTTGGAACTTGAAAAGTAGGAAATAGAAATACAATAAACCCGAAAGAGAAGAAGAAAGAAAGAAATATACTTTAAAAAATGTATTTTAAAATGAAGCAAATACTCATAATAATTTAGAAACGAATGGAAAGTTGTTCATAAAGGTTGTGAGTTTTTCAAACCTGATGTTCGTATAAACTTACGGTTCGAGGAATAAATGTGTAACTGTGTGTGTAACAGTGTGTGTAACCATGTGTGTAACAGTGTGTGTAACTGTGTGTGTAACTGTGTGTGTAACTGTGTGTAACTGTGTTTAACTGTGTGTGTAACTGTGTGTGTAACTGTGTGTGTAACCATGTGTGTAACCATGTGTAATACTGCGTGTAAAACTCTGTGTGTAACTGTGTTGGGGTGTGTGTGTAACAGTGTGTGTAACAGTGTGTGTAACCGTGTCTGTAACCGTGTGTGTAACTGTGTGTAACTGTGTGTGTAACAGTGTGTGTAACCATGTGTGTAACAGTGTGTGTAACCGTGTCTGTAACCGTGTGTGTAACTGTGTGTGTAACAGTGTGTGTAACCATGTGTGTAACCGTGTGTGTAACTGTGTTGGGGTGAGTGTGTAACCGTGTGTGTAACTGTGTTTAACCGTGTGTGTAACTGTGTGTGTAACTGTGTGTGTAACTATGTTTGTAACTGTGTGTGTAACAGTGTGTGTAACAGTGTGTGTAACAGTGTGTGTAACCGTGTGTGTAACCGTGTGTGTAACTGTGTGTGTAACAGTGTGTGTAACCATGTGTGTAACCGTGTGTGTAACTGTGTGTAATAATAATAATAATAATTTAAATCCAAATATTCCTGGAAGTCTTTGTTGACCTTTGACCTTCACACGTGACATAATCCATTGAAATGAACGAGATCATTTCCATCTAGAGCTCTACTCCGAGTCCCTCACAGATGACCCTTCATCTCTGGTAGAAACAGAAGATAAAGAGATTAAAAGCAGCTCATCTGTGATCTTGTTATTCTCACAGTGAACATTGTTGTCAATAAACAACCAGCACCATAAATATGTTTATTTGTAAGTATTTGGAACTTGAAAAGTAGGAAATAGAAATACAATAAACCCGAAAGAGAAGAAGAAAGAAAGAAATATACTTTAAAAAATGTATTTTAAAATGAAGCAAATACTCATAATAATTTAGAAACGAATGGAAAGTTGTTCATAAAGGTTGTGAGTTTTTCAAACCTGATGTTCGTATAAACTTACGGTTCGAGGAATAAATGTGTAACTGTGTGTGTAACTGTGTGTGTAACAGTGTGTGTAACCATGTGTGTAACAGTGTGTGTAACCATGTGTGTAACCGTGTGTGTAACCATGTGTGTAACTGTGTGTGTAACTGTGTGTAACTGTGTGTAACTGTGTGTAACTGTGTGTAACTGTGTTTAACTGTGTGTGTAACTGTGTGTGTAACTGTGTGTGTAACTGTGTGTGTAAATGTGTGTGTAACCGTGTGTGTAACCGTGTGTAATACTGCGTGTAAAACTCTGTGTTTAACCGTGTGTGTAACTGTGTGTGTAACTGTGTGTGTAACCGTGTCTGTAACTATGTGTAACTGTGTGTGTAACCATGTGTGTAACAGTGTGTGTAACCATGTGTGTAACAGTGTGTGTAACCATGTGTGTAACTGTGTGTAACTGTGTGTGTAACTGTGTGTGTAACTGTGTGTGTAACCGTGTGTGTAACCATGTGTAATACTGCGTGTAAAACTCTGTGTGTAACCGTGTGTGTAACTGTGTGTAACTGTGTTTAACTGTGTTGGGGTGTGTGTGTAACCGTGTGTGTAACTGTGTGTGTAACTGTGTGTGTAACTGTGTGTGTAACAGTGTGTGTAACCATGTGTGTAACCATGTGTGTAACAGTGTGTGTAACTGTGTGTGTAACAGTGTGTGTAACCGTGTCTGTAACCGTGTGTGTAACTGTGTGTGTAACTGTGTGTGTAACAGTGTGTGTAACAGTGTGTGTAACCATGTGTGTAACAGTGTGTGTAACAGTGTGTGTAACCGTGTCTGTAACCGTGTCTGTAACCGTGTGTGTAACTGTGTGTAACAGTGTGTGTAACCATGTGTGTAACAGTGTGTGTAACCGTGTCTGTAACCGTGTGTGTAACTGTGTGTGTAACAGTGTGTGTAACCATGTGTGTAACCGTGTGTGTAACTGTGTGTGTAACTGTGTTGGGGTGTGTGTGTAACCGTGTGTGTAACTGTGTTTAACTGTGTGTGTAACTGTGTGTGTAACTGTGTGTGTAACTATGTTTGTAACTGTGTGTGTAACTGTGTGTGTAACAGTGTGTGTAACCGTGTCTGTAACCGTGTGTGTAACAGTGTGTGTAACCATGTGTGTAACCGTGTGTGTAACTGTGTGTAACAGTGTGTGTAACCGTGTGTGTAACTGTGTGTGTAACAGTGTGTGTAACCATGTGTGTAACAGTGTGTGTAACTGTGTGTAACAGTGTGTGTAACCGTGTGTGTAACAGTGTGTGTAACTGTGTGTAACAGTGTGTGTAACCATGTGTGTAACTGTGTGTAACTGTGTGTAACAGTGTGTGTAACTGTGTGTGTAACAGTGTGTGTAACTGTAATAAAAGTAATATATATTTATATGCCCGAGACCAGGGTCACAAAGCGCTTTAACAATCAAAACAATACTCAAAACAGTACATACTTCAAAGATCAAGACAACACCGTGTGTAACTGTGTGTGTAACAGTGTGTGTAACTGTGTGTGTAACAGTGTGTGTAACCATGTGTGTAACCGTGTGTGTAACTGTGTAACCATGTGTGTAACAGTGTGTGTAACTGTGTGTAATAGTGTGTGTAACAGTGTGTGTAACAGTGTGTGTAACTGTGTGTGTAACAGTGTGTGTAACCATGTGTGTAACTGTGTGTAACAGTGTGTGTAACTCTGTGTAACAGTGTGTGTAACTGTGTTTAACTGTGTGTGTAACCATGTGTGTAACTGTGTGTAACCATGTGTGTAACCGTGTGTGTAACCGTGTGTAACCATGTGTGTAACAGTGTGTGTAACCATGTGTGTAACAGTGTGTGTAACTGTGTGTAACTGTAGACGTGAAGGAATGATGGACTCTGAAGTGTCTCTGCTGCTGGACTGTGCTGCTTGGAACGGTCTGAGACGGTTCCAGGTCCAGGTGGAAATATGTGAAAGGTATCAATAATGTTCTTGAAGTATTAAAATACATGTTTGTGTTCTCATGTGACACGTCAAATACTTTTGAATCGCAGTAGATGAAAGTTCACGTTGATGATATCATGACCTGAACGATGATAAGATAAGACATGATTGATGTCAACGATTATTAACGATATTATTATTATATTATAACGAGAGTCAAACTGTTGGTTTGAGTGTTTGTTGAAGAAGAAGAAACACAGACACAGTTAAAATAGACGAAACACGTCAGAATCACAACTTCCTGTTCCTGTAAATATACATTCGTCACTCTTCTGTGATTGACAGCCCTGATCAGCCCTGACGGTTCATGCAGAAAAATACTTTGATATTTTTTTGAGGTTAAAAAACCCCCAAAATGTTCTGTTTTACTTCTTTGTTTGTTGTACTTGTTTCCAAAAACGTGTAGAGGTTGATTGAGAACTTTACATGGTTTGTAGTTTGTAGTGTCAATGTTTTTGTCCTGATGGTGACGTATCACGATACAGTGTCAACGATACGATATATAGTGATATTGTAGTAACAAGGATATATTTGAAGTATTGTCCAGTACTTGACTCTGGTGTTGTGATAGTGTAGTAACAAGGATATATGTGTAGTATTGTCCAGTACTTGATTCTGGTGTTGTGATAGTGTAGTAACAAGTATATATGTGTAGTATTGTCCAGTACTTGACTCTGGTGTTGTGATAGTGTAGTAACAAGTATATATGTGTAGTATTGTCCAGTACTTGACTCTGGTGTTGTGATAGTGTAGTAACAAGTATATATGTGTAGTATTGTCCAGTACTTCACTCTGATGTTGTGATAGTGTAGTAACAAGTATATATGTGTAGTATATATATGTGTAGTATTGTCCAGTACTTGACTCTGGTGTTGTGATAGTGTAGTAACAAGTATATATGTGTAGTATTGTCCAGTACTTGACTCTGGTGTTGTGATAGTGTAGTAACAAGTATATATGTGTAGTATTGTCCAGTACTTGATTCTGGTGTTGTGATAGTGTAGTAACAAGTATATATGTGTAGTATTGTCCAGTACTTGATTCTGGTGTTGTGATAGTGTAGTAACAAGTATATATGTGTAGTATTGTCCAGTACTTGACTCTGGTGTTGTGATAGTGTAGTACCAAGTATATATGTGTAGTATTGTCCAGTACTTGACTCTGGTGTTGTGATAGTGTAGTAACAAGTATATATGTGTAGTATTGTCCAGTACTTGACTCTGGTGTTGTGATAGTGTAGTAACAAGTATATATGTGTAGTATTGTCCAGTACTTGACTCTGGTGTTGTGATAGTGTAGTAACAAGTATATATGTGTAGTATTGTCCAGTACTTGACTCTGGTGTTGTGATAGTGTAGTAACAAGTATATATGTGTAGTATTGTCCAGTACTTGACTCTGGTGTTGTGATAGTGTAGTAACAAGGATATATTTGAAGTATTGTCCAGTACTTGATTCTGGTGTTGTGATAGTGTAGTAACAAGTATATATGTGTAGTATTGTCCAGTACTTGACTCTGGTGTTGTGATAGTGTAGTAACAAGTATATATTTGAAGTATTGTCCAGTACTTGACTCTGGTGTTGTGATAGTGTAGTAACAAGTATATATGTGTAGTATTGTCCAGTACTTGACTCTGGTGTTGTGATAGTGTAGTAACAAGTATATATGTGTAGTATTGTCCAGTACTTGACTCTGGTGTTGTGATAGTGTAGTAACAAGTATATATGTGTAGTATTGTCCAGTACTTGACTCTGGTGTTGTGATAGTGTAGTAACAAGTATATATGTGTAGTATTGTCCAGTACTTGACTCTGGTGTTGTGATAGTGTAGTAACAAGTATATATGTGTAGTATTGTCCAGTACTTGACTCTGGTGTTGTGATAGTGTAGTAACAAGTATATATGTGTAGTATTGTCCAGTACTTGATTCTGGTGTTGTGATAGAGTAGTAACAAGTATATATGTGTAGTATTGACAAAGTTTTACTGCAGCACAAAAATGAACGTGGTTCGAATATTTTCATGTTTATTTATAAAAGAAAATCTAATATTTTAATACTTTATTGAAGTATAATCCACAAAAGAACTGTGGTAAAAATAAATGAGTTTAAAACCAAAAATATGAAAAAACTGCTGACAGTGCAGTTTAATATGGACACAGTCATAAAGAATGTTCAGGAAATGATGTATATTTTTGGAAGAACCTGTAAAAAGTTTCAGGTCACAGTGATTATTACTTCTTGACCTGTGATGACCCTCGACCTCTTGACCTCAGCTTCAACAGGCAGACGGACGCAGGCCTGGAGCAGGACATCCACCGGGTCTGGACCGAGCGCTGGACGAAGCAGCCGTGGCTCTTCAACGGAGCCAAGTTCAGACTTCACTCCTTCAAGATGGCGTCGCTCGACGGTCTCCAGCCGCCACGAGCCGTCGCTCACCTGGACGACGCACCTGTGCCAGGTGAGGACGTCGCGTGTGAGGCTCCGCCCCTTCTCACCCTGAGGCTGGGCCTCACCTGCTACAAGGACTACCTCGGCACCAACTGGTCGGGTCGGGCGGACGAGCTGCGCGGCCGCGGCGAGCGAGAGTTCGGCGACCGTCTGGCGCTGCTGGCTCAGCCTCTGGGCGTCGGCGCCGTCATGTCCACCAGCGACGGGAAGGTGGTTCTGATCCGCAGGAGCCAGAAGGTGGCGGAGGCCGGGGGACTGCTGGACATACCCGGGGGTCACCCGGAGCCCAAGGTGAGAGAGGTCAAAGGTCCCGGCCAAGGTCAGGCGGTTGACGTGCTGCGACCTCTGCAGGTGGTCTGCGAGGGTTTGGGTCGGACCGTCGGCGAGCAGGACATCACGACGGCGCTGCTGCGGCAGAAACCCGACGCCGTCGTCGCAGAACTTTTCTCGTCCGTGTGCGCCGAGATCAGAGACGAGGTGAGTCACGTGACCGGCGTCACATGACCGGCGTCACATGACCGGCGTCACATGGCCGTCGTCACATGACCGGCGTCACATGGCCGTCGTCACATGACCGGCCACATGACCGCCACATGACCGGCGTCACATGACCGTCGTCACATGACATGACCGGCGTCACATGACCGGCGTCACATGACCGGCGTCACATGACCCTCGTCACATGACCGGCGTCACATGACCGTCGTCACATGACCGGCGTCACATGACCGGCGTCACATGACCCTACATGACCGGCGTCACATGACCGGCGTCACATGACCGGGCGCTTCACATGACCGCCCCACATGACCGGCGTCACATGACCGGCGTCACATGACCGTCGTCACATGACCGGCGTCACATGACCGGCGTCACATGACCGTCGTCACATGACCGGCGTCACATGACCGGCGTCACATGACCGGCTTCACATGACCGTCGTCACATGACCGGCGTCACATGACCGTCGTCACATGACCGGCGTCACATGACCGGCGTCACATGACCGGCGTCACATGACCGTCGTCACATGACCCTCGTCACATGACCGGCGTCACATGACCGGCGTCACATGACCGGCGTCACATGACCGTCGTCACATGACCGGCGTCACATGACCGGCGTCACATGACCTTCACATGACGGGTCACATGACCGGCGTCACATGACCGGCGTCACATGACCGGCGTCACATGACCGACGTCACATGACCGGCTTCACATGACCGGCTTCACATGACCGTCGTCACATGACCGTCGTCACATGACCGTCGTCACATGACCGTCGTCACATGACCGTCGTCACATGACCGTCGTCACATGACCGTCGTCACATGACCGTGCTTCACATGAGTCACATGACCGCTGCGTCACATGACCTTGTCACATGACCGCTCCACATGACCATCACATGACCGGCGTCACATGAAAATAATTTAAAAACTATCGTCAAACATAACGTTACATATTACAGAACGGTGTCATAATTTAAAAACTATTGAAAATAATTCAAAAACTATTAAAATTGATTTACATATTATAAAAAAGTGTATAATTTAAAAACTATTGAAAATAATTGAAAAACTATTAAAAATAATTGACAAACTATCAAAATAATAAACAAACTATTTAATATTATTTACAAACTTAAAAAATAATTTACAAACTTTAAAAAATAATTTATAAATTATTGAAAATATTTTTTCTTCTCCAGGTAAACGTTCCTCTCGGGTTCCTCGCGGAGCCGGTTCTGATGGGAGTCGCTCTGAACCACACCAGTGCTGGACGACCCAGTGCAGAGTTCCACGTCAGGTACTTGATGTTGACTCAGGGTGTGAAGGAAGCACACACACACACACACACACACACACACACACACACACACACACACACACACACACACACACACACACACACACACACACACACACACACACACTGGACACACTGGTGACAGTTGCTGAGAAGAGATCATTGAACAAACTACTGTCCATCATGATGATGACATCATCCTCTCAACACTGTCATCAGTGAACAGAGAAGCAGATGAAGCACGAATGCTCCTCCCATGATGCAACACTAATAGACTCAGGGACTCATTCATTCCTCGGGCTATTAAATTGTACAATTCTGAGTTTGGGGGCAGGAGTGGAGTGAAAGTATCTGGATGTTCTGTTCTATGTTAGTCTTTGTATCCTTTGTTGTTTTATTTGATCTATGTTCTTTATCTTTATACTTAGATTGTATCATCTTGTTCTTCCTCTTATGTTCTTTTCTTATTTTATTTTTTATGTATTATTTTTTATTGTTTATGAAAAATTGCTGGCTATTGGTAAAAAATAAATCCCCGAAGGAGACCTCCTGAGGGATCAATAAAGTTGAACCTCACCTTACTTGCGACTGGTGCAGAGGTTAAGATTGGTTGAGACTAGTTAAGTTCTCCAGGTGTTGATTCCTTGTGTTCTCAGCTGCTCGCTCACGTCTGATGAAGTCACAACGCTGTACTGGGAAGGAGGAGCCGAAGCTCACGAGTCCACGGACGTCGTCTTCATCACGACGAGGGTAAATGATCGACAATTATAACTCATTTACCTTCAGATTTAATTGACCTTACCTACCTTACCTTACCTTACCTTAGATGTAACAATAACAAACTATAAAGACCCAGAATGTGCTTCAACAAACCAACTGTCATCAGTCGTTCGAGGATATTTTTCTTATTAACAGTGAAACTGATGGATCTGTTCGTACGTATGGAGTCGTTTCTGTGTCATGAAACTGAGGAACATATATACTGTAAAACTGTAGCAATGTTTTTTTGACTATCCAAGAATATTAATACTTAATCTTTGTTTGAAAACTTTCTTATGGGTAATTTATATATATACAGTATATGTATATATATATATATATATATTTTTTTTTGATGTATATCAACTCCAATTATTATTAATTACTCATTGTATGTTGTAATAACACTTATTTGGTTTTAAATTGTATAACAAGTGCATTTGCTTGCGAATATTAAAGTTAAAAAATGGAATAATATAAAATTTGATTAAGACTAAACCTTATTTAATAAAATGTTTTGTTCTCTTGACGACATTTATGTCACGTGACCCCTGAGGACATTGAATTGATCGCCTTGTTATAGATTATATTTTAGTAAATGAATAGTGTTAAAACAAACACAATATTAATTAGAAAATGTATTAAACTATCACATGAAACAATGTAATTACTTAAAGTAACAGGTTTGATTTGTGACATATTAATAATCAACTCTCAATAATCAATTAATGCATGATTTATAATAACTTAAATATGTGGAATAACAATAAAAGATTTCTGTGAGATATGAAATATTACACAATAATAATTATTTATAATGAAATGACAAGTGTTTATTGTAAACAAAAGTGTTTATTGTAAACAAAAGTTTTTATTCTAAACAAAAGTGTTTATTTCAAACAAGTGTTTTGTAAACAAGTGTTTATTGCAAACAAAAGTGTTTATTCTAAACAAAAGTGTTTATAGTAAACAAAAGTCTTTATTGCAAACAAAAGTGTTTATTCTAAACAAAAGTTTTTATTCTAAACAAAAGTGTTTATTGTAAACAAGTGTTTATTGCAAACAAAAGTGTTTATTGCAAACAAAAGTGTTTATTCTAAACAAAAGTGTTTATTTCAAACAAGTGTTTTGTAAACAAGTGTTTATTGCAAACAAAAGTGTTTATTGCAAACAAAAGTGTTTATTGCAAACAAAAGTGTTTATTCTAAACAAAAGTGTTTATAGTAAACAAAAGTGTTTATTGCAAACAAAAGTGTTTATGGTAAACAAAAGTGTTTATGGTAAACAAAAGTGTTTATGGTAAACAAAAGTGTTTATTGCAAACAAAAGTGTTTATAGTAAACAAAAGTGTTTATTGCAAACAAGTGTTTATTGCAAACAAAAGTGTTTATAGTAAACAAAAGTATTTATTCTAAACAAAAGTGTTCATAGTAAACAAAAGTGTTTATTCTAAACAAGTGTTTATTGTACACAAAAAAGTTTACTGTAAAAAAAAGTGTTTATTCTAAACAAAAGTGTTCATAGTAAACAAAAGTTGTTATCGTAAACAAGTGTTTATTGCAAACAAGTGTTTATTGTAAACAAGTGTTTATTGCAAACAAGTGTTTATTGTTCACAAAAAAGTTTACTGTAAACAAAAGTGTTTATTGTAAACAAGTGTTTATTGTACACAAAAAAGTTTACTGTAAACAAAAGTGTTTATTCTAAACAAGTGTTTATTGTACACAAAAGTTTACTGTAAACAAAAGTGTTTATTGCAAAGAAGTGTTTATTGTACACAAAAAAGTTTATCGTAAACAAAAGTGTTTATTGCAAACAAGTGTTTATTGTAAACAAAAGTGTTTATTGTAAACAAGTGTTTATTGCAAACAAGTGTTTATCGTAAACAAAAGTGTTTATTGTAAACAAGTGTTTATTGCAAACAAGTGTTTATCGTAAACAAAAGTGTTTATTGTAAACAAGTGTTTATTGCAAACAAGTGTTTATTGTACACAAAAAAGTTTATCGTAAACAAGTGTTTATTGTAAACAAGTGTTTATTGTAAACAAGTGTTTATTGTAAACAAGTGTTTATTGTGCAAACAAGTGTTTATCGTAAAAATCAAACAAGTGTTTATTGCAAACAAGTGTTTATTGCAAACAAGTGTTTATCGTAAACAAAAGTGTTTATTGTAAACAAGTGTTTATTGCAAACAAGTGTTTATTGTACACAAAAAAGTTTACTGTAAACAAAAGTGTTTATTCTAAACAAGTGTTTATTGTAAACAAGTGTTTATTGCAAACAAAAGTGTTTATTGTAAACAAAAGTGTTTATCGTAAACAAAAGTGTTTATTGCCAAACAAGTGTTTATTGTAAACAAAAGTGTTTATTGTAAACAAGTGTTTATTGCAAACAAGTGTTATTAAACAAAAGTGTTTATTGTAAACAAGTGTTTATTGCAAACAAGTGTTTATCGTAAACAAAAGTGTTTATTGTAAACAAGTGTTTATTGCAAACAAGTGTTTATTGTACACAAAAAAGTTTATCGTAAACAAGTGTTTATTGTAAACAAGTGTTTATTGTAAACAAGTGTTTATTGTAAACAAGTGTTTATTGCAAACAAGTGTTTATCGTAAAAAAAAGTGTTTATTGCAAACAAGTGTTTATTGCAAACAAGTGTTTATTGTAAACAAGTGTTTATCGTAAACAAAAGTGTTTATTGTAAACAAGTGTTTATTGCAATACAAGTGTTTATTGCAAACAAGTGTTTATTGTAAACAAAAGTGTTTATTGTAAACAAGTGTTTATTGTAAACAAGTGTTTATTGCAAACAAGTGTTTATTGCAAACAAGTGTTTATTGTAAACAAGTGTTTATTGTAAACAAGTGTTTATTGTAAACAAGTGTTTATTGCAAACAAGTGTTTATTGCAAACAAGTGTTTATTGCAAACAAGTGTTTATTGTAAACAAGTGTTTATTGTAAACAAGTGTTTATTGTAAACAAGTGTTTATTGCACAAACTGGACTCAAGTCTCTGACTCTACAGGAGATGTTGCTTCTGGACCAGAACGTTCCTCTCTGGTCAGACTTGTGTCCTTCAGCCAAAGGTGCGATCCTGCTGTTCCAGAAGGTACGACCCGACGCAGGAACCTCCGGTCCACGAACGTCGCGATGAACTTTCCATTTTTTTTTCTTGTAGAGCAAATATATTTTTAAATAAAGTTTGTACGAATCTCACGAGCGAGTGTCCTTGAGTTGAAAACTCTGATTTCCTCCCACGGCTGCTCCACGTGTCTTCAGCTCCAGTTGTTGAAGCTCTGAGCCTGGAGACACTTTCATGTCACGATTGATTGATTGATTGATTGATTGATTGATTGACAGTTCTGTCATCACGTGTGTCACTCACGTGTCCCGGCGTCTGACTCCAGGGTTGCAGGTTCCACTCCGTGTTGCTCGAGGCTTCAGGATCAACAAATAAAACCGGTTAACAAACCGTCCAGAAGTTCTGGCTCTGGTCCGACAGTACCTGTTGTCCACGACCAGCCGCACTGAGAGCGACCGTAGGGTTTCCTTCTGTCGCGAGGTCTGTGTTTCTTCTTCTCCTGCTTCAGAACCGGAGGCAGAAGCGTCTGCGCTCGCGCCTTGTACTCCTGCAGGAGAGACAGTGCTGCCTCCTGTGGCAGCTCCACGTACTGCAGCTCCTCCATCAAGTCGCTCTGCTCCGGCAGACTGCAGCTGACTGACAGAAATATTCATTTATTAACTAGTTTAACAACATCAGTGGCATCAGTAAGTGGAATTAATTCAATATGTTGATTATTTTAAATAATTGAATTTAAACATTTCTATAATAATAGGTTGATTTCTTTGTTTAATGGAATTTTAATTAAATATTTTCTAAATAATCTTTTGTTTTTTACAGTTTTGATATTTTAATTCCAAAAAGTTCTAAATAAATGTTCTAAATTCAATATATTTTAATTCTTAGTTGTTTAAATTCAAAATATAAACGTTGGTATAATAGTGACACCAGACATTAGCAATAGAGCACAGAGCAACTGGATCGAACTTTTAGCCAATTATGTGTCAAGAAGACGTTTAACTTTAATATAATTATAACGCCTGGTGTCTCCGTAACACCAACATTTTATATCAAATTTAAAAGACTTAATAAAAAAATGTCATAACTAATAAGAAAATCAAAGCATTTGCCTAAAAATCATTTGAAAATGTTCATTTTTAATTATTTTCTAAAAAGCAATTGTTAAAAATGACAAATAATTCTGTATAAACACAATTAAAACTTTCAATAAACACATTATTGAATTAAATTATTTAAAAAATGATGTAAAAGTCTACCCTGGAGTTTGAGCAGGTCCGTGTCCGGGATGGTGTCGTGTTCTGGTCTCTGTTGACCCGCGAGTCGGTTCTTCCACTGATCCTCGGCAGGAAACACGACCACGACGCGGCGCCGGAAGCGTCCGAACAGCTGCAGCTTGTGGCGTCGAGCGGAGAAGAGAGAGTTGCACTGGAAACATGTTTGAAACATGTTTGAAACACAGAGATGCACTGGAAACATGTTTGAAACATGTTTGAAACACAGAGATGCACTGGAAACATGTTTGAAACATGTTTGAAACACAGAGATGCACTGGAAACATGTTTGAAACACAGAGTTGCACTGGAAACATGTTTGAAACACAGAGATGCACTGGAAACATGTTTGAAACACAGAGATGCACTGGAAACATGTTTGAAACACAGAGTTGCACTGGAAACATGTTTGAAACACAGAGATGCACTGGAAACATGTTTGAAACACAGAGTTGCACTGGAAACATGTTTGAAACACAGAGATGCACTGGAAACATGTTTGAAACACAGAGATGCACTGGAAACATGTTTGAAACACAGAGATGCACTGGAAACATGTTTGAAACACAGAGATGCACTGGAAACATGTTTGAAACACAGAGATGCACTGGAAACATGTTTGAAACACAGAGATGCACTGGAAACATGTTTGAAACACAGAGATGCACTGGAAACATGTTTGAAACACAGATGTGATGCACTGGAAACATGTTTGAAACACAGAGATGCACTGGAAACATGTTTGAAACACAGAGATGCACTGGAAACATGTTTGAAACACAGAGATGCACTGGAAACATGTTTGAAACACAGAGTTGCACTGGAAACATGTTTGAAACACAGAGTTGCACTGGAAACATGTTTGAAACACAGAGATGCACTGGAAACATGTTTGAAACACAGAGTGCACTGGAAACATGTTTGAAACACAGAGATGCACTGGAAACATGTTTGAAACACAGAGATGCACTGGAAACATGTTTGAAACATGTTTGAAACACAGAGATGCACTGGAAACATGTTTGAAACACAGAGATGCACTGGAAACATGTTTGAAACACAGAGATGCACTGGAAACATGTTTGAAACACAGAGATGCACTGGAAACATGTTTGAAACACAGAGATGCACTGGAAACATGTTTGAAACACAGAGATGCACTGGAAACATGTTTGAAACACAGAGATGCACTGGAAACATGTTTGAAACACAGAGACATGTTGCACTGGAAACATGTTTGAAACACAGAGATGCACTGGAAACATGTTTGAAACACAGAGATGCACTGGAAACATGTTTGAAACACAGAGTTACTGTAAAAACATGTTTGAAACACAAGATGCACTGGAAACATGTTTGAAACACAGGCACTGGAACATGTTTGCACTGGAAACATGTTTGAAACACAAGATGCACTGCGAAAATGTTGCACTGGAAACATGTTTGAAACACAGAGATGCACTGGAAACATGTTTGAAACACAGAGATGCACTGGAAACATGTTTGAAACACAGAGATGCACTGGAAACATGTTTGAAACACAGAGTTGCACTGGAAACATGTTTGAAACACAGAGATGCACTGGAAACATGTTTGAAACACAGAGATGCACTGGAAACATGTTTGAAACACAGAGTTCCATCAGTTTTACTGGAAACTTGTTTGAAACACAGAGATGCACTTGAAACATGTTTGACACAACACAGAGTTGCACTGGAACTTGTTTGACCAACTGAGATGCGACTGGGAACAACATGTTTGAACACCATCAGTTCACTACTGTCTGTGTCACTCGTCTGATTGATCGCTAACCTGTGTCGAGGTTTTATGAACTATTTTTGTTATTTATTATTTTTACTGGAGCCACGATATGCAATATACTTACTAGTTTATCATTGACTTATTATTATTTATATTATTATTTATAAATGTTTTATCATGTTATTATATTATTAATATTGTTGTTTCACTGCAATACTACCATTTATTACCGTATTCTAATAGTTTATCATTGATATTATTATTTATATTATTATTTATAAATGTTTTATCATGTTATTATATTATTATTATTGTTGTTTTACTGCAATACTACTATTTATTACTGTATTCTAATAGTTTATTATTAATATTAATAAAGGTTTCATCATGTTATTATATTATTATTATTGTTGTTTTACTGCAATACTACCATTTATTACCGTATTCTAATAGTTTATTATTATTTATAAATGTTTCATCCTGTTATTATATTTGTATTATTATTATTGTTGTTTTAATGCAATACTACCATTTATTACCGTATTCTAATAGTTTATTATTAATATTATTATTTATAAATGTTTCATCCTGTTATTATATTTGTATTATTATTATTGTTGTTTTACTGCAATACTACCATTTATTACCGTATTCTAATAGTTTATTATTAATATTATTATTTATAAATGTTTAATCATGTTATTATATTTGTATTATTATTATTGTTGTTTTAATGCAATACTACCATTTATTACCGTATTCTAATAGTTTATTATTATTTATAAATGTTTCATCCTGTTAATATATATTTGTATTATTATAATTGTTGTTTAACTGCAATTCCACCATTTGTTACCGTATTCTAATAGTTTATTATTAATATTATTCTTTATAAATGTTTAATCATGTAAGTATATTTTAATTATTATTATTGTTGTGTTTTTGGCAATACCACTATATATTCCCATATTGTAACAGCTTATTATTACTAATATTATTATTTATACATTTATATCGTGTTATTATATTGTTTTCTTTGCAATACTAATATATATTTCCATATTTTTCTAGTTTATTATATTTACAGTTTTTATAACTTTATTTTTATTATTTTTATTCTTGTCGTTTCAACTTCCATGGAAGTAAACGTACAAAAACACAACATGTCAGAATGTTATAAATATTCTGATTGATATGTACTTCTATATACTGCAATATATGTCCATATTGTAATAGTGTATTATTACTATTGTTATATATATTTCTTTATAATGTTACTTTTGTGTTAGATTATATTTCAAATATAATAGTTTTTTGTTTTGTGCTCTACTTCTATACATAAGTAAGTAAGTAAGTAATATTTATTTATATAGCGCTTTTCCAGACCAGGGTCACAAAGCACTTAAACAATCAAAACAATACTCAAAACAGTACATACTTCAAAGGTCAAGATAATACCGAGAACAACACAGGAGTTCGAGAAATTCAAGGAAAAGCCTGAACAAATAGAAACGTCTTAAGATGTTTCTTAAAGGAGTCAGTAGATCCATCATATAATTGTTATTAACATTGATTGTAATTGTATTATTAATTTATTGTTGTATATTCATAATCTTTGCTGCGCCTGCAGACTCACCATCATGCACGACAGCAGCTCTTCCGTCCCCAACAGTGTGAAGTGTTTCTCCGGGTGTTGCTTCATGTGCGATCGAGCCCATCGCGTCTTCCCAGAACCAGGCAGACCCACCATCAGCACCATCTTCCACAGCAGGAGCAGAACAACTCAGAGGGGTCCCGTGAGCGAAGACTCCTCAGAACCAAACTCACCTCGAACTCTGCTCCGTCTGGAGCTGAAGTGGACGACGAAACTCTCTGGTCGTCGGGAAGCGTCGCCAGAGACGAGAAGCCTCGAGGCGTGAGGTACCAGGACGGAGCCTCGGGGTCCAGGTTCAGCTTCACGCAGCAGTTCTTGCAGAGAACGTGAGGGATCAGAACTCGTCGCCGAAGCCTCGATGAGTCCACGGTGAAGGCGTCGCCCATGAAACGACCGTTTTTGTAGAACGAGACCCGAGTGACGTCGAGAAACGACTGCGAGGACAAATATATACCAGTTTACATCAGAATATTGAATCAATTGAACATTTACTTGATGAAACTTTGATGTTTCTTTAAGATAATGTTATTTGAACATTTCTTTAATTATTTTCTGAATTAATTAAAGAAATATATACATAAAGTTTAATACTTTTTTTCCTATAGCAAAAAAACTAATTAATTTATCATCTTTTAAAATCAATATAAAAATGTTGGTATGATAGTTACACAACTTACACTTTTACGGTCTCACTAAAAACACAAATTGAACTTTTTAATATACAAATTATTGAATTCAATTATATTTTTAAATAGTTAAATGCTTTAAAAACAACATAATTTCAATGAAAAAAAATCCACCATTCAATACTGTGACAGCACTGATATACTTTCAAGGGGTAAATTTAAACAAAATGTAGTTTTTAATAAAGTATCTGTAGACTTTAGACTTTCTTTTATTGTCATTGCACAGAATAAACACAGCCGTTAAACTGGGAACGAAATTTTGTTACTTGGCAACCGTTAAAAAACACAGCAGAGAGATATATATAAAAAGTATTAATATAAATATTAATAAGTTAAAAATAGTGCAATATAGTATAAACAGAATAAATAAATAACATAAATATTGCATTTAATAATTAATGTATATAAAGTATAAATACAAATAAGTTAACAATAGTGCTAATATGTTATAAATAGAATAAAAACATAGTATTTTAAATAGTGCACGGCTAAAAGAGATACTCACAATAAAACAGCCGATAATGTCTCCTTCTGAATATTGTTCGCCAAAGTCTTCGGACTTTCCTTCCGACACCTTTTTACCGCTCGCGTCGTACGCAAACGAAAACTCGTCTTCGCCTGAAACCGTCGAGAACGTTTGAGAAAAACTAAAACACAATCGAGCGACGACATCATCATCATCGTCGTCGTCTCACCGAGCATCAGAGAGCCGTCGGCGACCGACCAGCCGAGCCTCGCGTCACACGGTCCAGGAGTCGCCGTCAGCTTCTTCTCCAGCCTCACCTCGAACCCGACCCTGCCCCGGGACACGCCGTGACCCAGTCTGCAGCCGGACCACAGGAGGGGGAACCTGTCCCAGAACCTCGGCCCGCCGCTCCGTCCGTCCGGACCCACCTCGAAGTGAAGGTGAGCGTCGTCTGGAGACACGAACGTCAGCGAGAAGATTCATGATCGTCGTCGAGTGGAAGAACATTTGTACTCACGAGGATTTAGTTGTAGTTGATCTTCATCTCTTCTCATGTCAGCGTCCTGCTCTGGTGGAACGTTTGCTAGTTTGGTTCTGTTTGACAAGAAAAACATTTAAATTTAATCTAAAAACATTTTGATTTGATCTAAAAACATTTTGATTTGATCTAAAAACATTTAAATTTAATCTAAAAACATTTAAATTTGATCTAAAAACATTTAAATTTAATCTAAAAACATTTTGATTTGATCTAAAAACATTTTGATTTGATCTAAAAACATTTTGATTTGATCTAAAAACATTTAATTTGATCTAACATTTGGTCTAAAAACATTTAAATTTGATCTCAAAACATTTAAATTTGATTTAAATTTGATCTAAAAACATTTAAATTTGATTTAAATTTAATCTAAAAACATTTAGATTTAATCTAAAAACATTTTGATTTGATCTAAAAACATTTTAATTTGATCTAAAAACATTTAAATTTGATCTAAAAACATTTAAGTTCAATGTAAAAACATTTAAATTTGATCTAAAAACATTTAAATTTGATCTAAAAACATTTTGATTTGATCTAAAAACATTTAAATTTGATCTAAAAACATTTAAATTTGATCTAAAAACATTTAGATTTGATCTAAAAACATTTAAATTTGATCTAAAAACATTTAAATTTGATCTAAAAACATTTTAATTTGATCTAAAAACATTTAAATTTGATCTAAAAAAATTTAGATTTGATCTAAAAACATTTTGATTTGATCTAAAAACATTTAAATTTGATCTAAAAACATTTAAATGATCTAAAAATTTAATTTGATCTAAAAACATTTAAATTTGATCTAAAAACTATTTAAGTCTAAAAACATTTAAATTTGATCTAAAAACATTATTGTAAAAACATTTAATTTGATCTAAAAACATTTTTATTTGATCTAAAAAATTTAGATTTGATCTAAAAAATTTACTATTTGATCTAGAAACATCTAACATTTAAATGTGATCTAAAACATTTAAATTTGATCTAAAAACATTTAAGTTCAATGTAAAAACATGTAAACTTGATCTAAAAACATTTCAATTTGATCTAAAAACATTTTAATGTAAACGGTGTTTATTTTTTTTTTAAAAAAAATAAAATTGATCCAAAAACATTTAAATTTGATCTAAAAACATTTTAATTTGATCTAAAAACATTTAATATTTGATCTAAAAACATTTCCCTGGAGGAACATCAAGAACTCACTGCTGTCTTGATCATAAACACAATGAACAAGTGTTTTATTCATTTTATTGTTCATTCCATTTGTATCTAAAAATGCAACATTATTCTGAATAATGTCATAAAATTAATTATTCTCTGATCACACAGTTTAGAACAAAACCCTTCAATTTCCACATCAAACCAAAAACGGGATGAAAATTGAATGCTTTTTAAAATCTTTTCTAATATATACATTTTTGTAAATATAAACCCTATATTAATATGTACAGTATGTTCTAATGTGTTTTTAAAACATACGAAAAGCAAAAGTCTGTTCTTTAAGTTAAAACTTTATCTAGTTGTGTTTAGATTTAAACACTGAAAACTGTTTCTGTAAGATCAGTTTTGATAGTTTCCCTCATGAGGTCCAGATCCACGCAGAGTCTCTCCTGGATGACTGAGCTCATCATAAGTGACAAGATGTTCACACTTAAAAAAGTACCTTTTGTATCTGATCTCCTCTTTGAACTCGTAGAAGGATCTTCCCTTGACTCCTCTGTGAGGGTCTCGACCTTCATGTGGTCTCGCTGGTTCTCCTCCATCTCTCTCTGGACCCTCAGGAAGAGACTCTCTTGGAGGTGAAGGACACACAAGGTTGTCGGTTTGAGTCCCAGAGTCCGAGAACTCACGAGTCCTCTCGGGTCTGCTCGGTGCTGCTGTTGTTGTTGTTGTTGTTGTTGTTGTTGACACCAGGACCTCCTCCTCGTCCTTCTGACGTCCTCACCTGGTTCCAGCTTCTCTTCCAGTCCAGACTCCAGACCGGACCAGAGTCTTCCCACCAGATCCGCCTTCAGGCCTTTAGTGTCCAGACCTAGAAGTTCAAGTCTGGACCTCAACTCCGGCACTTTTAGCTTCTTAATGTCCGCCAGTTTCATTGTTCGACAGAAATAGAACAAGTTTTGTAGTTTCGATTAAAAACGTTGATTAAAAACGGCGATTTTTAAGTAAAAAAAGGAAAGAAAAATGTGTTCGAACGTAAACAACTGTTCAATATGGTGCCCTGGCTTCTGATTGGTCGACTCACTTCTTCGCTGATATTATGACTCCTCGCTAATGGAAGTGTGTAGCGCCCCTAGAGACCACTTCTGTTATTGCACAGACGAACGATATTATACAGTATAAACTTTTCCGTTTCGTCATATTTATGTTTTTTTATTTATTGGATTAACTAAACAAGAAGATTCTCATTCGAAATATTTTTAGAGGATATTTCTGGAAGTATAAGTACACGAAGGATTACATTTAACATATTAAATCATTTTTTATTAAAAACATTTTAAGCATTTCATCCCTTTTTTTAATGATTGAATGGAATAGCCTTTATATAATTTTTTATTTAATACTTTAAAATTGTTATTACTTTAACACTAACAGTTTATGTAAAACAAATAAAAAAGGCTACAAATTATATATATATATATATATATATATATATATATATATATATATATATATATTGTGATTTCTGATTTTGAAAATATTTAATTCAACTATTAAATAGAAAATGCAGCCTTTCAGTATAAAAAATATTTGAATTAAGTTATTAAAAAAAAATCAATGCCTAAAGAAATAAATCCAATATTCTTATGGCACCGACATACTTCTTAACACAAAGAAGGTTTACATTAAAACTTCCATAAAAACACAGATTTTAATTTAAAGAGATGGTTAAATAAAACCAAATGTTTACTGCCATCATAATCATTTCTTCTTGTGTATATTTATACATACTTTATATTAATTGTGAGAAAACTACATGATAAAAGTGTAGTTTAGTAAATAAAACATGTATTACAGTAAATAAAACATGTAGAAAAGGTAAATATGAAAAGAAGGAAAATACATTTTGTATGTGTTTATTTGGCAAAAGGAAATAAACGAGGTACAAAAGGGTAAAAAGACAAATAAAACACAATAATGCAGTGTATCCTGTCCCTCAGATTCCTTCATCCGTCGTCTGCGCATCATTGCAACTCCTGAGGTCGACATGGACGACTTCGTTTCATTCTTTTTACAGCTCGACAAAGTCGTCTGACCTTCACGTGACCCTCAAACATCAGATCATCAACAGAACGACCTTCACGTGACCCTCAAACATCAGATCATCAACAGACGACGAAAAAACCTTCACGTGACCCTCAAACATCAGATCATCAACAGAACGACCTTCATGTGACCCTCAAACATCAGATCATCAACAGAACGACCTTCACGTGACCCTCAAACATCAGATCATCAACAGAACGACCTTCACGTGACCCTCAAACATCAGATCATCAACAGAACGACCTTCACGTGACCCTCAAACATCAGATCATCAACAGAACGACCTTCATGTGACCCACAAACATCAGATCATCAACAGAACGACCTTCACGTGACCCTCAAACATCAGATCATCAACAGAACGACCTTCATGTGACCCACAAACATCAGATCATCAACAGAACGACCTTCATGTGACCCACAAACATCAGATCATCAACAGAACGACCTTCAGATCTGCTGCTTCCTCACAGACGACCTCACGGCGAAACCTTCATCAGATCCAGGACCGACTGCACGAGGAACATCGAGGCTCAGGGTGAGTTCAGTCTTGACTCGTGCTCCTCAATAAAAGCTCTTCGTTGCTACATGACGTCGACTAAGACTTTCCCTGAAGCGAGTGCAAAATGTCCTTGAGAGACGCAAACATTTATACAAGTACATTTGAAGAAAACACCCTTTAACTTTATTAACTCTCTACATTTCCTTGTCCTGAACAAGAAGGATGTGTTTCGCCTGCAGTTCATACTAAACTCTGCAGCCAGAATTCTGAGCCGCTCTAGTAGAAGAACTCACATTTCTCCTTCAAACTCTTCACTGGCTGCTCTAGTAGAAGAACTCACATTTCTCCTTCAAACTTTCATGGTCTAGTAGAAGAACTCACATTTCTCCTTCAAACTCTTCACTGGCTGCCAGTTTCTTTCAGGATCAGTTTAAAATTAGATTTATATCTGAATATATCATTGTCATCAGAACCTTTTTCATTCAAATGTTACTTTAATTATACAATTATATAATAATGTCATTTTATTTTATAAAGTTTAATATTCTATTTCCAATGATTCAAAAAATAAATACATTTTCTACTTCATCCAACTAGGTATTGTCAGGTGGAAGTTCTACACATTAGATAGATATATAAACTTTATTGATCGCTCTGGATCTCCTTCATGAAATTGTTTAATTTGTTTAATTGTTTAATTACATTTTGATGTTTAATTTAAAAGGCTACAAATTAATTTATTTTTGAATTATTGGTATTCGAACATCGAACTATGTGTAAAAAAATGTTTTTTATGTTAATAACATTCAATTTTATTATGAGAAACAAATCAAATTCGACCTTTAATTATAGAAATGATTGAATTTAATTATTTTAAAATCAAAATTTTCAATATAAAAACGATTGAATTCAATTATTCAAATAAATAATTAAATACTTAAAGAACAACAAAATGTCATTAAAGTTTAAACATTTGAAATGTTCATTCAAACCTTCAATATTCTGATGTCACTGATATAAAATACTTCCTTACATACGTTAAATGAAGGATAAACATCAAGTTCTTGATCTAGTTCTAGTCGTCAGTGTTTAGATGTTTCTCTCTTTGGTGGTTTTTACAATATTTGGCTTTTTAACATGAAGGACTGATTGATAACAAGTCGTATTTCTGTGTATTTATACATTAAAGCACTGATGTAAACGGTCTCAGAGGAATATTGTCAAAAATATACCACAGGAGGAAGTGACATCACAGCGTGGAGGACGTGTCCAGAGGAAGTGACATTACGGCGTGTGAGGGCCGTGTCCAGAGGTCCAGAGGAAGTGACATCACGGCGGAGGACGTGTCCAGAGGAAGTGACATCACGGCGGGGAGGACGTGTCCAGAGGAAGTGACATCACGACGGGGAGGACGTGTCCAGAGGAAGTGACATCACGGCGTGGAGGACGTGTCCAGAGGAAGTGACATCACGGCGTGGAGGACGTGTCCAGAGGAAGTGACATCACAGGGCGTGGAGGACGTGTCCAGAGGAAGTGACATCACGGCCACGGGGAGGACGTGTCCAGAGGAAGTGACATCACGGCGTGGAGGACGTGTCCAGAGGAAGTGACATCACGGCGTGGAGGACGTGTCCAGAGGAAGTGACATCACGGCGGGGAGGACGTGTCCAGAGGAAGTGACATCACGGCGTGGAGGACGTGTCCAGAGGAAGTGACATCACGGCGTGGAGGACGTGTCCAGAGGAAGTGACATCACGGCGTGGAGGACGTGTCCAGAGGAAGTGACATCACGACGTGGAGGACGTGTCCAGAGGAAGTGACATCACGACGTGGAGGACGTGTCCAGAGGAAGTGACATCACGGCGTGGAGGACGTGTCCAGAGGAAGTGACATCACGCGTGGAGGCGTGGAGGACGTGTCCAGAGGAAGTGACATCACGACGGGGAGGACGTGTCCAGAGGAAGTGACATCACGGCATGGGAGGACGTGTCCAGAGGAAGTGACATCACGGCGTGGAGGACGTGTCCAGAGGAAGTGACATCACGGCGTGGAGGACGTGTCCAGAGGAAGTGACATCACGGCGTGGAGGACGTGTCCAGAGGAAGTGACATCACGGCGTGGAGGACGTGTCCAGAGGAAGTGACATCACGGCGTGGAGGACGTGTCCAGAGGAAGTGACATCACGGCGTGGAGGACGTGTCCAGAGGAAGTGACATCACGGCGTGGAGGACGTGTCCAGAGGAAGTGACATCACGACGGGAGGACGTGTCCAGAGGAAGTGACATCACGGCGTGGAGGACGTGTCCAGAGGAAGTGACATCACTGGAGGACGTGTCCAGAGCTAGGAGGACATGTCCAGAGGAAGTGACATCACGGCGTGGAGGACGTGTCCAGAGGAAGTGACATCACGGCGTGGAGGACGTGTCCAGAGGAAGTGACATCACGGCGTGGAGGACGTGTCCAGAGGAAGTGACATCACGGCGTGGAGGACGTGTCCAGAGGAAGTGACATCACGGCGTGGAGGACGTGTCCAGAGGAAGTGACATCACGACAGGGAGGACGTGTCCAGAGGAAGTGACATCACGACATGGAGGACGTGTCCAGAGGAAGTGACATCACGACGTGGAGGACGTGTCCAGAGTGCAAGAAGTGACATCACGGCGTGGAGGACGTGTCCAGAGGAAGTGACATCACGGCGTGGAGGACGTGTCCAGAGGAAGTGACATCACGACATGGAGGACGTGTCCAGAGGAAGTGACATCACGACGTGGAGGACGTGTCCAGAGGAAGTGACATCACGGCGTGGAGGACGTGTCCAGAGGAAGTGACATCACGGCGTGGAGGGCGTGTCCAGAGGAAGTGAATCCAGAGGAAGTGACATCACGACGGGGAGGACGTGTCCAGAGGAAGTGACATCACGACGTGGAGGACGTGTCCAGAGGAAGTGACATCACGGCGTGGAGGACGTGTCCAGAGGAAGTGACATCACGGCGTGGAGGACGTGTCCAGAGGAAGTGACATCACGACGGGGAGGACGTGTCCAGAGGAAGTGACATCACGGCGTGGAGGACGTGTCCAGAGGAAGTGACATCACGGCGTGGAGGACGTGTCCAGAGGAAGTGACATCACGACGGGGAGGACGTGTCCAGAGGAAGTGACATCACGGACGTGGGAGGACGTGTCCAGAGGAAGTGACATCACGACGGGAGGACGTGTCCAGAGGAAGTGACATCACGGCGTGGAGGACGTGTCCAGAGGAAGTGACATCACGGCGTGGAGGACGTGTCCAGAGGAAGTGACATCACGACGGGGAGGACGTGTCCAGAGGAAGTGACATCACGACGGGGAGGACGTGTCCAGAGGAAGTGACATCACGACGGGGAGGACGTGTCCAGAGGAAGTGACATCACGGCGTGGAGGACGTGTCCAGAGGAAGTGACATCACGACGGGGAGGACGTGTCCAGAGGAAGTGACATCACGACGTGGAGGACGTGTCCAGAGGAAGTGACATCACGACGGGGAGGACGTGTCCAGAGGAAGTGACATCACGACATGGAGGACGTGTCCAGAGGAAGTGACATCACGACGTGGAGGACGTGTCCAGAGGAAGTGACATCACGGTGTGTCAAACCAAGAGCGTGGGTGTTGACGGAGGAAGCGACGACGAAGACGATCCTCCCGACGGACTGTGTCTCAGCAGCAGCTGCTTCTCTCTCAGACACGGTCGACTGATGCTCTGACTGTGACTGTGATAAAGACGCAGGAAGGACAGGACGGACTGGACGAGCCACAGCAGCGTCACACACCACAGAGACAGCTGAGGACGGACAGGAAGTCATGTGTTAAAGTACTTCAAGTTTGTGTAGCGTGTACTTAGTGAACAATAGTCTTGAAGTAATATGCTTCTTCTTTTTTTTGTTTGAAGTTGAATTTATATCCTTTATTTCGACATCATTATTTCAAAATTATTTTAAAGAATGTATGTTTAGTTTTGTTGATAAGAAGAGAAATGTTACAATGTAGTTTATTAAAAATCAGAATATTTATAGAAAACTATTAAAGACTATTAAAGATTTAAGTATATAATTAAATAACTGTAATCGGAACATTGAATAGTAATTTAACCACTGAATTTTTTATTTTTTTCTAATTCAATTCCATTATTTCTATATTGAAATGTTGTTGTGTCTTGAAATGAATAATTGAATTAAATCATTTATATTTTAAGGTCAAAAATGATTTTTAGTTTTAGAATATTTTAATTGTTTTTAATAAAAATATTTTTTTAGACATAGAATTTTATATTCCAATTCCAATTATTTAAAAATAAAATGTCTAACTTGATTTTTTTCCATTTCGTAGCCTTTCAAATTGAAAACATAACAGAGGGTATAATAGAGTCACCAGACAGAACCAACAGAGCACCGAGCTACTGGATCCAACTTTCAGCCAATCATGCGACGTGCAGACGATCATGTGATGATGTGATTGATCAAATATTTTCAAGTTTCAACATTTGAAATGTTTAATTCAATATACTGACGGCACTGATACACCTACAGTATATACATAATAAGTTTGTTGTGTAATGAATATATTTATTAAATTAATATAATAAATATAGGTTTATTTTGTAAGTGTCTTTATAGGAATTTATAACAGTTTAAATGAGTCAGAATAGTGGAAAAAACACTTAACCTTCATTCAGAATTGATCGACAAAAGTTCTTATCTTAATATGTTCTTTTTGTTGTGGGTCAGAAAATGGTCACAACAGTGTTGTATCGTCTCTGATCCTAACATGTGGCGGATCATCGATGAAATCATACTTCAACTCTCACCTGAGCGATGTTGAAGTCCAGGTAAAACGAGGACGTGTCGACGTCGAGGTGAAGTGTGACGAACTGAGCGTCTGCGCAGCTGAAATCAAACACAATGAAAAGATAAGAACACAAGAGACTCACACATCATTGACACTTCTCTCATCATCCACTGATGATTGACAGCTCATCAACTCCTGTGTTAATGAGTGACATGAAGTCTTTATCAACGTTGATCAACTGTCAGGAAGACTGTTTGATGATGTCATCAAGAGAGATTACACTAAAACAATTACAAGTATCTTCCAGTCAGTCAAGTAATAATAAATGTTGAGAGCTGTAGCTACACATTAATCTCACAATAAAATTCAATACGATACACTAATCTCACGATACAATTCAATACGATACACTAATCTCACGATACAATTCAATACGATACACTAATCTCATGATACAATTCAATACGATACACTAATCTCATGATACAATTCAATACGATACACTAATCTCACAATAAGATTCAATACGATACACTAATCTCACGATACAATTCAATACGATACACTAATCTCACGATACAATTCAATACGATACACTAATCTCATGATACAATTCAATACGATACACTGATCTCATCATACGATTCATTAAGATACACTGATCTCATGATACGATTCAATACGATACACTAATCTCATGATACGATTCAATACGATACAATAATCTCATGATACGATTCAATACGATACACTGATGCCACTATACAATTTGCCGAGTAGTTCAGTTGCAACAACGAAAAACAAAAACGCTGTGAATATTTGCATGTTAATTGTAAAATAAAATATCAAATTATTTTTATTTTACACCCACATTTTATTAAAATACCATAAAACAACTATCATTATAAGTAAACATAAATTAAAACAGGAAAAAAGAATAAAACCATAATTGAAACACATTTAAACTTAAAAATGAACATGAAAAGGGGATCTATGGTTTAAACGGTTTTGAACAAATGAGTTTTGAGTTGAGATTTAAACTAATTAAAATAGTGTTTGTTTTAGATGAAATATATTTAGTGCCAACAATGAGGATCTTTTTTTTTTTTCACTGATTAATCAAAGGAGGTTTTGGTCGAAGCAGGTTTTGATTCCAGTGACGACGAGGCTTTGAAACGTTCTCTCACCTTTGGAACCTGTTGTTGTTGTCGGTCACGGTGTCGCACCAGGAGTCCAGACCCAGAGACAAGATGGCGGCTGCACCTCCGGACAAGAAGAGCATGATCATGCTGAGCAGCACCGTCAGGAAGGACGAGAACAAGGTGCTGAGGACCAGGAGAAGAGCATGAACGTATTGAACATCACAGTCTGGAGATTAAAGGGTCAAATATGTTGCTCTCAAGTAAGTAAGTAAGTAATATTTGTAGAGCTTTTCGAGACCAGGGTCACAAAGCGCTTAAACAATCAAAATAATACTCAAAAAAGTACATACTTTAAAGATCAAGATAATACTGAGAACAACACAGGAGTTCGAGAAATTCAAGGAAAAGCCTGAACAAATCAAAATAAAACAGTTCCATGGTTTTGTGTAAACATTAGAATTTATTTAGAGAATATTTTGGACCCTTTCTGAATTTTTAAGAATGTTTTAGAATAATTTACTTTAATTTAAATATATTAGACGCTTCACTTTAATGCAAGAGTCGCTTATTTATTTTATTAATCTCATTTTATTCAATTATTTATTTATTTGTATTTATTTATCGTACTAACGTATACTGTCAACACCACAACAGATTAATAAAAATAAAAAAAGTCTTGTGTTGAAACAATATTTGATTTGTTCAGGCTTGTCCTTGATTTTCTGGAACTCCTGTTGTGTTATCAGTTTTATCTTGACCTTTAAAGTATATACTTTATTTAGTATTGTTTTGATTGTTTAAGCACTTTGTGACCCTGGTCTGGAAAAGTGTTATACAAATACAAATTACTTACTTACTTACAACACTGGCAAATAAACATGTTCAGATTCTGGTTTTAGTTCCATTTAAAAACAAATTCTAATAAAACTCACAGTTGCTCAAGAGTACATCAGAAGTCTAGACTTCAATCACCTGGTTCAGGATGTTTGCCGTGGGGTTCCACAAGGATCAGTCCTTGGACCTCCCTCTAACTGTTTTTACCAGCTCAGCCGATCAATGTAGCTTTTGTTGTTGCTCGACTTAAACGTAAACAGTTTGTTCTAAATGTGGAAGATAATCTCATGATGCCAATCGCACACAAAAATAACAAATAAAAAATCCCCATTACAAGAAAAAAGATTGTAAAGAAACCAGTCGAAAAGTTTGGTATCAAAAACATCAACATGCAGTTTGTTCTTAGGTTTTGTTTTGTAAATGATTGTTTGTACCTGATTTTGACAAATGAGGCCCCGGGGCCACATGTGACCTCTGACTGAAATGAATGGAGCCTCTTGTAAAAAGTTTCTGACAGGACTTTTTTCTCTCCAGTTTCTTTCTTATAGCTAAAGGTTTTGTGGGAATATGTTTTAAATTAAAATGTTTTATATTATAATTTTAAATGTATTTAAGAGGAAATATTTCACTAATTTAATTAACATTTGTTTTATGATTTAATGGCGTAAATACACTCTTTTGTATTAGATTGTTTTGTTGATGTTACAAATCATATCGAAGATAAACATGTTTACTTCTTTTTTAAGTATCTTTGAATAAAATGTATGAAAAAAATACATTTTATACGATCAAATTAATTAACTTAACTATGAATTTTAAATTAACTTACATATCAATTTAAATTAACTTAACTATGAATTTTAAATTGATTTAACTATCAACTTAAATGAACTTAACTATCAATTTTAAATTATCTTAACTATCACTTTAAATCAACTTAACTATCAATTTTAAATTAACTTAACTATCAATTTTAAATTGATTTAACTATCAATTTAAATTTACTTAACTATCCATTTTAGATTAACTTAACTATCAATTTAAATTAACTTAACTATCAATTTAAATTAACATAACTATCCATTTTAGATTAACTTAACTATCAATTTAAATTGACAACTATGAATTTTAAATTGATTTAACTATCAATTTAAATGAACTTAACTATCATTTTTTGATTATTTTATCACAAGTTTCCATCATAATAAAGTGAAGGAACATAATTGTCTCCTGCTATAGAAACGACTCTAGTGTTGCTACTGTAACACAAACACACAGTTGTTATATAAACTTTATGTAACGTGTGTGTGTGTGTGTGTGTGTGTGTGTGTGTGTGTGTGTGTGTCTCACTCGTCATGCCGTCCGTGCAGATAGAAGAGGCCCCTCCATCCCTGCGCGGCCCCGTACAGCACCGTGAAGATGCCCACGAACGTGACGAACTGACAGGCGGCCGGGGGCCCCCACTGCTGGACCACCAGCTGACCCTCGCCCCCCGCCGGGTCCGCGCTCAGTGTGGGACCCGCTCTGGCCCAGTAGCCGCTGGAGAAGAGGGCGCAGCGGCCCTTGAACGAGGAGCCGGTCAGGGCCATGGGGACCACCACCAGGAGGCCCCCCAGCACCGACAGCAGGTGCGCGCCGCAGTGCGCGAGCAGCAGCCGCCGCTGAAGCTCCATCAGAGTTTAAGAGAAACTGATTTAAAGTTAAAGTCAGAGAAGAGAAGACTAACGTGCACGCGCTGCCGTCGCTGCAGCGTCTCCAACGTTTTTAAAGAGACTAGGGCGGGGCGCGGCTCGTGAACGCGCATTCCAACCGTCACACGGACGAGCGCGACATGATGGACAGAGGTCTCACTCTGCTCGGTTTTCAGGAACACATCCATGCAGGAAAATAAATCTTAATTATAAAATGCATATGATAATCGATACTAGACACAATAAAATATCTATTTTCATTACATAATAATATTAATGTAGTATATAATATATTTCATACGAGATTACGTTTAAAGTAAATTTAAATAAATATATACTTAAGTAGTACTCAATGGTTACACTTGTTTGTTTTATTTCTTTTAGGAAAATAACATTTAAAAAAAGATGAAGGAACAAATGGCAACTTGAAAATCTTCTCATCACTTATATCAAAAGTCGTTGCTATTAGTGAAACCATAGTACATCAAATATCATGTTTTAAATATGTACACACGTAATAACATGTTGGAAAAAGGCTGAAACCAACTTTGAATAAGGGTTAAAAACTCAAATAAAAAAGTACACTATATTTTAAGATTAACTTTATTAGTACTTTATTAGTTATTAAGTGGGTTTTTGTATCTACTCCAAGTATCACAAGTATATTAAAGGATAAGAAAAGGTAAATTTGAACCATTTTATTGTATAAGAACATTATCAAATGTACTAGTGAGAACACATGAATTCACATAACATGTTACTTCAGTTGCATTGTAGTATATGCTGAATGAAATATCATGGTAATATTCAGTGTGGTATAATACAATATTGTCTTGTGTTGACAACACCGGCAAATAAACATGTTAGGATTCTGGTTTTAGTTCCATTTAAAAACAAATTCTAATAAAACTCGAGGTTGCTCAAGAGTACATCGGAAGTCTAGACTTCAATCACCTGGTTCAGGACGTTTGCCGTGGGGTTCCACAAGGATCAGTCCTTGGACCTCCCTCTAACTGTTTTTACCAGCTCAGCCGATCAATGTAGCTTTTGTTGTTGCTCGACTTAAACGTAAACAGTTTGTTCTAAATGTGGAAGATAATCTCATGATGACAATCGCACACAAAAATAACAAATAAAAAAGCCCTATTACAAGAAAAACTATTTCTCTTTAAATTCACATAGATCAGCATTTTTCAAATGAATTGTTGATCAACTATTTGTGTAAAGAAACAAGTCGAAAAGTGCAGTTTGTTCTTACGTTTTGTTAAGTAAATGAATGTTTTTAACTGATTATACCACTGGTATAATTTGAATTACACTTTATTTAGGTGTTTATAAAACAGATATGATAATAGATGTTGGTCCTAAACTACTCCAGTCTCTGTTTATAGATGGAAAATAAGCATGTTTTATATCACGTTTAATAAGCATGTACAGTGGGAAATATCTTACACTTTTATGTCCTGTAACGTATTTCTAAAATAGTCAGGCGTTATGTTATATAAGTGATCTTTGCATGACTGGTGACGTAACACAATGACGTCAGCAACTTGTAACGGACGACGAGAGGATTTGTTTTTCAGTTTCTTTTTTGTTTAATTTGTATTTCTTTTATATTATTTTGCCAAATAATCAGGGTTTCACCTTAATGATGCTATTTCTCTGCTTCAGTTAGTAAACATGCTGTTTAAACATATCATTCATAAATAAAATGAAATAAATGAAGTTTTCTAGAGAGATAGAACTTTATTGATCCCTCTGAAGGGTTATAATTATGTATTATCCAATTATCACTGTTCTATTTTAGGATTTTAAGAAGATTAATAAATGTATTGATATTAATTAAATGATAAAATATTAAAAGAACTGTTCTGTTCATCAGAGTAACAGCCGCTAATACTTCTATACTATGAACTGGAACAAAAAAAAAGAACCAACTGCCGAAACCCGGGATCGAACCAGGGACCTTCAGATCTTCAGTCTGACGCTCTCCCAACTGAGCTATTTCGGCTGCGTCACTGAGAAAGACAACTTGTTGTTATAACCAGTGAGTGATATCGATTAAACTCATGATCGTTCAAACAAATGTTATTTTAAAAGGATCTAATCATCGATTAATTTACAGGAAACAGGTCGGTTAACGATTTAAAAGTCGGGAAAAGATAACGTTGTTTTTTTTGTTTCAGTTATTTCCAACTTTAACTATTTAGAAGACACGTGTTAATACAGGAAACAGACTGTAGTAAATAAATTACATTTTTAATCGAATTATTTTTGTCACGAGGTGACAAATGTTTTTTTTTTTATTATTTTAGGACGAAATACACGTATTAATAGATCAAAGTTTTAAAACACCTCTAGTACAAGAATAAGTCGTACATAAACATTTATTACTAGATTTAAGCCGAATAAAATACATTTATTACGGAGTTAAATTCGAATAAAATACATTTTTAAGGTAAGAAATTCGTACAAAACACATTTGTTACGAAATTAAATCCATAATCCTACGCCTTTAAAATACTATTCGTTGAAAATTAACATTTTAAATGTAATGTATACAAATATAGTGTGTGTCTCTTCCCTACTTATCCTCCTCAAACAAATCAGTTAAAGATGTTTTTTCATTTTAAATCCATCATTTTTATTGTAAACACAAATCACTGCTTCAAACGCCCGCGGTGCGATGACGTCACGTCAGTCCAAAAATCACGCGCAGAGGCTGCTGGGAAGAAAGGTCAACAATCGAGGCGAGTGGAAGCGACTGATTAATTTAACCTCAAAAGATAATCTCTTATCATAATAAGCAGACGTGGGTGTGTGTGTTGTGTTTAAACAGCCTTTAAGACTCGATCCGTGTTTTTATAAAACATATATTCAGGAGGTTTTACGTTGTTTTCGCATCGATGCTAACGTTAGCCACCGAGCAGCTACATTGTTGTTGCTTCAGCGTCGAGGTCAAAGGTCAGGCACTGGCCCAGTGATGTCCTGGCCCCGGGAAGATGGATGAGAAGTCCGGGGGCATGAGCGGGCAGCACCGGCTGCTGGTGGTCCTGCTCATGGTGCTGCTCTTCGGCGTCATCATGGTCCAGTACGTGTGTCCGAGCCGGTCCGAGTGCGAGGTCCTGCACCAGCTGGGCTCCTGGTTCGGGGTCGACGGCTCGGGTCGCCGGACCTCCGGTGACTCCCCAGACGGTCTCCAGAAAGACCCGTACGTGGCGGAGGACGGCGCCCTGGTCCGGTTCGTGCCTCGCTTCAACTTCTCCAGGGACGACCTGTACCGGGCCGTGGACTTCAACATCAAGGGCGATGACGTCATCGTGTTCCTGCACATCCAGAAGACCGGCGGCACCACGTTCGGGCGACACCTGGTGAGGAACATCCAGCTGGAGAGACCCTGCGAGTGTCACGCCGGCCAGAAGAAGTGCACCTGCTACCGGCCCGGGAAGAGGGAGACCTGGCTCTTCTCGCGCTTCTCCACGGGATGGAGTTGTGGTCTCCATGCCGACTGGACCGAGCTGACCCGCTGTGTCCCGGCGCGCATGGACTCACGGGAGGCCCTCAGGAACCTGCCCAGGTAGGCGAAGGGAATGGAAGGAAGTTCTAGGATTATTGATGGAAAACATCAGAAAACATCAGAAAACTTTTATTGCCAGTTTTTTTAAAGACAGAACTAGTTTGTTTTAGTGGTTTCTTCACAAAATAAAATAAATAATCACTAAGTTCCTTTAATGACAAACTAACGTGTCTTGATGTTTTATAGAAAGATGCTGATGTTCTTTTATTCCTGTATATGTGAAATATATAATGTATTTACTTTATATTCGCTGAATTTTGACGAGTCACAGAAGTGTTTCAGCTGTTGTTTATAAGTTCTCACTAACATTGAGTTATTTGGTACAAACATGTATTTCCAGCAGAAATAAGTAACATTTAAAATGTTGTTTTATTTTTACCTGCGATGTCAGAACAGTGTGTCTGTAACAGTGTGTAACCTTTGTTTCAAAATATGTGCGTTTGTTTACAAAACAAGATAATGGCTCTTTTTTTAATCAATTTATCTTTCTGAAAACTTGATAAAAGTCTCTAATGTAAAGTATATCGGACTAAAGAATAATTTCAAATGCTAAAACTATATCTTTTTTTAAATAATAATAATTGAATTTAATCATTTCTATACTAAAAGGCTGATGTTTATTTTTTAACTATCAAAAAGAAATTGAATTAAATAAATTATAATGTTATCTTCTGTGGAACTTGAAAATGAATCACCTGATCGTCCCATGATTGGCAGAAGTGACTCTGTTCTCTTTTAGTATTGTTTTTTATATAGAATGTAAAATAATTCAAATTAAAACTTTATTTTGCAATTACAATATTGAACTCTGTGTTAATAAAATCAATCAATCAATTTTGAAAATATTTTGTTATCAATTCAAAAGAAAAGTCAACCTTTCAATAAACAAATGATTAAATTAAGTGATCAAACAAATGACTAAATGCTCTCTCTCTCTCGTCTTCCTCTCGTCTCTCTCTCGTCTTCCTCTCGTCTGTCTCTCTCTCAAGCAGGAACTACTACTACATCACCATCCTCAGAGACCCGGTGTCGCGCTACCTGAGCGAGTGGCGTCACGTGCAGCGAGGCGCCACCTGGAAGGCGTCTCTGCACGTGTGCGACGGACGCTCGCCGACGCTGTCGGAGCTGCCCAGCTGCTACCAGGGCGACGACTGGTCCGGCTGCTCCCTGCAGGAGTTCCTGGACTGTCCCTACAACCTGGCCAGCAACCGGCAGACCCGCATGCTGGCGGACCTCAGCCTGGTGGGCTGCTACAACGTGTCGGCCATGAGCGAGGACGAGCGCTGGGGGGTCCTGCTGGAGAGCGCCAAGAGGAACCTGCGGGGCATGGCCTTCTTCGGACTGACCGAGTATCAGCGGAAGACGCAGTATCTGTTCGAGCGGACGTTCAACCTGGAGTTCATCGCGCCGTTCACGCAGCTCAACGGCACGCGGGCGTCCAGCGTGGAGGTCCCGAGCGAGACCCAGCAGAGGATCCGAAGGCTCAACCAGTGGGACGTGGAGCTGTACGAGTACGCCCGGGACCTGTTCCTGCAGCGCTTCCAGGTGACCCGGCAGCTGGAGCGCCGGCGGGCCCGAGAGAGGAGGCAGCAGGAGAGGAGGCGGCTCCGCGAGAGACTGACCACCAAGCAGGGGCGTCCACCCAAGGCCACGGAGACCCCCGGGAAACACGAGGTGGACGGCGACGACCAGCAGGAGACGGGCGAGGAGGACGAGATGCTGCTGCCGGGCTGGTGGGACGACAACGGCACCATGGAGGACTACACTGACAACGTGGAGCAGTGGTGACTCGTCGGATGAAGACGTTCGATCGTCTTATCGAGCTTTTCATTTCCTGGTCTTGATGGGTTTCGGACCAGGCGCTTCATCCGGGTCGGCACGAAGGTAAAGTCCACCATCTTCCTGCTGAAGAGGCATGTTCGGAAACACGCCAAAGAAAGACGTCGTCCTTCAGTTGTTTTGACGACGAAAAATGAGTTTCATATTTTTATACGTGATGGATATGGAAGTTTATCAGTGTCATCAGAATATTCAGGGCTTGAATTTAACATTTTAAATGTTTAAACTAATTATATATTGGAATGTTTTCAAAATGATATTGTTATTCCAATAATTCAATAATAAATATTCAAAAGATAATATAGTCTTTGTAGCCTTTTAAATTCAATATATTAAAAACTAATCTCACGATTGAATACGATATATTCATCTCAAGATATATTGCAATACACTTGCATTATTCCACAGTTTTAAGTAACATTTAATTCTAGTAACATCTTGTTAATGTTTAATTCAACCATGTGTTCGATGTCACTTTTATTCTTCCATATTATCAGAGCAATAGCAAACGTTAGCATGTGTTGCACCTGCTTCAGTCCTCGGTCTCATGTTTACAGAATCTTCATTTGCCATCGTTTTCTCGCCACACGGATGTTTGATGATCCACCTTAAATATTGACACGTGACTTCACCACTGAAGGTCACGATCTGTAGAAACTCCTCGTCGGGAGAACGACGCCCATCGTGGCCACGTGTATCCATCATGATGTCGGGACGGAGAATAGGAAACAAAAAATGTTTTTGTCTTATAGGAACCTTAGTAAAACGAAAACGACTTCTTCGTTTCTGACTCGAGCAGCAGAGAGAACAAAATTCCTACTGTTTCAATGTGAGAAATCTGGAGAACAATAACTGGTTTCATCCTGTAGCTCTACCTGGAAGAACAAGTTCAGCGTCTCCAGATCTAGTCTGTGTTTACACCAGAATCTGAGGGTTCAGTCCAACGTGACGAGTGGTGAACAAAAGAGCAGCTCCGTGCAGACGTACTTCCTCATCAGCTGCTATCAATGTGAACATTATTTGCAATAAGCTGAAAATCCTTTGCAGGGATGTTGATGTCTTAATACTGAATGTGTCTATTTTCTGCCTTGTTTTCATCTATTTTGAGTGTCTTCTTCTTTTGCGGATCCACACGCCGGTTATTAATCCTGACGACAACTGTTTTCTCCTCCTGACATTTAACTGATTTACTCCTCGTGCCTGAGAGACGGCAGTGCCTTAGACGTGAGCAGGAACCCCTCGTCTGTAGAACATAATGTGGGTTCAACATATGTTGGACGTGAATCTGTGGCTAATTGAAGAAAAAAAAACTTAAATTACAACTAAATCATCACAATAAAGCATTAAATTTAAATGATTTTTCTAGTTAAACATTTATAAAACATATTCTGCAATTTGCGTAGTTTCCCTTCAGTGAAGGAAATGATTATCTATTCCGGTCCATTCATTAACAACATGTTAAAATGTAGGAAATACTCTACACATGTATTTTTATTTGTTTGTTTCAATCTAATCTTGTACTTTTCAGAAAAGGTACATTAATTTTTTTAACGTAAACAATCGTACTCTTTGACTCAAATACGTGTTTCTTTTGCATACATTATATAATCTTACAATCAAACGTGTTTAACTGTAGTTCATCACATTTTAAGATGTAATCAAATGATCAAACTACTTTAAACGGTTATTAAACGATTCATATCTTTACTCAAAGTATTTCCAGCTGATCAAACAAGTTGTTTTTAAATACTCATGTGCTCTTTCCTCATAAAACATGTTTTGTCAGGACTGTTCAAACATCGGGGGTCACGGAGGTCAAACCCCAAATCTTGGAATCTGAAAAAATGTTGCAATTAAGTCATCAAAATGTCTTTTTTTGTTATGTATCATTCTGTGTTGGTTTGATTTAAATACAAACCCTGTACGTGTCTTTGAACTAAGAGAAATGTAATACCTCATCACTGCGACAGTTTTGCTTTTGTGGAGTTCGTCACAATTTTTGTATAAAACACTTTTAACGATCAGTTTCTGTCTCTTTCCTTTGTGACACGTGTGATGAGCTGGACCACCAGCAGGGGGCGCTACAATGACTATAATACCGATCCACTGATAATAAATATATTTTTAATGTAACTGTTTGAATTTATTCTGATTATGATATTTATAAATACAAGCTATCATGCACCGTGTTAAATCAAATACCACAATTCAAATAAAAACAGTTCAAAGAAAACAAAATCGTATATAAATTGTAAATATATTCTACGAAAGTATTTGATTCAATAATTTTTGAATCGAAAACTACATACAAATGTTTTTAACGCGTATGCAAGAAAGAATAAATATAGTTTCAGATTAAAATGTTTTATTCTTGTGATTAAAATATTTACATTAAGGAACAACGTTTGGTTTTCACAGTATAATATTTATTTGAATATATAATATAAGGAAACTTTAAAGCTTATGTTTCTACTTCCGGTGTTTATTCTGACACGCGACCGGATGTAGAATCTTTGCTAAACAAGCCGCATGCTAGCAGCAGGTGAGAGAAAGGTAACACCTGAACCTCACGCTTAGTTTTTTAATTAAATACAAAATTCAGACTTTTAAAGGTTGTAGAAACGCGGACTAACTTCAGAAACTGCCTTTCATTTATATTTTTATAAAGCGTGGGTAAACAACGCCCCCTTTTTTTTAGCTGTTAATCATCGGAACCGAAACATAAACGTCTATAAATAAACATTTATTACATGGAAATGCTTTTAGTTAATAAAAAGGTCAGGTTTCGGTTCTAATGTTTCCGCTGTTTTTCTCAAAGTTGTCGATGACGTCACGAGGAATTCGTAACAGCGACCTCGTGAACCAGACCCGGTCCCGTCCATGTCATCGACCGAACCGTCTGGACCTCTGCAGCCCCTCCTCCGTCCTGGTTCCGTCCTGGTTCCCGCCCTCGGGTTCTGCCCAAAAAAATCACTTTCTCTTCCTCGTCCAGTCGTTCCGTCTCTTCCTGTCACTGCTGCTGGAAATATCTTCTGCCATTTTAATCCATCCATGTGGACGCGCGAGCCTCAGAGACAGGTGAGAACTGAAGAAGAAGAAGAAGAAGAAGAAGATGTTTGTTGTTGATGTTTGAAGACTTTCTTTAACGCTTTTTAGTTTAGAATCTGCCTTTTATGTTTGTTGACGTTCAAGTTCATTTTAGTGTAATTCTTCCTCACAGTGATGCATGTTCTCCATCTTTAGCACAAACTCATGATAAGTCATACAAGACATACAAGTCATTATAATAATAATAATAATAATAATAATAATAATAATAATAATATAATATGAATCATGTCACACAAGGGTCTCCAGGTTTTCTTCAGAGAACCATGAGCTTCTGAGTCGAGACCAGAACCTAGAAGCTGCTTTAACTGCAGACATGGTTGACATTTCTCTGAAGCCTTTGCCAAAGATAAGGAAAAGATGAGACAATCATTAACTAATAAAGATAATCATTGTTGTTTCAGTGACACACGTCTGTGATCTTGACGTGTCATGTGTCGCCTAAAGATTCAAAGTCAACAGGTCACGTTTCCTGGAAGCTCTTCAAGAATTAATAAGGAAAATATTAGAATATTATTTGTTTTTAAGTAAGTGATCTTGATTCTTCACATTTATAACACGTGACTCTTGACTCATCAAAGATCTTGTTTCAGTCGAGAAATTGTATTTTATGAAGTAAAAAAAAGCAACATTTTGCGTCTCGTGTGAAATATTAAACATAGAATCACATTAAAGCACATTTTTTTCTGTTCATTATAAATGGTTTGCACTAAAACAACAACAATATGGAATACAATATAATAACATAACTAAAAAATATACTTAAATATGCGACAGACTGGCGTCCTGTCCAGGGTGTCCCCTGCCTCTCACCCTATGATACTGGGATAGACTCGTGACCCCCATAAGGGATAAAGCGATAGAAAATGAATTAATAAATGAATAAACTTAAATAATAAATTAAAAAAATCATGCAAATACCATTCAGCTGGTCATAATGTTCTGGTAATAACATGACAGTAAGTAAGTAATAGTTATTACACTTAAAAAACACTTACTCACCTGTTGAAGGATAGTGAGACGAACATCCTTTTGTAAGTAAGTTAGTAATTTGTATCTATAAAGCGCTTTTCCAGACCAGGGTCACAAAGCGCTTAAACATACAGCAGGAAGATTAAGTTCTACAAGGATCTGATTTTATTCACACATAAATATCATCTTTTAACTGAAATATATGCAGGAATTTGATGCATAATTAAGTTAATAATTTATTTAAATTTGGAGTAAACTTAGAAACTAGTTAAATCTTCCTTTGACCTCTCTTAACTATCCTTTAAGTTATATTAGGGACTTTAAAAGAACATTGTTTTGGATGTCGATTGATAACAGCGCTGCCTGTAGTCGTGCATCTCCTGCTCGGGGCTGATGTCGCTGTGAGGCGCTGCTCGTGGGTTTGAAGGCGTTGGCTGCGGCGTTGGCTGCGGCGTCTGAACCGTCTTGATGGTCATGAGGACGCTGGCGAACTCCTGCTGGGCCTTCTGCAAACTGGCAGCGGTGGTTCGGTACAGAGTGCAGAGCGAGCAACTTCTTGAACATGAGGAGCGATCCCACAGACAGAGTTAAATAAACCTTAGTTTTATTCATCATCTTCATCTTCATCTCTATCTCCATCACCATCACCATCACCATCACCATCACCATCACCATCACCATCATCCTCATCTTCATCATCATCTTCATCATCATCATCTTCATCAACATCACCATCACCATCACCATCATCCTCATCGTCATCATCATCTTCATCATCATCATCTTCATCACCATCACCATCACCATCACCATCACCATCACCATCATCCTCATCGTCATCATCATCTTCATCATCATCATCTTCATCAACATCACCATCACCATCACCATCACCATCATCCTCCTCATCATCATCATCGTCATCATCATCTTCATCATCATCATCATCATCTTCATCAACATCATCATCATCATCACCATCATCACCATCATCCTCATCTTCATCTTCATCATCACCATCTTCATCTTCATCTTCATCTTCATCTTCATCTTCATCATCATCTTCATCATCATCATCATCTTCATCATCATCATCACCATCTTCATCTTCATCTTCATCTTCATCTTCATCATCATCTTCATCATCATCATCATCTTCATCATCATCATCTTCATCATCATCTTCATCATCATCATCATCTTCATCATCATCATCACCATCTTCATCATCACCATCACCATCTTCATCTTCATCTTCATCTTCATCATCATCTTCATCATCATCATCTTCATCTTCATCATCACCATCACCATCACCATCATCATCATCCTCATCCTCATCATCATCATCATCCTCTTCATCATCACCTTCATCATCATCATCTTCATCATCTTCATCATCTTCCCTCCAGTCACCTCAGGTCCACACACTCGCTCCAGACTCTGGACTCTGCACTGGTCTGTGGAGTTTTTCTTGACTTCATATAAACACAGATAACAGACTCACAGCCTCTTTTTTTCACTTTTCATTTCCCTCCCGCCTCGTACACATTAACCACGTTATCTCGTGTTATCTCGTGTTATCTCGTGTTATCTCGTGTTGTGCCAATAGATCCCCGGCGGCCGCCGTCGAGTCAGAAGTGTGAACACGAGCAAACAATGGCGGATTATTCCACTCAGACGGTCACATGACCTCCTCTCTTTTCTCAATGAAACCTGAAGTGCGGCGTGGAGCTGAGTCACTGTGTTTGGACGTGACGGGCCTGATGTGATTGAACGAGACCCGTGGTGCTCTAATGAGCTGAAAGGATTACTGATACTTAACCCAATTACTCCAGACCCGACCGCACCGGGAGGCTCCCCCACACACGCCTGCCATTCACCTGGACAGTGTTGTTGGTCTCTGGCCTCCATCGTACTGAGATCTTTACGTCAAATAAAGTTTTGATAATGACAGTCATCAGAATATTGAAGGGTTAAATTAAACAAATGTTGAATCTTTGACTTTTTTTTATCCAAATCTTGGTTTTTGAGCATTTAATAAAAAAATAAATATATTATTCCAATGTTAAATGGTTGAATTTGTCTGTCAAATAATTAAATTCAATAGTTTTTACATTGAAATGTTGAATTAAAAAAATATATAATTCAATTAAAAGAAAATCGATATATGAAATAAATATTCAAATAAAAAATATATATTTATAAATATATATATTCATTAATTCATTTATTTTCTACCGCTCCATCTCTAACCGGGGTCGCGGGGAGACTGGAGTCTATCCCAGTATCCTAGGGCGAGAGGCAGGGGACACCCTGGACAGGACTCCAGTCTGTCTCAGGACACACACAGACAGACAACCATTCACACACACACTCATAGCTACGGACAATTTCCCCAAAGTTCTCAATCAGCCTCTGTTTGTTTATATATTACACATAATGTAGTTTTCTACTTCAAATAATTACGAAAATAAACTTTTAAAATTCTATAATTTAAGACACTTAACCTTTTAAATTCAATATAAAATGCAAGTATAACACTTCAGTCAATAACTACTGGTAAATATTGAATTTACATCATGTATTTTTGAATTATTGGACTTTAATAATATCAACTTCAACCTTTAATATTGAAAATATTCCATCGACCTTTAAGATACACATTACTGGATTAAATGATCAATAAAAACAAATATAACATGTCAAATGAGACATGATTTAATTCACAACTTCCATATAAATGTCAAGAACAGCTGCCGAGGATCCAAAGATATTGAACTTTGATAAAAACGAGACGAAATCCTTTAGTTCTTGAGGTCGTAGGTCAAACCATATGTTTATTTACCAAACTTTCTTGAAGAAGTATCTGATTACAAGTGTCTTTTCATTCTCTTGTACATCAAATACATTTTCCTTTAATAGTCAGTTATTAATGTTATATTTCCTTCTTTAGCTCAGTGTCTCAATGTTTCATTTCTTCTTATAGTTACAGTATAATACAATAGTTAGTACAATATTCTGGTTTATCTCGTACAAACACCAGGGATGGTCGATGTGTGATTTATTAATTTTTAAACGGCTTACAAGAGAAAATATGAATGTGTTCTTACGGGTCGAGCTTAATATTCAGGGAACGACCGTCAGATAAAAAAACAGCAAAAATAAATCAAATAGAGTTTGAATTTATCTCATTTTCTCTGGTTTACAGGTTTATTTTTGGAGTAAACTTCAGAGAAAATATCATCTTTTTTTAAAACACTTTTCAGACCTTCATGTTTAATAGAAGATAATTGATATAAATGATATTCTCTTTCGTGCAGCTCAGTAACAAACGCCTCTGGTACTGTAAAAAGGTTTATTATCAGTAGATCGGTATTATAGTAGTTGTAGCGCCCCCTGCTGGTGGGACTAAAGCGGTCCAGGTTCCAACTCTTGGCTCCATCAGAACGAGGTCACATCTGAACCGAGGTCACATCAGAACCGAGGTCACATCTGAACCGAGGTCACATCAGAACCGAGGTCACATCTGAACCGAGGTCACATCTGAACAGAGGTCACATCAGAACCGAGGTCACATCTGAACCGAGGTCACATCTGAACCGAGGTCACATCAGAACCGAGGTCACATCAGAACCGAGGTCACATCTGAACCGAGGTCACATCTGAACCGAGGTCACATCAGAACTGAGGTCACATCTGAACCGAGGTCACATCAGAACCGAGGTCACATCTGAACCGAGGTCACATCAGAACCGAGGTCACATCTGAACCGAGGTCACATCTGAACCGAGGTCACATCTGAACCGAGGTCACATCTGAACCAAGGTCACATCAGAACCGAGGTCACATCAGAACCGAGGTCACATCTGAACCGAGGTCACATCTGAACCGAGGTCACATCTGAACCGAGGTCACATCTGAACCGAGGTCACATCTGAACCGAGGTCACATCTGAACCGAGGTCACATCAGAACCGAGGTCACATCAGAACCGAGGTCACATCTGAACCGAGGTCACATCTGAACCGAGGTCACATCAGAACCGAGGTCACATCAGAACCGAGGTCACATCAGAACCGAGGTCACATCAGTTTGATGATTAATCACGAAAACTTTGATTTTCTTATCGGTTTCTTGAAGGATGAAAGTCATCTGTAGTTCTTTGCACATTGTTGTCCTGGTGAGAAGCAGAAGAAGACAGTACATGTTTTTTGAAGTATAATGAAATGTTGCCCTTGTATTGTACCACATATGATCCAGTGTAGGAGCTCATTGAAGTACAGAGTCTCAGGTGAACTTATCATGAAACAACAACTGTTTGGCTCACGACCTGCAAGAGATTCATGATTGAGAGTCAGTGTAGAGGTTTGTGTAGTTAAGATTGTGTTGATACGATACTGGGTCAACTGTACAATTGATTAAGATACTGTAGTAACAAGGATTATTGTCCAGTACTTGCCTCTGGTGTTGTGATAGTGTAGTAACAAGTATATATGTGTGTAGTATTGTCCAGTACTTGACTCTGGTGTTGTGATAGTGTAGTAACAAGTATATATATGTGTAGTATTGTCCAGTACTTGTCTCTGATGTTGTGATAGTGTAGTAACAAGTATATATGTGTAGTATTGTCCAGTATTTGACTCTGGTGTTGTTATAGTGTAGTAACAAGTATATATGTGTAGTATTGTCCAGTACTTGACTCTGGTGTTGTGATAGTGTAGTAACAAGTATATATGTGTAGTATTGTCCAGTACTTGACTCTGGTGTTGTGATAGTGTAGTAACAAGTATATATGTGTAGTATTGTCCAGTATTTGACTCTGGTGTTGTTATAGTGTAGTAACAAGTATATATGTGTAGTATTGTCCAGTATTTGACTCTGGTGTTGTTATAGTGTAGTAACAAGTATATATGTGTAGTATTGTCCAGTACTTGACTCTGGTGTTGTGATAGTGTAGTAACAAGTATATATGTGTAGTATTGTCCAGTATTTGACTCTGGTGTTGTTATAGTGTAGTAACAAGTATATATGTGTAGTATTGTCCAGTACTTGACTCTGGTGTTGTGATAGTGTAGTAACAAGTATATATGTGTAGTATTGTCCAGTATTTGACTCTGGTGTTGTGATAGTGTAGTAACAAGTATATATGTGTAGTATTGTCCAGTATTTGACTCTGGTGTTGTTATAGTGTAGTAACAAGTATATATGTGTAGTATTGTCCAGTACTTGACTCTGGTGTTGTAGTATTTACAGACCACATGACTCTTGATGAAGTCGTAACTACTTTCATTTGTTTTCAAACCAAAATATGTCCAAACATCATCTTTAAAAGCTGCTGGAGTCACTGTATCCTCTCATCCTCAGTTATCGCCGGGATCTCACAGAATTTTAATTGTAACTTGAGCTGCGAATGATGTAATGACTGCTGCCATCTAGAGGCCAGAAGTTTAAGTATGACATGAAAATGCACGTTGTAAATATTTGCATGTTATTTGTTAAATAAAAAAAGAATAGTTTATTTCACTCACAATTAATTGATTTAAAAAAACCAAAAACGAACTTTGGTATAAAAAAAATATGAACTGGAAGCCAAAACAATGTAATACAGTACTGTTACAGTATTGAAAAAACAAATATGTTAGTGTATTGATATTGTCTTACATCGAGTCTATGGCGGAGGCTCTGGTAGTGTTAACTGCATGTACAGTTACTACAAAGTTAAAAGGATAAAGTGGGGTTTTAATGTTAGTTAGTTGCATCTGACCGAGTTAATACTTAACTGACTCGGTTTTAGTCGCAGTATTACTGATGTATTTGATCAACGACACTGTTTGTCAACATGGCAGCGAGTCTGAGCACTGCAGTGTTCAAGGTTACAGTGTCTGATGAGGGACATGCTGGAGTCAAGACCGACATTTGTCCTGCTGTTACACACACACACCACACACACACACTACACACACCCCTACACACTACACACACCCCCACACACCCCCCACAGCACACACACCTCATCCATCCTCATCTAACTCCTGTACGTTGTTGTTTCCACTCGAAGGATGAGTACTTTTCCGACGTCACTTCATGATGAATCGACTTGTGTTGAGAGTCTTGTGTTGTTGTGTTGATCTCAGGCATCTTTATTGTGTTGCTTATCAAGGCGTCGCTGACTCGAATCATTCATTTACCAAGTAGTGAAAGTTACAGCGTATTAAATACACCTTGTATCGTCACTGGGACGTCTTCGTCTCTTCACATTAGAACCCACGATATTGGAAATAAGTGCGATATTCCATATTGGTGTCTTTAATTGCGATATCGATATTAATGCGATATTTTTTTCTTTAAACTAAAAAATAAGCGGAAACTATAGTGAAGGTCTGGGGTTTAAAGAAGGAAAACGATGATATTTCCCTTTCGTTTATTTCAACGCTTCGGTGTCGACATGATGGTATAAAAATATCTCTTATAACGCTCAGTCTCGCGGGACTTGCATCGGTTTTCCCGCCAAACTGAGCGACATCAGAGAGGAGCCGCCGGCGCGTCGTGATATCACCAAATCAATAATAAATCCTTGTACACGCACACATAACATTTTATAAATGACGCTAACAACTTAGCTCGTTAGCATACGGTGAAGACCCTAAAATGACCCTATACTCGAGCATACGGTGAAGACAGACACATAACACTTTATAAATGACGCTAACAACTTAGCTCGTTAGCATACGGTGAAGACAGACACATAACACTTTATAAATGACGCTAACAACTTAGCTCGTTAGCATACGGTGAAACAAACAAACACTTTATAAATGACGCTAACAACTTAGCTCGTTAGCATACGGTGAAGACGGACACATAACACTTTATAAATGATGCTAACAACTTAGCTCGTTAGCATACGGTGAAGACAGACACATAACACTTTATAAATGACGCTAACAACTTAGCTCGTTAGCATACGGTGAAGACAGACACATAACACTTAATATAAATGACGCTAACAACTTAGCTCGTTAGCATACGGTGAAGACGGACACATAACACTTTATAAATGACGCTAACAACTTAGCTCGTTAGCATACGGTGAAGACGGACACATAACACTTTATAAATGACGCTAACAACTTAGCTCGTTAGCATACGGTGAAGACGGACACATAACACTTTATAAATGATGCTAACAATTAGCTCGTTAGCATACGGTGAAGACGACACATAACACTTTATAAATGATGCTAATCATAACTTAGCTCGTTAGCATACGGTGAAGACGAACAGGTTTGTTTGGAAGTTCATGATCTTCTAAGAAAACAACTGAGACGAGATGAAAAGTTCTTACAATATGTTGCTTTAACAAAGGAGGTTGAAAGAGATGAGTGACTGGATCACTAGTGTTTGACTAGATCATAAGTTAGTATTACTTCACTGGATCACTAGTGTTTGACTAGATCATAAGTTAGTATTACTTCACTGGATCACTAGTGTTTGACTAGATCATAAGTTAGTATTACTTCACTGGATCACTAGTGTTTGACTAGATCAGAAGTTAGTATTACTTTACTGTATATACTGAGCTAAGTCAGCGTGGCGGCAAGATGCGTTGCCATAGCAACCGAGCCTAACAACCTGCGCCGCACAGTTCACAGACGGACGGAGACGTAAACAACAACGAGACATAGAAGTACAAATTGACAACTTTAAAGAACGTGACACTGATTGGTCGAAGGGTGCATTTAAGAAATGCTTGATTTATACTATAAAACATTATAGATTATCACATATTTTTTATATGCATATCACATGTGCCAATATCACGATATTTTTTCGATATATTGTGCAGCCCTTCTTCACATGTTGAACAAGTTTTGAATCCTGACCTCGTTTTTTGTGTGTTGACTCTTTCAAACAAACACACCCTGAGCTGGCATGCAGCTCTTCCTGGTGTCCTTTGGTTAAGATCCAGCCTCTGAGTAACTGTCACAACTGTCACCGTCTGATAGAGTTGTTTACATTTCATCATCTGGATGGATGTACTTCTCATCATCTCCTGCTAATCTGTTTCTAATGCAGAGGATTATGTGTTTGTGTTCCTTCGATGCAGTGAAGTGTGTTTACTGCTCACACTGGAGGACACGCTGCCAGCGACGGCGACATTTGTGCCGAAGATTGTCTGCAAAATAAACATGCAGGTCGACCTTCACAAGGTCGGCGGCCATGATCCACTTCGCTCTGGTTGGAATTACCTTTGAGGGATAACAAACTTAACTAGTTTGACCACCCTTCGAATTCTTTTCAGATTAAAGTGAAAGACTTAAAAAAGAGATTTCTGGGAAAAGTTATAAAAAAACGCCTTTTTTGGGAGACGCTAAGAATAAAATTAGATTTGTTTAATGAAATACAGATTTTTAGAACTAAAGGAGAATGAAAGTGAAAATATAGTAATTTGCTAAAGAAATATTTAGTTGTTGGGAATCATAAATATTTATTTCAACATCATGTTTGAATATGTTTTTACCAACTTTTAAATTATTCCTTAAATAATTAGCTTAGTGTTTAGTACGATCGCCTCACAGCAAGAAGGTTGCAGGTTCACTTCCAGGTCAGTCAACTTGTGACCTGTGTGGAGTATGTTCTCCCCGTGTTGCGTCAGGTTTACTCCGGGAACTCCGGTTTCCTCCCACAGTCCAAAAACATACAGAGGTTGATTGAGAACCTGGGGAAGTTGTCCGTAGATATGAGTGTGTGTGTGAATGGTTGTGAGTCCTTGTGTGCCCTGGCCTCCTGTCCAGGGTGTCCCCTGCCTCTCCCCCGATGACACTTGGATAGGCTCCACCCCCGTGTCCCCCATAAGGGATTAAACGGTTCAGAAAATGAATGAATAATTGACTTAGAGTGATCAACCAGCTTTAGTATTTGTATAACCTGTTTTTTCTTTTAGGTTTTCTTTATTTACTTAATTGTCTTTTATTGCCAGGGTTTTTATTCTTGCTTAAAGTATTTTCCACGAGACCTTGATTTCCTCAAGCTTCTAAACTTCTTACCATCATTATTTAAGTGTTGTTTTTACCATAACCCTTTATTGACTAATATATTTTCTGTCAAAAGATGAGTTTCTTCATCACTTGTTGAACCACAAGAATCTCAGACTAATTGTTCCTGGTCTGGTCCTGCTTCACTTGGTCACGATACTGGCTCAGGATCAACAAGTCTCGTGTTTCCTGTTCCTGAGAATTAATGTCCATTAAGATTATCAGGAAAGATCTTTTGTGAGTAGATGTTTATTTCCTCTAGCGCTCTGAGTTGAAGTAGCTTGAAAGTGAAATTGTGGTCCATATAACAACAAAGAACCATCAGCTTCTCTCAGGCTTTTTACACAACGCTATTTTAACACCATTGGGTTTGAACGGTTTGGCGCTTATTGGACTTTAGTAGTGTGTCTCAAATCACTTCTGCACTTACACAAGTGTGTTCACACTGAGCAGTGTGTGAAAACGTAGTGAAACTTTCCACCCTCAACGTCGACCTCGACGTCCGTCATCAGTGACGTTGTAGATGACGCTACGTCTGGAGCTACGTCTGGAGCTACGTCTGGACCCCACCCCTCGCCCCCCGGCCTGGCCCGCCCCGCCTGGGCCCCTCCGTCTGGCGCTGCCTGGGGCGCCCCGTCTGCGCCCCCTCCTGCCCCCCCCCCGCCCCCCCCTTTGGGCTAAGCCTGAGCTACGTCGCTAAACCTAAGCTACGTCACAGACGACGCTTTTCACGCTTAAAATCAGTGTTAAAAAGTATTAGAAGAAGAAGCTGTCGAGTCATTTCCTGTTAGTGTGTAGCAGCAGAGTTTGATTTGAGACAGTACTACACTGATTGAGCACTGACTAAGTGCACTGTCTTACATGTACTGTAAAGCAGTGCACTTAGAGAAGTGTGTGATTTAAGGCACATCAAGGGTTCTTTGAGTTGATCCTGTTTCACACTCGCCTTCTGATTATCTTGACTTTTTTTGTTGAATATTCTCTGCGGACAGATTTTTCCACTTCCTGGTTTACTTACTCCTTTTTAGTATATCTTGAAACATTTACTACCCCCTGGCATCGACCCCCGAACTTCCATTTTGTCTGCTAGCATTAGCTTGTTTTGCGCCACTGTCATTAGCCTTACTGCTCGTGCTAGCTTCACCATATTTGTACGGAGACCACATCTTCATTTTCATCTGTCCACATTATAAAAACCTTTAAATGTGTGTAGTGAGTAGTATAGCTCCCATGATGCTTTGCCGCCCAGGCAACCATGTCACCTGTGGACATCATTCAATGGTTGATTTGGAAACACACTCTCAGAGGCAGTAAGTAGGAAGTACTTTCTGAAGAGGATATAGGAATGTATTACTTTGTGAGCCTTGTCTAGAAAGTACAAATAACCTTTACTATCTTACTTACTTCATTTTTTTTGGTTAAAATAACTGAATATTTATACAGAACTAGACCATCATTTGTTAGTTTTGTTGTGAAATTCTTTGGAAAAACAAACATCTTGTTTAAAAACACAACTTTGTTTTCCAAAAGACCTGGTTACGTGTCTTTTTAACACAGGTTAGCAGTTTCTGAACTTCTCCGTCGTCGTCTTTGCAGAGAAGATCCTCATTTGCGTCACAATAAAAGCAAGAAAAGCTCATGTATTGTCGGCGTTGACGCAGCGGCGCTGATGCTGCAGAGAGCGAGCCCCAGAGAAACAGGAGCTCCTGCGTCTGCTGCTCTCCAGGAACAGGAAGCGTCTGTTGATGCTGTAACAGAAGTGAGTGGCTTTGCTGCAGAGCACTTTGATGACGTCACAGAGTGACCTCTCCGTGCACCTGCAGGACGAGCGTCCTCTCGCTGATGATGATGAAGCACCTCACCTGCTCGTCTCATCGTCCACCTCGTTTTTTTGGCTGCGTCTTTGTTCCAGTCGGTTAAAGTGGGCGGACAAATTCATCTCACCACCTCCTCCCCCAATCGCTGCGTCTCCCACTGCAGTGTTCTCCTTCTGGGATGTCTATCTGCATACACTCTCTCTCCCGCCGCCTCCTCCGTCTGCCGCCATCATGATGCTATCTGCACCACAATCCCTCGCTCTCCTTCCACGTCTGAGAAACATAAACTTTTGTTCTTTTGAAATAACATTCCTGTGAAAGTATGTCAGTGGCACCAGATTATCGGATGCTTGAATTTGACTTTTCATTGTTTTATTGAAATGTTGTTTTAAAATAATATTATATACTATACAGTATATATTAAATGATTATTATTATCAAATATTCAATCATTTATATTTGTTAAGGTTGAATTACTTTTAAAATAATTTCTATTTACAAGTTAGAATTTTAAGGATTTGATTTCAAACCATTTGTTTCGTGTTTTCAATATACTTAGACATGTGGAAGTACAACAGTACCATCATTATATTGGTTGAATCGAACATTTCGAATATTCCAACTTATTTTTTCTTAATTGAAATTATGTTTGTACTTAATAATAGAATTCCATTTATTATAAACCGAAAAGGTTGCCTCTTGTTTTATTTAAATAATCGAATATTCTTTCATTTTATTTTTTTTACACATAGTATAGGTTAGTTTAGGTAGAACTTTATTGATCCCTCTGGAGGTCTTCTTCGGGAAATTGTTTTTTTCCAATTAGCCACAGCAACACAGCAATTATTCATAAAAATAAAATATATTTTAATATATTTTGAATTTATTATGTATTTTGAACATTAATTCCAATTAAAAAAGAAATGTATAAATCAAAGTTTTTATCAATTCGTAGCACTTCGGTTCCACTATAAGTGTTAATAGTGTATCAATGCAACCAGACAGTACTAGTCGAGCACCGAGCTACTTGATTGAACTTTCATCCAATCATGTTGTCTTTGGCACTACTACACCGACATTTTTATATTGAATTTAAAAAGCTACGAATTAAAAAATACATAAAAATAGATAATATGGTTTAAAATTAAATGTATTAAGTTCAACCTTTCAATATAGATATTATCTATAGATAGATATTATATTATTGTATTATTCAATTATTTAATTAAAACATATTCAAATTAATAAATCCGAAAGCATTTTAATATATATATATATTTTAATCATTTGAATAGTTAAATTTGACCATTCAATGATCGTGTACCACTGATACACATGCATATAAAAACTTTTTCAGCCTGAAAAAGCTACTTTTCTCTGGCGTCTGCTGGTGACGTCTGGACTCGTCACAGTATTTTATGGTCCAATATAACGACATCCACGTCCACCTGTCCCAGTCGTTTCCTCGTGTCTCTGTTGAAAAAAAAAAAGCATGTGGCTGGAGCATGACTTTGCTGCGCCGGGGTGGAACGAGGGATGGGTTCTGAGGAGGGAGGAGTCGCTGTGGAAACCGCCCCATCATTGGTGGCCGTGCGTTCCCTGCCTGCTCGCAACGCTCGCCCCGATTGGCCGAACCCCTGCAACCGATCCCAGCAGCTGCAGTTGTGAAGAATTTTCTCTTTCTGTCTCTTTTTTTTTCGTCTTTCCTCTCCTCCCATAAGTGTCGTCAGCGTCTGGTCCGCCACGCGTGGCGACTGAAGGACTCGAGTCAGTCAGTAACTCCGTGACGTCCTGCCTGCAGTCTCCCCCGCCTCCCTCTCTCGTATCACTTCATCAAGACATAGCTTGCCCTTTCCTGTTCATTGCTGCCTCCCTCCCTCCCGTATGCTCCCTTATTTGTTTGTCCTCGCTTGTTCCTCCGTGGCTCTCCTTCCCTTCCACCCTCCTCCTCCCGCTGCTCCTGCTCAGATCCACACAAGGTTCTACTTTTATTTCCCTCAGATCGCCATTTTTTTTTTTTTACGATTCAGGCTCTCATATGATTGTTTGTGCTTTCAGCGAGGTCCGGGGACGAGGACCGACGACGGGAGGATGACATAGAGGAGAGGCAGCTGAAAAGTGGCTGCAGAAGTGCTGCCGGGTCGGTGCTGCTGTGTGACAGCTGGATGGGCTGAGGAAATATTTGCGTCTGACAAGCCAAAGCCATGTCTCTGGAGCCGCGCTCGCCACATGCTCTGAGCTGATCCACGCCTCGACTCAAGGACATCCTCCTGCTTTTGAACACACGTAAATCTGTGGCCATGTTGACGTGACTTTCTAACCGTGGGATCAAGTTAACGCCGAGCAGACACTTGTAGAGACTCCAGTATTTACCCACCGTCCAAAATGCCAGAGCCATAATCTCAAGTTTTTTTTCGTTCATGACGGAGCTGGACCTCTGCATGCTCTCGCCACTATCTCACGACTTCAGCTGACACTTTTCCCAGGACCGAGCCGACGCCGTCACGCATCCGACCAGACGCTCCCCCCCCCAGGACCCTCTCTCTCTCTCTCTCTCTCTCGGCTGCAGACCCTCGTGCACCGGCCCGTCGGCATGAACGTGGGACGGGACACCAAGTGGTTGACCCTGGAGGTGTGTCGGGAGTTCCAGAGGGGCACCTGCTCCCGGACCGACGCCGACTGCAAGTTCGCGCACCCTTCCCGGAGCTGCCACGTGGAGAACGGCCGAGTCATCGCCTGCTTCGACTCGCTCAAGGTAAGCATGTCGTCAGTCTGGTCAGTTCACCTTCTCGCCACTAGTCTCACGTTATTCCTGAGAGATTCTTTTTTCTTGTGAATTCTTCTCATTTGCTCGTAGCTTTGCTTGGCTAATAATATATTAATGAAAGTATCTTCAGGGGTGTGGATAGAGATCCCATGACGGCATCATTTAAGATTTAAAGAAAACTATTGTGTTGTCCCTCGTGACGTTCCGAAACCCCCCCCGAAACCCCCCCCCCCTGCATTTAACGAAATGTGCTTATGTGCCCATTTATTTTTTCTCTGGTTTAAAAGATCATCATTAATTCAACAACATTTATATGAACTTACAAACTCAACGTTGCATACGAGCCATAATGCTTTGCCGCCCAGCCAACCAATCACAGCCGTCGATGACTTTTGACATAGCAACATAGTCGTAAAATTTTAAATACAGTGTTGTCTGCTGTCTCTAAATAGAAAAGTGCGTAGAAGGGCATCATGGGAGTTTGTTGGCACCATAATGGACTAAATAAAATCCAGACTTTTACTGTTTGTCTCGGGGTTAACTCCAAATTGACTCTAAATTGTCCTTGTTTGCGACTTTGTTCACTCAAATGTTGATTTCTGCATTTTTTAAAGGCATTTGATTGAAATAACTATAATTATTAGATGTTTACTGTGAGCGAAGACAAAAATACAACCTACTTTCACTCGTTACTGCCGACATTCAACAGACATTTTCAACAAACAACATATTTTCTGTCACTTGTTTGACTTGCGTCTACATGTTCTTAATAAAGTTTAGCAAAGACGCCCAAAACAGGAATTGCTTCTCATATTTAAAAGCAAGTACAGGTTTGAGCTGAGTCAGCGGTCGTGTCAAAGACAGGATACGAAAAGGTGTTTATATTATATTTTGATAGCTTTGTTTTACAGCCATTTATACCTAGATTTTCATGATTTTGATCAAGTTATTTGGTATTATTTGGTATTGTTTGCGCTTTGTGACCCTGGACTGGAAAAGTACTCATTACAAATATACTATACTACAAATATAAATGACTAACTTTCTTATAATTTCTCAGTATTATCAATGGTTCATGAAATAATGATGTAATAGTTTGATACTTTTCTGAATATGCTGCAGCTCTCTAGGAATGAACTTGTCGAGGTAAACAAACTCAAGCCGTTAGCATGCTAGCCTCCGTTAGCATGCTAGCCTCCGCTAGCGGGCGTCAGAACGAGAGGTGTGGGCAACACGGGACAGGCCTGAACATCGTCACCCTTGAAGAGCGAGAAGAGCTTCTGATTTGATTCGTAACGTCGGGTGGAAAAAATATTTGCCTGTGGATCATGAATGTCAGTCACGCCTGCGATGGAAACTACTCTCAGTGACATCAGTGACTCGGATTTAGACGACGAAAGTCATGTGACCACTGCATGAAGTGTGGTTTTTATTCAAGGTTTCATGTCGGTTGATACACATGCGTTCATTTCCATTCATTTCTAATGAAAATCCAACGCTCTGGACGCAGTACATGTGTGAGCAGGTGGGTGTTTGAGGGGTTGTGTTGTTGTCGTCAGTCGGAGGCTCTACTTCTGTGGGTGTGCGGACGTGATCGCTTCTCCACGAAGAGGGAACGATCTATTGATGAGTCACATCGGTTTATGTGCGTGTGGTTCTGGAAGCTTAGTGATGTCATCCGGGAGGAAGATCAGCGTTTGTGTGCGTCCAGATATCGTGACACTTCACGCACCGCTACACAATGTTCAGCCGTCGTACTTGTGCCTCGAACCCCGGCTCGCCAGGAGCTCGTCTCAAAATGAAAATAGTATCAATACAGTGGACTTTAAAGATGTCATTGCTTAATATAAGTTAAGGAATATGACTTATCAATGTCGGTAGTTTGGTAGGTAGAACTTTATTGATCCCTCAGGAGGTCTACTTCAGGAAATTGTTTTTTTCCAATTAGCCACAGCAATACAGCAATTATTCATAAAAATAAATAATGTCCACGATTGTACAGAGACTTACAATAAGAGTTAAAGTGATGGTGAAGAAAATGAATTTCATTGACAGTGTTTCACAGAGAAGTACAAACACGGGTATAATTAATTATCGATACACATATAAATATATATTTTTTCATGGTACTTTATCAATGTATTTAACAGCACAAGTTGAACTTATTTTTTGATTTTGTGTCTTTCGATCACGTTTATTTTTAACAAACTTATTTCATGGCTAATAATTCAATAAAGTATGTATAAAATAAAAGTAAATGTTTTATTTACAATTAACATGCAAATATCTAAGGCTATGGTTAATTTCTGTGTTGCAATTAAACCTCCGGCCGCTAGATGGCAGCAGTCATCACCTCGTCCTCCCACCTTTAAAGTAAGAATGAAATCCTGCATGATAGCGAGGGTGACTGAGGACGAGAGGATACAGATTTTAAAGCTGATGTTTGGACATATTTGGGTTTGAAAACAAGCTGGTTGAAGTATTCTGGCCCCTTGTGTGATTGAGTTTGAAACCTGTGCCTTAAAAGATGAATCAAAATGACCTTTTGTATGTATTTATATCAACATACCTCTTATTTTCTATTGATTTAAAATGATAAACGTAGGTTGAATAAATGCTGCATCACGGTGATGATGGTAAAGGTTAAACTCAAGTCAGGAAGTGAGCTGGACTTCCATCCGTCACTCGAGCCAGAGATGCGAACATGTTACGATGTCTCTCTGGTTATCGATTCACCACAACAACGTCAGGATCCTGAGAGCGTCTGTGTCGTCTCATGACTTCGCCATATTGTCTGATCTGAAGTCTGCCAGCGTGCCACGAGGCAACCGATGCCCGACAGTCTGTCGCTCGCGGGTCCATGTGGCCGAGGCTCGCTCGCACAACGCCGCAGTGACTCGTGCTGTCACACAGGACCAGACATTTAACGCGGAACCAAAACAAATATTCGCAGTTGTTTCCGAGCCGGAGTGAGTTTAGAGCCGCGAGACCCAGACAAGGGTCTTTCTGTCTCGGGCGCAGCTGCCGTTCTGCACCGTTTATCGAGTTAAAATTTATTATTCAGCCATTTTCGTGTTGTGCCGACCGGAGCAGGAGGGCGATGGATGGAGAGAAGGAGGGAGAGGCCTAGCAACAGCCTGGCTATTGGACAGTTTGATCCTCCTGAGTGGCTGCTGTTAGCACCGGTTGCATCGCAGGACGAGCTGAGATGAGCCGGTGCTGCTCCACAGTTTAAAGTAGATACTCATTGATGTTTTTGTTGGCACCTGATGATTGATACCTAACAACCTGAACACAAACTATAGTCACAATTTACTTTATTGATCTAAGAAACCTATTTAACAACAACAATCATAAGGACCAAAGGGTATTAAAAACACAACCGTCCTTAAAGGAAAATAAATAACATAACTAGGAGTGTGTATTGGCAAAAATCTGTATCACTTATTATGACATAAGGATATATGTGTAGTATTGTCCAGTACTTGACTCTGGTGTTGTGATAGTGTAGTAACAAGTATATATGTGTAGTATTGTCCAGTACTTGACTCTGGTGTTGTGATAGTGTAGTAACAAGGATATATGTGTAGTATTGTCCAGTACTTGACTCTGGTATTGTGATAGTGTAGTAACAGGGATATATGTGTAGTATTGTCCAGTACTTGACTCTGGTGTTGTGATAGTGTAGTAACAAGTATATATGTGTAGTATTGTCCAGAACTTGACTCTGGTGTTGTGATAGTGTAGTAACAAGTATATATGTGTAGTATTGTCCAGAACTTGACTCTGGTGTTGTGATAGTGTAGTAACAAGTATATATGTGTAGTATTGTCCAGTACTTGACTCTGGTGTTGTGATAATGTAGTAACAAGTATACATGTGTAGTATTGTCCAGTACTTGACTCTGGTGTTGTGATAATGTAGTAACAAGTATACATGTGTAGTATTGTCCAGTACTTGACTCTGGTGTTGTGATAGTGTAGTAACAAGTATACATGTGTAGTATTGTCCAGTACTTGACTCTGGTGTTGTGATAATGTAGTAACAAGTATACATGTGTAGTATTGTCCAGTACTTGACTCTGGTGTTGTGATAGTGTAGTAACAAGTATACATGTGTAGTATTGTCCAGTACTTGACTCTGGTGTTGTGATAATGTAGTAACAAGTATACATGTGTAGTATTGTCCAGTACTTGGCTCTGGTGTTGTGATAGTGTAGTAACAAGTATACATGTGTAGTATTGTCCAGTACTTGACTCTGGTGTTGTGATAGTGTAGTAACAAGTATACATGTGTAGTATTGTCCAGTACTTGGCTCTGGTGTTGTGATAGTGTAGTAACAAGTATACATGTGTAGTATTGTCCAGTACTTGGCTCTGGTGTTGGGATAGTGTAGTAACAAGTATACATGTGTAGTATTGTCCAGTACTTGACTCTGGTGTTGTGATAGTGTAGTAACAAGTATACATATGTAGTATTATTCAGTACTTGGCTCTGGTGTTGTGATAGTGTAGTAACACGTATATATGTGTAGTATTGTCCATTACTTGACTCTGGTGTTGTGATAGTGTAGTAACAAGTATATATGTGTAGTATTGTCCAGTACTTGACTCTGGTGTTGTGATAATGTAGTAACAAGTATATATGTGTAGTATTGTCCAGTACTTGGCTCTGGTGTTGTGATAGTGTAGTAACAAGTATACATGTGTAGTATTGTCCAGTACTTGACTCTGGTGTTGTGATAATGTAGTAACAAGTATACATGTGTAGTATTGTCCAGTACTTGACTCTGGTGTTGTGATAGTGTAGTAACAAGTATACATGTGTAGTATTGTCCAGTACTTGACTCTGGTGTTGTGATAGTGTAGTAACAGGTATATATGTGTAGTATTGTCCAGTACTTGACTCTGGTGTTGTGATAGTGTAGTAACAAGTATACATGTGTAGTATTATCCAGTACTTGACTCTGGTGTTGTGTTAGTGTAGTAACAAGTATATATGTGTGTAGTATTGTCCAGTACTTGACTCTGGTGTTGTGATAATGTAGTAACAAGTATACATGTGTAGTATTGTCCAGTACTTGGCTCTGGTGTTGTGATAGTGTAGTAACAAGTATACATGTATAGTATTGTCCAGTACTTGGCTCTGGTGTTGTGATAGTGTAGTAACAAGTATACATGTGTAGTATTGTCCAGTACTTGGCTCTGGTGTTGTGATAGTGTAGTAACAAGTATACATGTGTAGTATTGTCCAGTACTTGACTCTGGTGTTGTGATAGTGTAGTAACAAGTATACATGTGTAGTATTGTTCAGTACTTGGCTCTGGTGTTGTGATAGTGTAGTAACACGTATATATGTGTAGTATTGTCCATTACTTGACTCTGGTGTTGTGATAGTGTAGTAACAAGTATATATGTGTAGTATTGTCCAGTACTTGACTCTGGTGTTGTGATAATGTAGTAACAAGTATATATGTGTAGTATTGTCCAGTACTTGGCTCTGGTGTTGTGATAGTGTAGTAACAAGTATACATGTGTAGTATTGTCCAGTACTTGACTCTGGTGTTGTGATAATGTAGTAACAAGTATACATGTGTAGTATTGTCCAGTACTTGACTCTGGTGTTGTGATAGTGTAGTAACAAGTATACATGTGTAGTATTGTCCAGTACTTGACTCTGGTGTTGTGATAGTGTAGTAACAAGGATATATGTGTAGTATTGTCCAGTACTTGACTCTGGTGTTGTAGTATTTACAGACCACATGACTCTTGACGAAGTCGTAACTACTTTTCAAACCAAAATTATCCAAACATCAGCTTTAAAAGCTGCTGGACTCACTGTATCCTCTCGTCCTCAGTCATCGCCAGGATCTCACGGGAGTATATTCAAGGGTTTGAGGATATAATGACTGTTGCTGTCTAATGGCCAGAAGTTAAATTGCAACACAAAAATGAACTATAGCCGTAAATATTTGCATGTTTAAGAATTTCAACTTCACAGAATAAATACAATTTTTTTAGTTGTAATCAATTTAATTCTTCAAATAAACTTCTTTTTAATCTAAAAAGCAACATTTTTAACATTTGGAATACATTAAAAAAAATGAGATTTGTGATATTTGCTGAGGATGATACATGAGATGCTCATCATTTGTATCTTGATAACAAATCTGGTTTATTTGTTGTTTGAACGGCAACAATTCAACTGAACCCCCTCTGATGAGTTAATAGATCTACATTTGAAGGTCTTTTTCTTTATGAGCGACTTCAAACACATATACAAACCTGAGGGTAAAATAACGTTGAAATGAGTCGGAGAAAGAAACAAAGATGCAGCACTTCTTCCTGGTCCGGCCCCTCCCTCCTCCAATAATGCTATGGATTTATCTGCTAATGGCCTCCGTCCTCACCATCCATCGCGGGCCTGGCATCTCCCGTCCAGTCCAAGGCGACTGCTCTCGTTCCCTGTCGCCCCTCCATCAACTCCGTCTGCTCCGTCTCGAGCCGGGGTATCAGGGGTCCGAGGGGGGGGTCAGCTTACATGGTCCACCTTACCTTGCTATCTGGAGTGCCGCTGTCACCGTGGATGATAAAGTGTGACCATCACACCCCTGACAGCCGGTCCATGACATCATCATCTGACCGTTGTCATGGCGAGGGAGAGAAACACAGGAGGTTGAAGCTAAAAACCACATTAATAATTGAAATCGGGTCTGAGATTTATTCCAACTCTCCCTGAATACTAAACAAACCCTGCTCTACTGTACTGAGGCTCTCTCTGTTGCATAGTGTGTTGCTATGGCAATCAGGAGGAGATTCCCTACCCAGAGTTCTTTTCAACGCCGGCTCACTTTCTCCAGACGTGATGGAAGTGTTTTTGTTCGACTGATGAATTATGTTCTGACACATTTATTTATTGTTGTCCACGAGGAGAACTTGACCATCATGGTGTAATAGCCATGTAATAACCATGTAATAACCATGTAATAACCATGTAATAACTGTAATAACTGCTGAAGGTTTTCCTTGTGTTTTGGTTTCTTCTTCTGCTGTCTTTGAAGGTTTTCGTATTTGTCTGCAGGACCATATAGAGGAGTGAGAACAGATGTTTCTTACATTATAGCTTAAAAAATGATCAAACCTAGTTTATATACTAATATTTTTCTTACTTTGAAAACTCTGGTCTAAACTAAAAGTCACCTAATTTAATCCTTGTAGTCTTTTTACTTTGGAACAATATAATAAACCAGTGATTAATGTGTATAAACATCAGTTTTTATTCACATAAAAAAACTAAATAAGGACATAGTTTCTTTGTGGTTATTGTTAAATAATGTGTTAACTTGACGGACAGGTTTTCCAACTTTTCTTTCAATAAACTTTTACTTTTGCTTGAGTTGACGAATACAATCATGTTCACACGCCAGCGACCGTCTCAGTGAAACTTACAAATAACATGCAAATATTTACAATTGTTGTTATTTTTTGTGTCATTAAATCCTCCTCAGTTATGGAAGAATGAAACCCTGTGAGATCCCGGTGATGACTGAGGACGAGAGGATACAGTGAGTCCAGCAGCTTTTAAAGCTGATGTTTGGACATATTTTGGTTTAAAAACAAATGAAAGAAGTTACGACTTTGTCAAGAGTCATGTGGTCTGTAAATACTACAACACCAGAGTCAAGTACTGGACAATACTACACATATGTCCTTGTTACAATACTATCACAACACCAGAGTCAAGTACTGGACAATACTACACATATATACTTGTTACTACACTATCACAACACCAGAGTCAAGTACTGAACAATACTACACATATATACTTGTTACTACACTATCACAACACCAGAGTCAAGTACTGAACAATACTACACATATATACTTGTTACTACTCTATCACAACACCAGAGTCAAGTACTGGACAATACTACACATATATACTTGTTACTACACTATCACAACACCAGAGTCAAGTACTGGACAATACTACACATATATACCTGTTACTACACTATCACAACACCACAGTCAAGTACTGGACAATACTACACATATATACTTGTTACTACACTATCACAACACCACAGTCAAGTACTGGACAATACTACACATATATACTTGTTACTACACTATCACAACACCACAGTCAAGTACTGGACAATACTACACATATATACTTGTTACTACACTATCACAACACCAGAGTCAAGTACTGGACAATACTACACATATATACTTGTTACTACACTATCACAACACCACAGTCAAGTACTGGACAATACTACACATATATACTTGTTACTACACTATCACAACACCACATCAAGTACTGGACAATACTACACATATATACTTGTACTACACTATCACCACCAGAGTCAAGTACTGGACAATACTACACATATATACTTGTTACTACACTATCACAACACCAGAGTCAAGTACTGGACAATACTACACATATATACCTGTTACTACACTATCACAACACCACAGTCAAGTACTGGACAATACTACAAATATATACTTGTTACTACACTATCACAACACCAGAGTCAAGTACTGAACAATACTACATATATATACCTGTTACTACACTATCACAACACCAGAGTCAAGTACTGGACAATACTACACATATATACTTGTTACTACACTATCACAACACCAGAGTCAAGTACTGGACAATACTACACATATATACCTGTTACTACACTATCACAACACCACAGTCAAGTACTGGACAATACTACACATATATACTTGTTACTACACTATCACAACACCAGAGTCAAGTACTGGACAATACACACATATATACTTGTTACTACACTCCTTTTCTATTTAATCTGTTATCACAGTAATAGATTTAAACTTGGCTACAAATATATGTTTCCAAACCATCAGCCAGAAGATCAACAACACAACACAATATTCTGAACAGATTCAAACATGTCCACTTGAGTATATTGTTGCACTCGTGGGGAATGTACTGACGTCACTGCAAACAACTTGAAACGTTCTGCTAGTGGAGTAGAAGGTTGTAGAGCTGAGGAGATGAAAACCTTCTTGATGAAACAAAATATTCTGAACAAATGAATCCATCAAAGCATCTTTAACACTCTTTTAAAAGATGTTTAACACACAACCAAGACTTATGCTTGTGTGAGTGTGTCTCATGCTAGTGTGAGTCTCATGTTAGTGTGAGTCTCATGTTAGTGTGAGTCTCATGCTAGTGTGAGTCTCATGCTAGTGTGAGTCTCATGCTAGTGTGAGTCTGTTTCATGCTAGTGTGAGTCTCATGTTAGTGTGAGTCTCATGTTAGTGTGAGTCTCATGCTAGTGTGAGTCTCATGTTAGTGTGAGTCTCATGTTAGTGTGAGTCTCATGCTAGTGTGAGTCTGTTTCATGCTAGTGTGAGTCTCATGTTAGTGTGAGTCTGTTTCATGCTAGTGTGAGTCTCATGTTAGTGTGAGTCTCATGCTAGTGTGAGTCTCATGCTAGTGTGAGTCTCATGTTAGTGTGAGTCTCATGCTAGTGTGAGTCTGTTTCATGCTAGTGTGAGTCTCATGTTAGTGTGAGTCTCATGTTAGTGTGAGTCTGTTTCATGCTAGTGTGAGTCTCATGTTAGTGTGAGTCTCATGTTAGTGTGAGTCTCATGTTAGTGTGAGTCTCATGTTAGTGTGAGTCATGAGTGTGTCTCATGCTAGTGTGAGTCTCATGTTAGTGTGAGTCTCATGTTAGTGTGAGTCTGTTTCATGCTAGTGTGAGTCTCATGTTAGTGTGAGTCTCATGTTAGTGTGAGTCTGTTTCATGCTAGTGTGAGTCTCATGTTAGTGTGAGTCTCATGTTAGTGTGAGTCTGTTTCATGCTAGTGTGAGTCTCATGTTAGTGTGAGTCTGTTTCAGGCTTGCTAGTGTGATGTCTCATGTTAGTGTGAGTCCTGTTCTCATGTTAGTGTGAGTCTCATGTTAGTGTGAGTCTGTTTCATGTTAGTGTGAGTCTCATGTTAGTGTGAGTCTCATGTTAGTGTGAGTCTGTTTCATGCTAGTGTGAGTCTCATGTCTGCTCCAGTGTGAGTCCCTCATGTTAGTGTGAGTCTCATGCTTAGTGTGAGTCTGTTTCATGCTAGTGTGAGTCTCTTGTTAGTGTGAGTCTCATGCTAGTGTGAGTCATGTGTGTGATCATGCTAGTGTGAGTCTCATGTTAGTGTGAGTCTCATGTTAGTGTGAGTCTGTTTCATGCTAGTGTGAGTCTCATGTTAGTGTGAGTCTCATGCTAGTGTGAGTCTCATGTTAGTGTGAGTCTCATGTTAGTGTGAGTCTGTTTCATGCTAGTGTGGTCTCATGTCTCATGTCATGCTAGTGTGAGTCTCTGTATGCTAGTGTGAGTCTGTTTCATGCTAGTGTGAGTCTCATGTTAGTGTGAGTCTCATGTTAGTGTGAGTCTGTTTCATGCTAGTGTGAGTCTCATGTTAGTGTGAGTCTCATGTTAGTGTGAGTTCATGTTGAGTCTCATGCTAGTGTGAGTCTCATGTTAGTGTGAGTCTGTTTCATGCTAGTGTGAGTCTCATGTTAGTGTGAGTCTGTTTCATGTTAGTGTGAGTCTCATGTTAGTGTGAGTCTGTTTCATGCTAGTGTGAGTCTCATGTTAGTGTGAGTCTCATGTTAGTGTGAGTCTGTTTCATGCTAGTGTGAGTCTCATGCTAGTGTGTGCCTCATGCTAGTGTGAGTCTCATGCTAGTGTGAGTCTGTTTCATGCTAGTGTGAGTCTCTTGTTAGTGTGAGTCTCATGCTAGTGTGAGTCTGTTTCATGCTAGTGTGAGTCTCATGCTAGTGTGTGTCTCATGTTAGTGTGAGTCTCATGCTAGTGTGTGTCTCATGTTAGTCATGCTAGTGTGTGTCTCATGTTAGTGTGAGTCTCATGCTAGTGTGTGTCTCATGTTAGTGTGAGTCTCATGCTAGTGTGTGTCTCATGCTAGTGTGTCTCATGTTAGTGTGAGTCTCATGCTAGTGTGAGTCTCATGTTAGTGTGAGTCTCATGTTAGTGTGTGTCTCATGTTAGTGTGTGTCTCATGCTAGTGTGTGTCTCATGCTGGTGTGTGTCTCATGCTGGTGTGTGTCTCATGTTAGTGTGAGTCTCATGCTGGTGTGAGTCTCATGCTGGTGTGTGTCTCATGTTAGTGTGTGTCTCATGTTAGTGTGAGTCTCATGCTGGTGTGTGTCTCATGTTGGTGTGTGTCTCATGTTAGTGTGTGTCTCATGCTGGTGTGTGTCTCATGTTAGTGTGTGTCTCATGTTAGTGTGTGTCTCATGCTAGTGTGTGTCTCATGCTGGTGTGTGTCTCATGTTAGTGTGAGTCTCATGCTGGTGTGAGTCTCATGCTGGTGTGTGTCTCATGTTAGTGTGTGTCTCATGTTAGTGTGTGTCTCATGTTAGTGTGAGTCTCATGCTGGTGTGAGTCTCATGCTAGTGTGAGTCTCATGTTAGTGTGTGTCTCATGTTAGTGTGAGTCTCATGCTAGTGTGTGTCTCATGTTAGTGTGAGTCTGTTTCATCCTGGTGTGAGTCTCATGCTGGTGTGAGTCTCATGCTAGTGTGAGTCTCATGCTGGTGTGAGTCTCATGCTGGTGTGTGTCTCATGTTAGTGTGTGTCTCATGTTAGTGTGAGTCTCATGCTGGTGTGTGTCTCATGTTAGTGTGAGTCTCATCCTGGTGTGTGTCTCATGTTAGTGTGTGTCTCATGTTAGTGTGAGTCTCATGCTGGTGTGTGTCTCATGTTAGTGTGTGTCTCATGTTAGTGTGAGTCTCATCCTGGTGTGAGTCTCATGCTAGTGTGAGTCTCATGCTGGTGTGTGTCTCATGTTAGTGTGTGTCTCATGTTAGTGTGAGTCTCATCCTGGTGTGTGTCTCATGCTAGTGTGAGTCTCATGCTAGTGTGAGTCTCATGCTAGTGTGAGTCTCATGCTAGTGTGAGTCTCATGCTAGTGTGAGTCTCATGTTAGTGTGAGTGTGTGTCTCTATCAAAGCTTCTTCAGATCCTGTGATACTCAGACAAACCAGTTTATTTGTCCCTCATGAAGTAAATAAAGGCTTCTATGAGCTAAGCTTCTTAAATGTCTCGTCCAGAGATCATCCATCACTGTCACACTCTGACAGTCTTCTATCTTTCCTGCCATTAAGTATGAAGTGAACGAGAGGCTCCTGCGGCTTAATGAGCTGCAGATCCTCGCAGGTTTCGAGGGTTAACTTCTCATCTGGAGCCGAACATCTGCCGTCCGTCCGGGGGTTTGATGGCGACTCGTGACCTGCTGTCGCATCTTCACCTTGAACACAGGCTCCTGGAGGGTTCAAGGTCGAGCCCAGACGACTTTAGAAAGTTTAGAGACGCCGTTTATGGGTTAAATGTCTTGTTATTTTGCTCACCAAGAACCTCGTAAATGAACCTTTTGTCAAATGTCATTGAAAGCTGTAATTGGTTGGCTGGGCGGCAAAGCATCATGGGAGCTGTTGAGGTCACCGTTACTGAGAGGGATGTTGAGAGGGATGGAATTAATATGCTCTTACTGTATCCCCCCATCAACCCTCCCAGCAGGAGTCTGGTTCTGCTCGAGGTTTCTGCCTTTAAAAATAAGGTTTTTCCACTGTCACCCTGTGATTCACTCATTGTTGCTGGATCTGTTTTTCTTTTCTCCACTATAGTGTCTTGAGACAACTTTGTTGATAAGAAAGTTTGTGTTTGAAAGTTTAAATTAAGTTGTGTTGATTCAAACATTGACAAATGAAACAGTCACTACTTCAGGAATGAGGTGAAATATTGGGGGGTTTCAGTGATGGAGGGTCCGGTGTATTTGCTTTGGATGAACTCATGTATGTTACAATCCTCCCTCTGGCACCATTTGTGACAGAGAAAGAGAAAAAATAACCCTGTGAAGCTGCATTCCAGAGACTCTTGCAGTATTATGGGATGTCATGTGCAGTGGAGTTGGGTCTCCTGACAGCTACAAGTGCCTGGTAAACAGTTTATCTACTGAAGCCTCTAGTATTCAAGAGGTTCAGACTCACTGACCTTCATGGAAGATTTTTAAACACTCTTTCTTTGTGTTTAGATCTTCTTCCAGTAACTATTGAGGTCTTAAGGAGTTCCCAGAAGAAGAATTTTGTCATGAGGTGTAACTAGAGTCCTTCTGTTATCTTCCTACTAGAACTGTTTGAACGGTTCTTAGAACCAAAGTGGTTCTGAGGGAGACTTGAGAAGGGTCTAGAACAGAGGTGTCAACCTCAGTCACACATCTTTTAGCAGTTAAAAAATAAAAAGAAGTGATAATGAGTCAGATTGTGATAATATCTTAACTTAGTGCTTTAACAGCGTTACTTTTATAGGAAGTCTGTATAATGGTTGACGTCCATAATCTCTGTTTCTTATGTTAATCACCTTTATATGTTGAGACCTCATGATCAGTTGTCACACAGTAACCTGTTAAACCAGCAGTAAAATAATTGAACTAATTAGTGTCATTTTGATACATGAAAGTCTCGACAATGACAATATTAGTAAATAATAGTTATGAGTACAATAGTAAGAGACTCTGTCCAGGTTATGTTAGTTTGTGCCTGTGAGCTTCAGATAAACTATCAACAAATACTTTTAACCTTATTGTTATGATATTCTCAACTTCACTTCTGTATCCATGTTTTTTGTGTTTGATTCAATTTAGCGCAACTCAAACACCTCAACACACACACACACACACACACACACACACACACACACACACACACACACACACATGGTAAAGTCTGCCACAATGGAAATAAATTGAAAGTGAAACTTTAAGAACATGTAATATTGGAGCTGCATGCCAAAGTCAGCTACATGCTAAAGACAGCTACATGCTAAAGACAGCTACATGCCAAAGTCAGCTACATGCTAAAGACAGCTACATATTGTCAGCTACATGCTAAAGTCAGCTACATATTGTCAGCTACATGCTAAAGTCAGCTACATACTGTCAGCTACATGCTAAAGTCAACTACATGCTTAAGTCAGCTACATATTGTCAGCTACATGCTAAAGTCAGCTACATATTGTGAGCTACATGCTAAAGTCAGCTACATACTGTCAGCTACATGCTAAAGTCAACTACATGCTTAAGTCAGCTACGTATTGTCAGCTACATGCTAAAGTCAGCTACATATTGTCAGCTACATGCTAAAGTCAGCTACATATTGTCAGCTAAATGCTAAAGTCAGCTACATATTGTCAGCTACATGCTAAAGTCAGCTACATACTGTCAGCTACATGTTAAAGTCAACTACATGCTAAAGTCAGCTACATATTGTCAGCTACATGCTAAAGTCAGCTACATATTCTCAGCTACATGCTAAAGTCAGCTACATATTGTCAGCTACATGCTAAAGTCAGCTACATACTGTCAGCTACATGCTAAAGTCAACTACATGCTTGAGTCAGCTACATATTGTCAGCTACATGCTAAAGTCAGCTACATATTGTCAGCTACATGCTAAAGTCAGCTACATACTGTCAGCTAAATGCTAAAGTCAGCTACATGCTAAAGTCAGCTACATATTGTCAGCTACATGCTAAAGTCAGCTACATATTGTCAGCTACATGCTAAAGTCAGCTACATACTGTCAGCTACATGCTAAAGTGAACTACATGCTTAAGTCAGCTACATATTGTCAGCTACATGCTAAAGTCAGCTACATATTGTGAGCTACATGCTAAAGTCAGCTACATACTGTCAGCTACATGCTAAAGTCAACTACATGCTTAAGTCAGCTACGTATTGTCAGCTACATGCTAAAGTCAGCTACATATTGTCAGGTACATGCTAAAGTCAGCTACATACTGTCAGCTACATGCTAAAGTCAACTACATGCTTAAGTCAGCTACATATTGTCAGGTACATGCTAAAGTCAGCTACATATTGTCAGCTACATGCTAAAAATCAGCTACATATTGTCAGCTACATGCTAAAGTCAGCTACATACTGTCAGCTACATGCTAAAGTCAACTACATGCTTAAGTCAGCTACATATTGTCAGCTACATGCTAAAGTCAGCTACATATTGTCAGCTACATGCTAAAGTCAGCTACATACTGTCAGCTACATGCTAAAGTCAGCTACATGCTTAAGTCAGCTACATATTGTCGGCTACATGCTAAAGTCAGCTACATATTGTGAGCTACATGCTACAGTCAGCTACATACTGTCAGTTACATGCTAAAGTCAACTACATGCTTAAGTCAGCTACATATTGTCAGCTACATGCTAAAGTCAGCTACATATTGTGAGCTACATGCTAAAGTCAGCTACATACTGTCAGCTACATGCTAAAGTCAGCTACATATTGTCAGCTACATGCTAAAGTAAGCTACATACTGTCAGCTACATGCTAAAGTCAGCTACATACTGTCAGCTACATGCTAAAGTCAGCTACATATTGTCAGCTACATGCTAAAGTCAGCTACATACTGTCAGCTACATGCTAAAGTCAACTACATGCTTAAGTCAGCTACATATTGTCAGCTACATGCTAAAGTCAGCTACATATTGTGAGCTACATGCTAAAGTCAGCTACATGTTACTGTCAGCTACATGTTAATGTCGGCTACATGCTAATAAAAATAATTATTTATGCATATACAACAAATAACTTTATCATTTTGTACAACGGCAACATGAAGAAAAATGTAAACTTTCTAAAATGTTGTTGAACATTCAGCAGAAAAACAAAACTTTATTTAAACGCTGAGAGACAGTAAATAGGTGATTTAATAAACTAGCTTGATGAAGTTTGATTTACTCAACGTTCTGTTCATACCTGATTCAAAAGTGTTGGATTAGAGTCTGATGTTTCTGGCGCAGCTTAGCAGCGTCTCATTCATTCTTAATCAGCTTTTCTTCCAGTCGCACGTTCAGGTATCTTTTCCTCTTAATTCCCGAGTCGTAGGATTCTGATCTCCTGCCGTCGTCTTCTCAGGGTCGCTGTTCTCGTGACAACTGCAAATACCTGCACCCGCCTCCTCACCTGAAGACGCAGCTGGAGATCAACGGCAGGAACAACCTGATCCAGCAGAAGGCGGCGGCAGCCATGTTGGCTCAACAGATGCAGTTCATGCTGCCTGGAGCTCAGCTGCAGCCCATCGTGAGTGAAGCCTTTAGAGTCTTTGAAAGATCCGTGTTCACCCGTTATTATTATACCTATTATATTATTACTGCTGCCTCACCCTTCCAGGCTTTCACTCTCTTTCAAGAGTCACATCTTCGCTAATATATTGGGCTAAAGTTAAAGAACCTCTGGCGAAGCCTGAAGCTGAAAACTGCTTTTTTAAGTTTTTGTAAAAACTGAGTAAATGATTAAAAACTTCTCATGGTTGTATCGTGGAAATGTTTTGACCTTGATGGGATGAAAATGCAAAACAACTTCAAAGATATTATTAGTAAAAACAATTTAAGAGATGATAGATCAACATTGACAAGACATAACAAAACATAAATAATACTTGAGTAACTCTCAGCCAGGAATATTTAAAAGATCCTGGAATCTATCATTTAATTCCACAACCTGTTGTACAATGAACTAGAATAGTTAAGACATAATGTTTGTACATATAATATGAATCAGATAAATGTTTAAATATGTCTCCTCCACTGTAGTGTATCTGCAGAGGTGGCAAACCGGTCCAGAAAAGGGTAGAGACGGTGCAGGTTTTTGTTCCAACCAGTCGAGCACCTATAGTTGAACAAATCAGGTGCTTAAGCCTGATTGGTTAACTCATGTGTGCTCGACTGGTTGGAACAAAAACCTGCACCGTCTCTACCCTTTTCTGGACCCATTTGACACCTATGGTGTAGAGCAGGGGTGGGCAATTAAAATTCTTCAAGGGGCCACATTAAATTCTGTGAATGTTGTTAGGGACCGTCAAGCAAAAAGAAAGACGAAAAAATCCCTAAATAAAAGGACATTCGTCATTAGGCCTTGACCTAAAAAAATAAAATTAAAATAAAATATATTGCTGTGTCTAATTGGAAAAAAACAGTTTCCCGAAGGAGAGCTCCTGAGGGATCAATAAAGTTCTACCTTATCTAACTTAACTTTTATTAAGCTAAATAAGCTGCAATTTTATTCTTGTAAATATGAGTTTTTTTCAAAACTTTTCTTCAATTAACTTAAAAAAATGTTTTGAGGGATTAATATGTACTTGAAAAATTACACACAAGAAAGGAGGGAAAAGTAAATAAGTGTGAAAATGTAAATGAATAATAAAGTCACTTTATTAATGCATTATAATCGTTTATACATGATCATACTTTGACATTATGAGGGCCGGATATATACAGTCAAAGGGCCGCATGTGGCCCCCGGAATACATTTTGTTATTTTCTTCAATGTCTTTTTTTAACATGTTTACTAAATGTCTCAATATAATGTGTGTAATTGAATGTGTGCGTCAACTGCTGTGACAACTGTGTATCAATCAATCAAATAAAGAGACACACCAAGGCATTGATAATTAAATTATCATCAATTATTCACATTATTAAAATATTTTCTCACCTCAGACATACATCTCTTATAATATTAAAGTTTTATAATGTGTCAGGTTGTTGTATCTGTTGTCGACTAACAAACGCTAAAACTTATTTTATTTTTTAATCACAGATAACATTGATAATTATTCTAGTAAAATTATATAAAGCTGATTATAAAAACAACATTAATCATCTGTTACATGGTGATAATGGTAAACTTGACGGCGACTACTTAACCGCCTAAAGAGCTATTAAATAAAATCGTGTGGCAACTTGCCTGCTTTAGACCTTGGCTCCTACATGGTTTTATCTGTTTGATCTTGATTTCACTCAAAGAAACCGTGTCTCTATAAAAGCAAGAACATGCAAGTGTTACAAGATGATATGCTGAACTGCAGAAAATGCAGATTATTTATTATTATGATTATATTTTTTATAACCTTTTCTAAGGAAGAATGAAAAGCTTTGATTATAATTCGACGTTGGATGTTTTAGTTTATATTGATAACGATGACATTGATACTCGATCATGACAATTTACAGTTTTTAAAATTGATGTATCATAATCATAATCATCATGTAACAATAATCAATACACTTTTTTCCACAACAATGACGAAATAGTAATAACAACAGTGATACATAATGCAATACTAGACAACAACAACAACAATAACAACAACAAAACAAGAGTAAAAAAATGAGACGTTTCACAGAATGAACCAAACGACCTCGACGACCCTTCGACCTCTGTTCATCCGTGTCCCTCCTTCTCTTCCAGACGACGTTCCCGGTGTCGCCCTCTCTGGCCGCCGGCTCCACGATGGCGTTCAGTCCTTATCTCAGCCACATGGGTCCAGGTATGGGCCTGATGCCCGAGCTGCTGCACAGCACCCCCCTCCTGGTGCCCGGCAGTCCCACGGGTCTGGCATCCATTGGAAACGGCACTGCAACACAAAAACATGTGCGCACAGACAAGCTGGAGGTGTGTGTGTGTGTGTGTGTGTGTGTGTGTGTGTGTGTGTGTGTGTGTGTGTGTGTGTGTGTGACACCGTTAATCACGACCTCTCTGCACCAGGTTTGCAGGGAGTTCCAGCGCGGCAACTGTTCCCGCGGCGAGAGCGACTGTCGCTACGCTCACCCCCTGGAGGCCGGCATGGTGGACTGCAGCGAGAACTCGGTCATCGTGTGCATGGACTACATCAAGGGGCGCTGCATCCGGGACAAGTGCAAATACTTCCACCCGCCCGCGCACCTGCAGGCCCGGATCAAGGCCTCCCAGCACCAGGTCAACCAGAACCAGAACCCTGCCCTGGTGAGTCCTGAGAGCAGAATCTTCATGATTCATGGAGTTTATGTCAGAATATTGATGATTTTATTTAACATTTAAAAGGTTAAAACCTTCAACGTTTTAATGAAAGGTTTTTAAAGCATTTAATTATTATTATTATTATTATTAAATTATTTAAAACACAGTAGTCCCTCGTTTATCGCAGGGGATACATTCTAAAAATAACCTACGATAGACGAAATCCATAAAGTAATCAGCTTTATTTTCTACAATTATTATACATGTTTTAAGGCCTTAAAACCCCTAACACCACAAGCATTAAATGACTGTGGTGAAATAAGTACACGCATAAATGTGTAAATAAATAAGGAAGTATCCACCTTAAATGTGGTAAAACTCTTTTACCGACGGGTTTATTTGCTCTTGTTTCACCTCTGAGTGGTTTACCTGCAAAAAGAGCTGCTTGATCCAACGTCCAGCCAATCGTGCAATATTTTACATTTTCACATTTAATGTAAAAAGCTACTAATTTTAAAGTGTTTTATTAAAAGGAGAAAATCAAACTCAAAATCAAATGTTTTTATGCAATTATTTTAAAAATTGAAAAAAATATTCCATTTACACATTTTTTAATTTTAATTATTCAGTTAAAAATAAACCATTTCAAGTTATTGAATTATACTTGGAATGTTGAATTGAATCCTCATGCTTCCCTCCTCAGTCTCTCCCAGCAGGAAGTGTGCAGCAGCATCCGAAGAGGCATCTCTTAGAGAAGACTAACGGAGCTCCAGCCGCCATCTTCAACCCCAACATGTTCCACTACCAGCAGGCTCTGGCCAGCATGCAGCTGCAGCAGCAGACCTTCATCCCCACGGGTGAGTCCAGGACCGTCGTGGATCCCTTTACTCATCTGGGTCGACTCTAGTTTGTGGAGTTAAATATGTAAGTCGTTGATGCCTTGAGGATGATTGACAGGGTCGAGTGTCGTGTCGTAAGACATGGTTCTTAGTTTGAAAAGTATGTGAGGGTAGTGCAGAATATGTACGAGGACAGGGAGACAGAACTGTGTTCTGCCAGTAGGAGAGCTAAGAACCATGATGTTTGTGGATGAATAGTGAGTGAAGACTTGTTGGAGGAGAGGTAAGAAAGGTAGAATAGTTCAAACCAGGTGAGGGACCATGATGTTTGTGGATGAATAGTGAGTGAAGACTTGTTGGAGGAGAGGTAAGAAAGGTAGAATAGTTCAAACCAGGTTAGGGACCATGATGTTTGTGGATGAATAGTGAGTGAAGACTTGTTGGAGGAGAGGTAAGAAAGGTAGAATAGTTCAAACCAGGTGAGGGACCATGATGTTTGTGGATGAATAGTGAGTGAAGACTTGTTGGAGGAGAGGTAAGAAAGGTAGAATAGTTCAAACCAGGTGAGGGACCATGATGTTTGTGGATGAATAGTGAGTGAAGACTTGTTGGAGGAGAGGTAAGAAAGGTAGAATAGTTCAGACCAGGTGAGGGACCATGATGTTTGTGGATGAATAGTGAGTGAAGACTTGTTGGAGGAGAGGTAAGAAAGGTAGAATAGTTCAAACCAGGTGAGGGACCATGATGTTTGTGGATGAATAGTGAGTGAAGACTTGTTGGAGGAGAGGTAAGAAAGGTAGAATAGTTCAAACCAGGTGAGGGACCATGATGTTTGTGGATGAATAGTGAGTGAAGACTTGTTGGAGGAGAGGTAAGAAAGGTAGAATAGTTCAAACCAGGTGAGGGACCATGATGTTTGTGGATGAATAGTGAGTGAAGACTTGTTGGAGGAGAGGTAAGAAAGGTAGAATAGTTCAAACCAGGTGAGGGACCATGATGTTTGTGGATGAATAGTGAGTGAAGACTTGTTGGAGGAGAGGTAAGAAAGGTAGAATAGTTCAAACCAGGTGAGGGACCATGATGTTTGTGGATGAATAGTGAGTGAAGACTTGTTGGAGGAGAGGTAAGAAAGGTAGAATAGTTCAAACCAGGTGAGGGACCATGATGTTTGTGGATGAATAGTGAGTGAAGACTTGTTGGAGAGGAGAGGTAAGAAAGGTAGAATAGTTCAAACCAGGTGAGGGACCATGATGTTTGTGGATGAATAGTGAGTGAAGACTTGTTGGAGGAGAGGTAAGAAAGGTAGAATAGTTCAAACCAGGTGAGGGACCATGATGTTTGTGGATGAATAGTGAGTGAAGACTTGTTGGAGGAGAGGTAAGAAAGGTAGAATAGTTCAAACCAGGTGAGGGACCATGATGTTTGTGGATGAATAGTGAGTGAAGACTTGTTGGAGGAGAGGTAAGAAAGGTAGAATAGTTCAAACCAGGTGAGGGACCATGATGTTTGTGGATGAATAGTGAGTGAAGACTTGTTGGAGGAGAGGTAAGAAAGGTAGAATAGTTCAAACCAGGTGAGGGACCATGATGTTTGTGGATGAATAGTGAGTGAAGACTTGTTGGAGGAGAGGTAAGAAAGGTAGAATAGTTCAAACCAGGTGAGGGACCATGATGTTTGTGGATGAATAGTGAGTGAAGACTTGTTGGAGGAGAGGTAAGAAAGGTAGAATAGTTCAAACCAGGTGAGGGACCATGATGTTTGTGGATGAATAGTGAGTGAAGACTTGTTGGAGGAGAGGTAAGAAAGGTAGAATAGTTCAAACCAGGTGAGGGACCATGATGTTTGTGGATGAATAGTGAGTGAAGACTTGTTGGAGGAGAGGTAAGAAAGGTAGAATAGTTCAAACCAGGTGAGGGACCATGATGTTTGTGGATGAATAGTGAGTGAAGACTTGTTGGAGGAGAGGTAAGAAAGGTAGAATAGTTCAAACCAGGTGAGGGACCATGATGTTTGTGGATGAATAGTGAGTGAAGACTTGTTGGAGGAGAGGTAAGAAAGGTAGAATAGTTCAAACCAGGTGAGGGACCATGATGTTTGTGGATGAATAGTGAGTGAAGACTTGTTGGAGGAGAGGTAAGAAAGGTAGAATAGTTCAAACCAGGTGAGGGACCATGATGTTTGTGGATGAATAGTGAGTGAAGACTTGTTGGAGGAGAGGTAAGAAAGGTAGAATAGTTCAAACCAGGTGAGGGACCATGATGTTTGTGGATGAATAGTGAGTGAAGACTTGTTGGAGGAGAGGTAAGAAAGGTAGAATAGTTCAAACCAGGTGAGGGACCATGATGTTTGTGGATGAATAGTGAGTGAAGACTTGTTGGAGGAGAGGTAAGAAAGGTAGAATAGTTCAAACCAGGTGAGGGACCATGATGTTTGTGGATGAATAGTGAGTGAAGACTTGTTGGAGGAGAGGTAAGAAAGGTAGAATAGTTCAAACCAGGTGAGGGACCATGATGTTTGTGGATGAATAGTGAGTGAAGACTTGTTGGAGGAGAGGTAAGAAAGGTAGAATAGTTCAAACCAGGTTAGGGACCATGATGTTTGTGGATGAATAGTGAGTGAAGACTTGGAGGAGAGGTAAGAAAGGTAGAATAGTTCAAACCAGGTGAGGGACCATGATGTTTGTGGATGAATAGTGAGTGAAGACTTGTTGGAGGAGAGGTAAGAAAGGTAGAATAGTTCAAACCAGGTGAGGGACCATGATGTTTGTGGATGAATAGTGAGTGAAGACTTGTTGGAGGAGAGGTAAGAAAGGTAGAATAGTTCAAACCAGGTTAGGGACCATGATGTTTGTGGATGAATAGTGAGTGAAGACTTGTTGGAGGAGAGGTAAGAAAGGTAGAATAGTTCAAACGAGGGCTAAGAAAAGAAACGCTGACTCTACTGTTGGTGGCGACAGAAACAAAAGGAAGACGAAGCACCGTTTTTTTTTTTTTTTTCTTGTATTATGAAGTGAATCCATTAACATATTCCGTTGTTGTAGTCAGTTTTATCAAGATTCTACACCGTTGTTTGTGTAATATTTAGAACTATTTGTCATATTGACAATTCCTGTTCTGTGTTATTCAAGGTTTTTATTTCCACGGTTCAAAAGTTAAATGAATATATTTTATATAAATCAATGTATGTTATAATAAATAAGTATGATTGTATCATAATATGCAGAGTTTACCAATGACTTGTATAGTTTTACCAAATGTACCATAATAGTACCAAAAAAACAAATACATACTGAATCTTGATATTGGTTTAAAAAAACATCAGAAATATCTCAGTTTTTACAATAAGGATTTATTTGAGGTCGATCATTCAGAGCCACAGACAAAAGGTCAAGTGAGGTGAAGAAGAACATGCAGGTCAGGGCAGGTCAGATCAATCACTAACTGTCAGTTTGGTATTTTTATGCTTCCATATAACAAATATTCGCCATTTTGTTATTTGAAACCCAATCGATGAGAACTGGTGTCTGCTCACGTCTGCTGTTCATAATGTTTTAGGCTGCAGTTCAGTGTGACGCTATATCGCCCCCCACTGGCGGTCAGAGCTACTGCAGCTGCGAACGAGCTCATTACTAACGATCATTTCTGAATAATTATTTTATTTATTGCAGCTTCACGCATTCTTTGTAGAAGTTCAGCCTCTGATGTTTATTTCTTCATGGTTGTAAACGTTTCAAAGCAGATTGAACTAACACTTTAAAATTAATTCACCTTTGTTTATTATTGTTTTCTTTCATTTATGCCTTCATATGTTGCTCATTTATTTATATTTACTTTACTTCATCGTCTCATTCTGGCAGTACCACATGACCGACACCATGACCTCTGAACCTATACATTTCACCATGGTAACCATATCATCCTTCCTTCCTTCCTTCCCTCCCTCATTTTGTCTCTTGTCTGACTCGCCTGAATAAAAGTTCCCATGATGCACGGTGCCAGCACCTCCACTGTTTCGTCGGCCTCGACCTCAGTCACCAATGTTCCTTACGAGTCGCCCGCCTCCGACCAGGTTTGCTCTTCACTCCACTTGTTTCATTGAACTTGTGTGTTCGTGGGTCATCGATCATGGGTCTGAAGAGCTGCCTGTCTTACCTTCTTCACTTCCAACTGTCTCACCTCTTCCTTCATGGTTTCATGTTGCTGTGGTCACATGACACCTGCATTCTTCACATGCTTACCCTTAAAGCAGCAATACGTAACATTTGAGGGTTCTGTAATATTACTCTGCTAGGCTTCATAGTATTACTCTGTGAGGCTTTAAGTATCACTCTGGGAGGCTCAGTTGTATTACTCTGTGAGGCTTCATAGTATTACTCTGTGAGGCTTCATAGTATTACTCTGTGAGGCTAAGTTGTATTACTCTGTGAGGCTTTAAGTATCACTCTGTGAGGCTCAGTAGTATTACTCTGTGAGGCTTTAAGTATTACTCTGGGAGGCTCAGTTGTATTACTCTGTGAGGCTTTAAGTATCACTCTGTGAGGCTCAGTAGTATTACTCTGTGAGGCTTTAAGTATCACTCTGTGAGGCTCAGTAGTATTACTCAGTGAGGCTTTAAGTATCACTCTGTGAGGCTCAGTAGTATTACTCCGTGAGGCTTTAAGTATCACTCTGGGAGGCTCAGTTGTATTACTCTGTGAGGCTTTAAGTATCACTCTGTGAGGCTCAGTAGTATTACTCTGTGAGGCTTTAAGTATCACTCTGTGAGGCTCAGTAGTATTACTCTGTGAGGCTTTAAGTATCACTCTGTGAGGCTCAGTAGTATTACTCTGTGAGGCTTTAAGTATCACTCTGTGAGGCTCAGTTGTATTACTCTGTGAGGCTTTAAGTATCACTCTGTGAGGCTCAGTAGTATTACTCTGTGAGGCTTTAAGTATCACTCTGTGAGGCTCAGTAGTATTACTCTGTGAGGCTTTAAGTATCACTCTGTGAGGCTCAGTTGTATTACTCTGTGAGGCTTTAAGTATCACTCTGGGAGGCTCAGTTGTATTACTCTGTGAGGCGTTAAGTATCACTCTGTGAGGCTCAGTAGTATTACTCTGTGAGGCTTTAAGTATCACTCTGGGAGGCTCAGTTGTATTACTCTGTGAGGCTTTAAGTATCACTCTGTGAGGCTCAGTAGTATTACTCTGTGAGGCTTTAAGTATCACTCTGTGAGGCTCAGTAGTATTACTCTGTGAGGCTTTAAGTATCACTCTGTGAGGCTCAGTTGTATTACTCTGTGAGGCTTTAAGTATCACTCTGTGAGGCTCAGTAGTATTACTCTGTGAGGCTTTAAGTATCACTCTGTGAGGCTCAGTTGTATTACTCTGTGAGGCTTTAAGTATCACTCTGTGAGGCTCAGTAGTATTACTCTGTGAGGCTTTAAGTATCACTCTGTGAGGCTCAGTAGTATTACTCTGTGAGGCTTTAAGTATCACTCTGTGAGGCTCAGTTGTATTACTCTGTGAGGCTTTAAGTATCACTCTGGGAGGCTCAGTTGTATTACTCTGTGAGGCGTTAAGTATCACTCTGTGAGGCTCAGTAGTATTACTCTGTGAGGCTTTAGGTATCACTCTGGGAGGCTCAGTTGTATTACTCTGTGAGGCTTTAAGTATCACTCTGTGAGGCTCAGTAGTATTACTCTGTGAGGCTTTAAGTATCACTCTGTGAGGCTCAGTAGTATTACTCTGTGAGGCTTTAAGTATCACTCTGTGAGGCTCAGTAGTATTACTCTATGAGGCTTTAAGTATCACTCTGTGAGGCTCAGTTGTATTACTCTGTGAGGCTTTAAGTATCACTCTGTGAGGCTCAGTAGTATTACTCTGTGAGGCTTTAAGTATCACTCTGTGAGGCTCAGTAGTATTACTCTGTGAGGCTTTAAGTATCACTCTGTGAGGCTCAGTTGTATTACTCTGTGAGGCTTTAAGTATCACTCTGGGAGGCTCAGTTGTATTACTCTGTGAGGCTTTAGTATCACTCTGTGAGGCTCAGTAGTATCACTCTGTGAGGCTTTAAGTATCACTCTGTGAGGCTCAGTTGTATTACTCTGTGAGGCTTTAAGTATCACTCTGTGAGGCTCAGTTGTATTACTCTGTGAGGCTTTAAGTATCACTCTGTGAGGCTCAGTAGTATTACTCTGTGAGGCTTTAAGTATCACTCTGTGAGGCTCAGTTGTATTACTCTGTGAGGCTTTAAGTATCACTCTGGGAGGCTCAGTTGTATTACTCTGTGAGGCTTTAAGTATCACTCTGGGAGGCTCAGTTGTATCACTCTGTGAGGCTCAGTAGTATTACTCTGTGAGGCTTTAAGTATCACTCTGTGAGGCTCAGTAGTATTACTCTGTGAGGCTTTAAGTATCACTCTGGGAGGCTCAGTTGTATTACTCTGTGAGGCTTTAAGTATCACTCTGGGAGGCTCAGTTGTATTACTCTGTGAGGCTTCATAGTATTACTCTGTGAGCCTAAGTTGTATTACTCTGTAAGGCTTCATAGTATTACTCTGTGAGGCTCAGTAGTATTACTTTGTGAGGCTTCATAGTATTACTCTGTAAGGCTCAGTAGTATTGCTTTGTGACCCTGGTCTAGAAAAGCACTATACAAATAAAAATGACTTACTTACTTACTTACTTACTCTGTGAGGCTTTATAGTATTACTCTATGAGACTTCATAGTATTACTCTGTGAGGCTTCATAGTATTACTCTGTGAGGCTCCGTAGTATTACTCTGTGAGGCTTTGTAGTAATACTCCTCAAGGCTGTACAGTATTACTCTGCTAGGCTTCATAGTATTGTAGTTGTCAAGACTTGTTCATTGATAATGCGCTTTATAGTCTGTAAATATACTGTAATATTATTTATTATTATATTATATTATTTTAACAACACTTTTCAATACTTGCTGTTGGACGACTCGTCCGGAGAGTCTGTGAGCGATCACATGACCACAGCAGTGTTTCCATAAGTATTAGCATTAGCATTAGCATTAGCATTAGCAAGAGTTAGCTTGAAGATAAACTGAGACAGACGTTTTGCAGTTACACTGTTCCGACACTGGGGGAGCCAGACACAACCTTTTCAATACTACGTATTGCTGCTTTAAAGGAATATGTTAGACATTTTAAATTTCATTTACATATGATCTTCTTTTATGTTTGACCTTTTGCCGATTCCTCAGTTTTTTTGGGCTTCTTTTCGCCTTTTTTCAGCAGGAAGTGTTCGTGTAAAACAGACAAACATTTCCACGTCATTCTTTTTGTGGTCGTATCATTTTACAAATCAACTATTACGTGTATATTTGATATAAACCTGCGACTGAAAGCTGTCATCTTTGATATGTTGTCAATCAAGTGTCTCTTCTCCCAGTAGATCCTTCAGAACTCCTGACTCCAGACCCCCTGGAGCTCCAGTGCGTTCCCATGGAAACCCACTACTGTCCCGTCCCCAAGCTGCTGATGGCGGCGCCGCTGGCCCTGAACTCCGTAAGCCTTTCCAGAAACGCCACCTAAAGAGTCGCCGAGACGTTTGCAGCGGGCCGGGTCCGAACACTGGCGGGCCCGGCGGCGCCGTCAGCGCAGTCACGTGACACGTAGAGTAATCCTACAGCCATACATGCCGACACCTTAAGAGACGCCGAGGGATCGCAGCCATCTTTGAACCTGTGATGTTCCTCCTCCACATCTCCTCGTGACACAGCAATGACATCCTTTGTTTGTGCCTTTTATTCACTCGACCAGGAAAGTAAAGTCCATTTTTTTTAAATTGATCAAAACTCTCCGAGGCGGACGTTATTATCAACGCGATCTATATTATCAACGGTTCTCTATAGCGGGATCTTGTTCTCACGTTAAGGATCAACATTATGTTTCAGTGTTTTTAAAAGAATAAGTGATTCATTCGTATATTTATGAGACATAAATCAAAAGTAGAATCAAGTATTATTGAATCTTTTTTTCTCCTGTAATCAAGTCTGTCTTTCCTGGAACACTAGAAGAGATAGAAGGTAAAATACTGGATAATAATCGTGTTATTGTTGTGTACAAACTATATATTCATGACATCAGAATATTGAATTAAACATTTCAAATGTTGGAACTTGTTTTGCTAAGCATGACATTTTTTTTTATTAATTGAATTCAATAGTTTCTATATTTAAAGATTAAATTATGTTTTTTAATCTTTAAATTATCAATTAATTTTAAGTTTTCTTGTGGAAAAAAAAAGGAAAATGTTTATTTGCTTAATATACAAAGAGTTGAGTATTTAAACTCCAATATTTAATTAAAAAAACTAAATTCAATATTTTTAATTCATAGTCTTAAATTCAATATGAAAACGGTGGCTCGATTATATTGAATTTAAAAGACTAATTTAAAGAAAGTATAGAATTTAGAAAATGTATTTTTTAATTGGAATGAGAATATAAAACCCTAAAAACTCATGTTTGCACTATTATACCAACATATTATATTGAATTTAAAAGGCTACAAATGAAAGTAATATTTACCTAATTATTGTAATTTGAATATAAAACTACGTGTAAAATAAATTGTAACTATTCTTATGTTTTATTCAATTATTTAAAAACCTGTTCTCACTAGAATAATTCAACATTTCAATGAAACCATGAGAAATATTCAATATTCTGATGACAAAGTACTTCCACGACAAACTGCTGGTTTTAAACGTTTAAAACGTATCTTCTGGTCGTACGTGGGGTTGAGTGGCAGCAGTGCTGTCGCCATAGCAACCGACATCAGGGTGTTTTAGATCCGTTGTTCACGTCCATGATGATGTTTTGTAGAGTTTTCTATGTCGAACCGATGAGGTCGATGCAAGAATCTATCGTCACCTTTCTCTTCGCCAATAAAGAAGCACCTTCGAGTCATTTCAACGGATTTAACCAAGATCTTTACGGCGTCTCCTCTCGAGCTCAGTCGTCCAGCAGAGCTGTGTCTCCAATCACATACTTGTGTACTTGAACTTAGTACTTTTAGTGCATAAGTGCGTCTCAATTCTTAGTATGTAAATGTAGTGCTCCATACACACTAGATTGTCACTTAAACGCCCACAAAACTGAGTATGGATCGATGGACACTTTCTACACTAAACGACTCCATCTTAGTGACGTTTTAAACAGAGGTTATGTCATATATATATATATATATATACATATATATATATATATATATATATATATACAGGTACATTTTCAGCAGCAGTAGGAGGACGACACGTCTTCTCTGCTGATACTGGCGTAAATACTTCGCCAATATTTCTAGAAACCAAACGTGCTGCCAGCAGGTGGCGATAGTATTCCTACAGCTGGTTGAAATCATCGTTAAATAGAAGTAGAAGAAGAAGCTGTCGCATCATTTCCTGTTAGTGTGTAGCAGCAGAGTTTGATTTGAGACATACTATCTGTGGAGGATTAGTTACTAGTTAGTACTTACACTATCCTGATGCATACTAACTTCTAGTATACTAAGAGAAGTATGTTTGAGACATACTATCTGTGGAGGATTAGTTACTAGTTAGTACGTACACTATCCTGATGATACTAACTTCTAGTGTACTAAGAGAAGTATGTGATTTGAGACATACTATCTGTGGAGGATTAGTTACTAGTTAGTACGTACACTATCCTGATGCATACTAACTTCTAGTATACTAAGAGAAGTATGTGATTTGAGACATACTATCTGTGGAGGATTAGTTACTAGTTAGTACGTACACTATCCTGATGCATACTAACTTCTAGTATACTAAGAGAAGTATGTGATTTGAGACACAGAACTGGAGTTGGTGTCAAAATGGCCGCCGCGGTCTTTACGCCCAAACTTTCCCGCCCAGTGTGTTTTGAGGGTGACGTGTGTCACGTGTGTTGAACAGTCTTTCTGAGGTCGCGAGGGTGAAACGGACGTCGTCCTCCAGACACTGATGTCAGAACATGAACCTCTTTGTTCCTGAAGTCAACGATCACTGGATCATGTTTGAAGATGTTTGAAGATACGATGATGTTTGAAGATGTTTGAAGATGTTTGAAGACACGATGATGTTTGACGCCTCAGTTCCTGTGGAAGATGTTTGTCACGTCCTTCATGTAGAAGATCAACAACTTCATACTTCAATGTACTCGAAATACTTCAGTGTACTCAGAATATTTAATCATTTCAAATGTTGAAACTTATTGTTTTTGAGCATTGAATTATTTTTGGAATTCAATCAATTATTTATGTAAAAAATATATTTAATTAAATAATCCAATCAAATTACTTCATTTACTTAAATTAATTCACATTTTTTAAACTTGACATATTTTGATTTTTTTATTCCAATATTTTAAAAACAACAACAACGTTGGTTCAACATATATTGAAGTTAAAAAAGCTATAACTTCAAGTGTATAGAATTTGGAAAATTTGAGTAATTTAAATTAGAATATCAAACTCTGAGTGTAAAACAAAAACATTTATTTTTAAATTTATATTAAAAAAATAAATAATAATAATTTGATGCTTAAAAAACATTTTAAATGGATTAAATAATCTGAGGACGTTGATAAACTTCGTCAGTTCATCAGTTCAACACGATTGTTTGAAGATCATCTGAAGGTGAAAAGTGTTTGTTTATTTAAAAGGTACATTTTAATGGATTTTAAGTTTGTGTTTCAAGTGTTGATGTGAATCCAGCGATGCCAAAGTACGTCTTTACTCGTCTCTGCCTTCTCTGTTCACTGAAGAACATCTCGTGCCTCATGTTAACTCTCTTAGGTGAGGTAGAACTTTATTGATCCTTCAGGAGGATCAATAAAGTTCTACCTCATTCGTTCAAACGTCACCAGATCCTCCACAAACACTTCGATCTCATAACCAACATAATCTCCTTTTAAAGTTTTGTTTTTAACGTGAAAAAACAGCATGAAATGAACATTAAATACTTTACACACAGTTGTTAGTTTGTGGTGGCGTCAGTTGCTATGGCAACTACAATAACAACATGGCTACCTTTCTATGATCCTGATTGTTGAGTTAAGATGATGATGTTTAGTCGACACGTCAGTGATTCAACAGTTTGTATCGACTTTCATCTGTGATTTAAACTGGATTATTTCCTTGTTTTCTTCTTATTCTGGTTTGTTTTGAACAAAGTCAACATTTAAGCGAAGCTTCACCTGTCAGGTGAGAACAGATGTTTTTCTGGTCTCCTCCGCGTCTTCACTCTCCTCGTGTCCAGCTGTGCTGAGACAACGTCCGTCCTCGCGTCCGTGAGCGTGACCTCCAGCGTGACCTCCAGCGTGACCTCCATCGTTATTCTGAATACATTTACAAAAGAATGATTCATAATCTAATCACTGTTGGTTATTTTTAGAAAAATAATCCCATTAAATGAAATACATTTTGTTTTCTGATATTATCTTGAATTAATTCTCAACATTTTTACATTTTAAATCAACAAAGTAAGGTTTTGAAAATCATGTGGTCGTAGAATGTAAAATATAATTTTATTATTAAATAATTTAATTCCATATTTTCTATATTAAAAGGTTGAATTTGACTTTTTTAAATAATTGAAAAAAAAAAAAAACATGTTCTATGTATTCTCTAAATTAAATACATATATATATATTTAATTTAGAGAATACATAGAACAACTATATATATATAGTCTTTTAAATTCAATTTAAAATGTTGGTACAATAGCAACACCAGACATTACCAACAGAGCACAGAGACACTCGATCAAACTCCCAGCCAATCACGCGACACACAGGTGATCATGTGATCATGTGACTTGTTCCCGAAACGTTGCTATTATTGGAAATTATAATATCAAACTCTATATGTAAAATTATGATTTATCATTATTTTTATCCAACAAATTCAATCTTTCAATATATAAATGATTAAATTAAACTATTAAAAACACGTTCAAACTACATTTCAAAAGAAGCATCAACATTTGAAATGTTAAGTTCAACGACGTACTTCCGAACAGCGCCACCTACAGGAGGTAGAATTCATCTTAATCCTCTTGTATACTGCTGTGACTCCGGTCACTTGATTCACTCTGAGTACTCCGAGTCACTCGATTCACTCTGAATCCTCTTGTATAACTGCTGCACTCCTGAGTCACTCCTGATTCACTCCTGAGTCACTCCTGAGTCACTCCTGAGTCACTAGAAACGTCTGAAATGACCCGAAACTCTCTAACTCTTGTCACCTTCAGCTGTAGAAGAGTCTCTTCTTCTGAAGATCATTAGTGTCGGTGCCTGAAGATTGTGTTCCTCCATCACACATGTTGTGCGTCTAATGTGTGTCTTGACTCGCGGTTGTGTGTGGATGAGGCTCAGAACCAGAGACACGAAGAACTTCTTGAACGTTTAACGATGTCTGGAGCCAAAGACCGTCCAGGAAGAAGCCATAGCAGACCTTTATTCTCAGCCGGGACAGACTTGAACGTTGATTCTGCGCCGATGGCGTCTGTGCCGCGACAGATGGCGTCTGTGCCGCGACAGATGGCGTCTGTGCCGCACAGTGGCGTCTGTGCCGCGACAGATGGCGTCTGTGCCGCGACAGATGGCGTCTGTGCCGCGACAGATGGCGTCTGTGCCGCGACAGATGGCGTCTGTGCCGCGACAGATGGCGTCTGTGCCGCGACAGATGGCGTCTGTGCCGCGACAGATGGCGTCTGTGCCGCGACAGATGGCGTCTGTGCCGCGACAGATGGCGTCTGTGCCGCGACAGATGGCGTCTGTGTGCCGCGACAGATGGCGTCTGTGCCGCGACAGATGGCGTCTGTGCCGCGACAGATGGCGTCTGTGCCGCGACAGATGGCGTCTGTGCCGCGACAGATGGCGTCTGTGCCGCGACAGATGGCGTCTGTGCCGCGACAGATGGCGTCTGTGCAGCGACAGATGGCGTCTGTGCCGCGACAGATGGCGTCTGTGCTGTGCCGCGACAGATGGCGTCTGTGCCGCGACAGATGGCGTCTGTGCCGCGACAGATGGCGTCTGTGCCGCGACAGATGGCGTCTGTGCCGCGACAGATGGCGTCTGTGCCGCGACAGATGGCGTCTGTGCCGCGACAGATGGCGTCTGTGCCGCGACAGATGGCGTCTGTGCCGCGACAGATCGGCTGCGTGCCGCGACAGATGGCGTCTGTGCCGCGACAGATGGCGTCTGTGCCGCGACAGATGGCGTCTGTGCCGCGACAGATGGCGTCTGTGCCGCGACAGATGGCGTCTGTGCCGCGACAGATGGCGTCTGTGCCCGCGACAGATGGCGTCTGTGCCGCGACAGATGGCGTCTGTGCCGCGACAGATGGCCTGTGTCTGTGCCGCGACAGATGGCGTCTGTGCCGCGACAGATGGCGTCTGTGCCGCGACAGATGGCGTCTGTGCCGCGACAGATGGCGTCTGTGCCGCGACAGATGGCGTCTGTGCCGCGACAGATGGCGTCTGTGCCGCGACAGATGGCGTCTGTGCCGCGACAGATGGCGTCTGTGCTGCGACAGATGGCGCGTCGCGACAGAGGGCGCTTTGGTGACAGATGGCGTCTGTGCCGCGACAGATGGCGCGTCTGTGCCGCGACAGATGCGCGTCTGTGCCGCGACAGATGGCGTCTGTGCCGCGACAGATGGCGTCTGTGCCGCGACAGATGGCGTCTGTGCCGCGACAGATGGCGTCTGTGCCGCGACAGATGGCGTCTGTGCTGCGTCTGTGCCGCGACAGATGGCGTCTGTGCTGCGACATGTTTCATTTGTGTTTGCTTCGAGGAGTCAGTTATCGCGCCTCGACCACTTCTGTACCTTCTGTTGGACTTTAATAAAACATCAGAGCAGTCGTGTGTCTTTCTTTCATTACAGAGACATATTATTTATTTTATATAAAGCATTTACATTGAATTTTGAAGATTTGGCTTAAATTCTGATGATTTTTACGTCTAATAATGCAAATAAAATGTAGGTTTCTGATTAAAAAAGACATTATGTATTTAATTCAGTTCAAAATATTAATGTTATTTTACTTTAACTATTAAGTTTAGTTTCATTTTATTCGATTTTTTTGAGCCAATTTAAGTGAGAAAATGTATTTTAGGTATTATTACTATTTAATAAAGTCTCATTTCTTCGTTTGTTTTAATTTAAACTTTTTTCACCACAAAAATAATCCTGTGTTGTGTTTTCAAAACTGTCAATAAATGTTTTTCTTATTATGATTTTTGTTTTTAATTCAGCAAATTAAAAAGGTGAGTCACATGGTTGGACACTTATTGAGAGATTGACCTTTGAACTTTACAGCTTGTGAGTAAGTAATTTATATTTATAGAGCGCTTGTGTTCTCTTGGGTGTACATTAGCAGTATCTGGAACCATTGAAACTTTTTAAATACTACTAAAGATAATAATGTACATGTGTTTCAATCAAAAAATACAAATTCGATCTAAAAACATATTTTCCACCAAAAAATTGCTTCTATTGAAAAATAAATCTAATTAAAACGTGTTTTTGATTGATTTAAGCAACTGTTCTTTATTGAAATAATATATATTTTTAAGTTTAAAATAAGTGTAAGTGTGTGGGGGGTGGCGTTTTATTATTAAATAATAAATAAATAATACTACCTCATGGAAATTGAGTTTCAGAAGCTTCGCTGCTCTTTTTTCATCTGTATATTTAAACTATTCTTGACCAAAAATAATTGTATTTACATTTGTGTTCGCGAAATAATAATATTCTGTAAAACAAAATTGTTATACATGTTGCATTTTTAAAGTATATTCAATATTTTTTTCTCATAAATTCGTGGTAAAACTATAAAACATTTCGTAAATATTTTCATTCTTGAAACAAAAACATTGGAAACTTTCGCGCCGCACCGCGCATGACCGGAAGTGTCGCCCTGCTAGCGCGAGGGCAGCGTTAGCTTCAGGAAATGAGGACATTTTTCTTGAACTGAATCTTCGTCTCCGAGGCTCGACCTGCGGCTCGAACTCGACCCGCCGAACCGCGCTCCGTGTCCGGGCTCGACCTCAAGTGCCTCCGTCGGCGGGGACCGTCGAAGTGACCGGGCCCGGAACCAGAACCAGGGGCCTGGGCCGGCTCTACCCGCGGGGGCTCCAGCGAGAGCGGGTTCTGGACCTGGACCTGGACCTGGCATGGTGACGCCGAGCTGCGGTACCAGCGAGTGTGTGAGCGGCTGCTGAGGTTCTTTTCCCCCGGGGCTGGTACCGGGGGTTCCGGGCGTGTGTGGCGCTCCAGACCGGAACATGGGTCGTAGCTTTAGCTCGAGCTAACAGCCTGGAATGACCGCCAGACTCGGGAGAGCGTTTGTGTAGCTGTTGACATGAAAGAATACAAAGTCGTGGTTCTGGGCAGCGGCGGGGTCGGCAAGTCCGCCCTCACGGTCCAGTTCGTCACCGGCACCTTCATCGAGAAGTACGACCCCACCATCGAGGACTTCTACCGCAAGGAGATCGAGGTGGACTCGTCGCCCTCCGTGCTGGAGATCCTGGACACGGCGGGCACCGAGCAGTTCGCCTCCATGAGAGACCTGTACATCAAGAACGGCCAGGGCTTCATCCTGGTCTACAGCCTGGTCAACCAGCAGTCCTTCCAGGTGAGACAGAGTAGACACTACATGTGTTTTACACTCATGTCTACTTTACCACTGCATCGTTCTACACTCATTTCTACTTTACTACTGCATCATTCTACACATGTCTACTTTACTACTGCATCATTCTACACTCGTGTCTACTTTACTACTGCATCATTCTACACTCGTGTCTACTTTACTACTGCATCATTCTACACTTGTGTCTACTTATGCATCATTCTACACTTGTGTCTACTTTACTACTGCATCATTCTACACTTGTGTCTACTTTACTACTGCATCATTCTACACTTGTGTCTACTTTTACCCCCTCTTCTCCCCCCTTCTCTTTTTTTTCCCCCTCCCTTTCCCCCCCCCTCTTTTTTTTTTCCTCCTCCTCCTTTTTCTTTTTTTTTTTTTTTTTTTTTTTTTTTTTTTTTTTTTTTTTTTTTTTTTTTTTTTTTTTTTTTTTTTTTTTTTTTTTTTTTTTTTTTTTTTTTTATTTTTTTTTTTTTTTTTTTTTTTTTTTTTTTTTTTTTTTTAATAAAAAAAAAAAAAATACTGCACTCATTCTACTTTACTTATTTCTGCATCATTCTACACTGTGTCTACTTTACTACTGCATCATTCTACACTTGTGTCTACTTTACTACTGCATCATTCTACACTCGTGTCTACTTTACTACTGCATCATTTTGTCTACTTTACTACTTCATTGTTTTCTCCTTCTTTTTTTTTTTTTTTTTTTTTTTTTTTTTTTTTTTTTTTTTTTTTTTTTTACTGCATCATTCTACACTCGTGTCTACTTTACTACTGCATCAGTCTACACTCGTGTCTACTTTACTACTGCATCATTCTACTCTGTTTTCTGATACAGTAGTAACAAGGATATATGTGTAGTATTGTTAAGTACTTGACTCTGGATCGTTTTTACACTGTGTCTACTGTACTACTGCCTGTTTTAATTTACATGTTACTTTTTTTTTTTTTTTTTTTTTTTTTTTTTTTTTTTTTTTTTTTTTTTTTTTTTTAGTATATATGTGTAGTATTGTCCAGTACTTGACTCTGGTGTTGTGATACTGTAGTAACACGTATATATGTGTAGTATTGTCCAGTACTTGACTCTGGTGTTGTGATAGTGTAGTAACAAGGATATATGTGTAGTATTGTCCAGTACTTGACTCTGGTGTTGTGATAGTGTAGTAACAAGGATACATGTGTAGTATTGTCAATACAATCTTGTGAGATCCCGGCTATGACTGAGGATAAGAGGATACAGTGACTCCAGCAGCTTTTAAAGCTGATGTTTGGACATATTTTGGTTTGAAAACAAATGAAAGCAGTTACGACTTTGTCAAGAGTCTTGTGGTCTGTAAATACTACAACACCAGTGTCAAGTACTCGTCAATACTACAAATGATGTTTTTCCTTGTTGATACAATATCACAATATCATATAGTTGAGCCTGTATTATAGTACGCATAGTATAGTACATATTGTATGAAGAGATTCATTACATTACATTTTAAATAAAGTATTTTTTCCCATACAAATATTTTACACGAGAGTAGTAGTAAAAAAAACTGCCTGTAAACTATATAAAGGTTGTCTTTCATTAGATGAAGTTGCTACTGAGATTCAGAACATTCTCTCTTAATGACTCACGACAAAGTATATATTTATTATATGTGTATCAAAAGTTAACTGTGAGGTATTTGTGTCGTTGTGCCATAAATGCAGCCATTTTGTTGAAGGCAAAAATCAAAACAATGCTTTTGTGAAAGTCGTATAGAAGTAGTGAAAGTTTTACTTCTTAAAGACTCTTATATTGAAATGTAAATTATTACTTAGAAATAACAGTAATGAGTAATTAACAAGTCATTACCTTTCAAACAATGGCTGAGTGAAAACACTTTACAGCTTAATGTGGACAAAACTGAAACTCTGGTGATTGCTCCTGATGATACGATTCCAGGGTTGAGTCAGTACTTGGGTGACTTAGGTCAGTCTGTCAAACTGAGCCTGAGAAACCTGGGTGTTGTATTTGATAAAGACATGTCTCTTGTTCAACACTGAAGAAAACTGACCAGAAACTGTTTCCTTCAACTGAGAAAAATCTCTAAACTTAGGAAAATGCTGTCACAACATGATCTGGATCTTATAATCCATGTGTTTGTTTCTTCTCGTCTGGACTATAACAGTTTGTTTTCATGTCTTAACAAGAAGGATGTGTCTCGCCTGCAGTTGATTCAGAACTCTGCAGCGAGAATTCTGACCCGCTCTAGTAGAAGAACTCACATTTCTCCGGTCCTTAAAACTCTTCACTGGCTTCCAGTTTCTTTCAGGATCAACTTTAAAATTCTGGTTCTTACTTTCAGATCTATTCATGGTCAGACTCCTCCTTACATCACTGATCTGATCCAGCCTTACACCCCAGCTCGGTCTCTGAGGTCTGTGGATCAGAATCTACTGATGGTTCCACGCACACGGCTCAGGACCAGAGGAGAGAAATCTTTTCAGGCTGTTGCTCCTAAGCTTTGGAACAATCTTCTCTCTCTTTGCGCTTGATGATCTACTGACTCCTTTAAGAAACATCTTAAGACGTTTCTATTTGTTCAGGCTTTTCCTTGAATTTCTCGAACTCCTGTGTTGTTCTCGGTGTTGTCTTGATCTTTGAAGTATGTACTGTTTTGAGTATTGTTTTGATTGTTAAAGCGCTTTGTGACCCTGGTCTCGAAAAGCGCTATATAAATATATATTACTTACTTACTTACTTACTTTTTGACTTGTGTCTTATTGTTCCCTTTGTTACAGTAACACTGAGGTTTAAAGTGATATTAAACCTTAAGCCGAACATGAGGTTTTGGTTAAGAAAAAGGTTCCACTTTCAGATCAGACTTGTGATCCCAAAAGCAGTTTACAGTTGTTGAATTAATTTAATCTGATTAAAAGATGATTTGTCAACTTGCTGCAGTCGGTCTGGCTGAAGGGCACGTAAGCAGCTGATCTGTGGTCTGTGACTCATTCCATGAAACAAAAATAATGGGATCTGACAAGAAAATCCCTTTTCGTCTGCGGATAGAAACGACCAACAGGAAGTGGGAACTGGACAAACCAGGCCTAAATTCTATTGTTGCGTTATTTAGTTGTGTTTCTACTCAAGATTTGATCGACTATTTCTGTTTATCTCATTTGATTGTATCTTTATTTGACGTGCTCTGAATGAATGAGTGTAAATCTTAATTAGGTCAAGACTTGTGTATCAACATATTACGTAACACACAACTACTACACATAACTACTACACATAACTACGACACACAACTACGACACACAACTACGACGCACAACTACGACGCACAACTACGACGCACAACTACGACACACAACTACTACACATAACTACTACACATAACTACGACACATAACTTCTACACATAACTACGACCCATAACTACGACACATAACTACGACCCATAACTACGACACATAACTACGACACATAACTACGACACATAACTACGACACATAACTACGACACATAACTACGACACATAACTACGACCCATAACTACGACACATAACTACTACACATAACTACTACACATAACTACGACACATAACTACGACACATAACTACGACACATAACTACTACACATAACTACTACACATAACTACTACACATAACTACGACACATAACTACGACACATAACTTCTACACATAACTACCACACATAACTACCACACATAACTACCACACATAACTACAAATCATAACTTCGACACAAACAAACGACACATAACTTCTAAATCTTTGACTGAACGACGACAAAAATATCAGGACTTACTGTCCGATGGTTCAAATGATTGATCGTGACTCTACGTATCCTTCGCCTCCTTCCACGCCGGGATTTTCACCTGCAAATTTGATCCAAGTAAAAGCACCAAATATGCAGACGTTTGCAGAATCATTTACAAAATATGGTTTTTTTTTTTTTTTTTTTTTTTTTTTTTTTTTTTTTTTTATGTTAATGGCAAAAAGTTAACTATTGATAATAAAGATCAAATTGATTTAAAAAAAAAAAACTTTTCCTGCTGCTTTATGCAATAATACTTAAATTATATTCTAAATGTAAGTAAGTAATTTTATTTATAGAGCGCTATTCTAGACCAGGGTCACAAAGCGCTTAAACAATCAAAACAATACTCACTAAAATATATACTTTAAAGATCAAGATAATACTGAGAACAACACAAGAGTCTCAGAGAATCAAGGAAAAGCCTAAACAAATAAAAACATCTTAAGATGTTTCTTGAAGGAGTCAGTAGATCCATAAAAAGTACAGTGATCTCCTTATCAAAGTAAACCAGTCACGCTCTTGCTGATGTTTATTTTTGCACACAGTACTACATATCAATATGTATCCTCCTGAGGGATCAATAAAGTTTTACCTTACCTTATTATATCTATATATGAACAGCAGATCAATTTCAATACCAGAACTTGAGAAACTGATTTTTCAAACCCACTTTACTTTTGATTAAACAAAACATTGAATCCCATAATTCCTTTCTCATGCTGCTCTATTTAGAGACGCCTGATTGGTCGAGACGGTATTTTAATTCTACCTCCATGTCAGAAGTCATTGGTGGTTCTCATTGGTTGGCTGGGCGGCAAAGCAAGTACGCAAGATGTTCTCTTGAAGTCTCTGTCACTGAGAGGGTTGTTGACGCATCATATGCAAAGTTTATTTTTCAAGTTCAAATAAATGTCTTTAAATACATTTAAACGAGTGAATAATTAAATGGTAACTACTTCGAGAGTTTAGTTGGGTTTCAAGAAGGTAACCTTGACAAGTATTTGTGACCCTGACTCTCGTTCTTCCTCCTGCAGGACATCAGACCGATGAGGGACCAGATCGTGCGAGTGAAACGCTTCGAGAAGGTGCCCCTGATCCTGGTGGGCAACAAGGTGGACCTGGAGTCTGAGCGGGAGGTGGCGGGCGCCGACGGGCGAGCCCTGGCCCAGGAGTGGGGCTGCCCCTTCATCGAGACCTCCGCCAAGAGCAAGACCATGGTGGACGAGCTGTTCGCCGAGATCGTGCGGCAGATGAACTACTCGACGCTGCCGGAGAAGCAGGAGCAGTGCTGCACGGCCTGCGTGGTGCAGTGAGACGGAGGTGAGATGTTAGGAACACCAGCTTCTGAGGAGAGGCTCCACTGGAAGTGACGAGTGGGTGGTTCCTCCTGTCAGAAGATGTGACGGAGAGGACTCGTTGCACTGATGAGAAGATGCAAATATCTGCAGCGTTTGTTCAATTTTCTAATAGGATTCATCTTTAAGCATTTAGTTTGTGACAGATATTGCTAAACTTGTTTTAACCCTGGTTTAGATGTTAAAGGTCAAGGGTCACAGCCAGAACCCACAAGAAGATGTTACTATAGACGAATCACAAAACCTCCGATCAAACCCAAAACCTTAAGATCCCGTCTAGGACTGCACGATATTGGAAATATTCGATATGAGTGTCTTCAATTGCGATCTCAATATTAATGCAACATTTTTTATTTCACCTAAAAATGTAGCCACGAGTACACAGAGGTGCGAGTACTTTAGTGAAGGTCCGGGGGTTTAAAGAAGGAAAACTATGATATTTCCCTTTCGTTTATTTCAACGCTTCGGTGTCGACATGATGGTATAAAAATATCTCTTCTAACGCTCAGTCTCGCGGGACTTGCATCGGTTTCCTGCCAAACTGAGCGACATCAGAGAGGAGCCGCCGGCGCGTCGTGATATCACCAAATCAATAATAAATCCTTGTACACACACACATAACACTTTATAAATGACGCTAACAACTTAGCTCGTTAGCATACGGTGAAGACGCACACATAACACTTTATAAATGACGCTAACAACTTAGCTCGTTAGCATACGGATGAAGACGTTTTTTTTTTTTTTTTTTTTTTTTTTTTTTTTTTTTTTTTTTTTTTTTTTTTGACTACATAACACTTTATAAATGGATCACTAGTGTTTGACTAGACAACTTAGTACTCGTCACTGCATACTAGGTGAAGACGGACAGGTTTGTTCTGGATACTAGTTTACAGATCTTAATAAGAAAACAACTGAGACGACAGATGAAAAGTTCTTACAATATGTTGCTTTAACAAAGGAGGTTGAAAGAGACGAGTGACTGGATCACTAGTGTTTGACTAGATCATAAGTTAGTATTACTTCACTGTATATACTGAGCTAAGACGCGTCGCCATAGCAACCGAGCCTAACAAGCTGCGCCGCACAGTTCACAGACGGACAGAGACGTAAACAACAACGAGACATAGAAGTACAAATTAACAACTTTACAGAACGTGACACTGATTGGTCGAAGTGCGCATTTAAGAAATGCTTGATTTATACAATAAAAAATTATAAATGATCACGTTTTTGATACATATCGCACGTGACAATATCACTATATTGATATTTTTTCAACATATCGTGCAGCACTGATTAAAATCAAGTCTGATGTTGTCAGTCATCAGTGATCATCTTTCCACTATCTTTGTTGTGTTTTAAACCAGAGTTTCTTTTACGTGGTGTTTTCTTAATAATTTCCCGTTTTGCTGTTGTTTTCCACACACCAGGACCAACATGTCATCTTTTAAGAACTTGCTGTGAGAGGATGAGTCTTAGGTGTAAAAGAGAGAACATGTTGTGATGTTGAAGAAAGAAGAAGAATGAGATTTCTTTGACCCACAAATTGACTTTAATGTTGCCAACAAGCGTCACAAGTCTTCCTCGCTCAGTCATGAGGTCTTTCATCGCTAAGATCTGCAGGCAAAACTGCTCAATACGTTACTGTTCCCTGCATGACATGATGTCCCTGATAACACTTCAAAGTAAACCATTCATTGGCTAATCTTTATCTGACATTAAATTAACATTCAGGTCAAAATCTAAATGTGTATCTTTAGGAACATGTTTTGTCAAGAATCTGTTGATGCGTGTCACTATACAATATATAGTGATACTGTAGTAACAAGTATATATGTGTAGTATTGTCCGGTACTTGACTCTGGTGTTGTGATAGTGTAGTAACAAGTATATATGTGTGTAGTATTGTCCAGTACTTGACTCTGGTGTTGTGATAGTGTAGTAACAAGTATATATGTGTGTAGTATTGTCCAGTACTTGACTCTGGTGTTGTGATAGTGTTGTAACAAGTATATATATGTGTAGTATTGTCCAGTACTTGACTCTGGTGTTGTGATAGTGTAGTAACAAGTATATATATGTGTAGTATTGTCCAGTACTTGACTCTGGTGTTGTGATAGTGTAGTAACAAGTATATATGTGTGTAGTATTGTCCAGTACTTGACTCTGGTGTTGTGATAGTGTAGTAACAAGTATATATGTGTGTAGTATTGTCCAGTACTTGACTCTGGTGTTGTGATAGTGTAGTAACAAGTATATATGTGTGTAGTATTGTCCAGTACTTGACTCTGGTGTTGTGATAGTGTAGTAACAAGTATATATGTGTAGTATTGCCCAGTACTTGACTCTGGTGTTGTGATAGTGTAGTAACAAGTATATATGTGTAGTATTGTCCAGTACTTGACTCTGGTGTTGTGATAGTGTAGTAACAAGTATATATGTGTAGTATTGTCCAGTACTTGACTCTGGTGTTGTGATAGTGTAGTAACAAGTATATATGTGTAGTATTGTCCAGTACTTGACTCTGGTGTTGTGATAGTGTAGTAACAAGTATATATGTGTAGTATTGTCCAGTACTTGACTCTGGTGTTGTGATAGTGTAGTAACAAGTATATATGTGTGTAGTATTGTCCAGTATTTGACTCTGGTGTTGTGATAGTGTAGTAACAAGTATATATGTGTGTAGTATTGTCCAGTACTTGACTCTGGTGTTGTGATAGTGTAGTAACAAGTATATATATGTGTAGTATTGTCCAGTACTTGACTCTGGTGTTGTGATAGTGTAGTAACAAGTATATATATGTGTAGTATTGTCCAGTACTTGACTCTGGTGTTGTGATAGTGTAGTAACAAGTATATATGTGTGTAGTATTGTCCAGTACTTGACTCTGGTGTTGTGATAGTGTAGTAACAAGTATATATGTGTGTAGTATTGTCCAGTACTTGACTCTGGTGTTGTGATAGTGTAGTAACAAGTATATATGTGTGTAGTATTGTCCAGTACTTGACTCTGGTGTTGTGATAGTGTAGTAACAAGTATATATGTGTAGTATTGCCCAGTACTTGACTCTGGTGTTGTGATAGTGTAGTAACAAGTATATATGTGTAGTATTGTCCAGTACTTGACTCTGGTGTTGTGATAGTGTAGTAACAAGTATATATGTGTAGTATTGTCCAGTACTTGACTCTGGTGTTGTGATAGTGTAGTAACAAGTATATAGTGTGTAGTATTGTCCAGTACTTGACTCTGGTGTTGTGATAGTGTAGTAACAAGTATATATGTGTAGTATTGTCTAGTACTTGACACTGGTGTTGTGAGAGTGTAGTAAGAAGTATATATATGTGTAGTATTGTCTAGTACTTGACTCTGGTGTTGTGATAGTGTAGTAACAAGTATATATGTGTAGTATTGTCCAGTACTTGACTCTGGTGTTGTGATAGTGTAGTAACAAGTATATATGTGTAGTATTGTCCAGTACTTGACTCTGGTGTTGTGATAGTGTAGTAACAAGTATATATGTGTAGTATTGTCCAGTACTTGACTCTAGTATTTACAGACCACATGACTCTTGACGAAGTCGTAACTGCTTTCATTTGTTTTCAAACCAAAATATGTCCAAACATCAGCTTTAAAAGCTGCTGGACTCATTGTATCCTCTCGTCCTCAGCCTTCATCGGGATCTTGCAGGATTTCATTCTTCCTTCATATAAACTTGAGCACACTTAATATATAAATCATAAAATAACTAATTACAAAAGTGTTGTTGTAGTGTATCAATATATATTCTTATACTCCTATACCAGCATATGTGTTGATTTTCAACTGTCATCCTAAAGTTGTGTTGTTGTCGTCTCAGGTGTTGTCTGGACCACCACGATCATCCCGACGAACCGGACGTGGGCAGACGCTCCAGGACCGCCGGCGTCCGCGGGCGAAGATGTTCTGCCACTATTTTTGATATCATAACTGTTAGAAGTTTCTGCTGCAACCTTAACGGCCTTCGCGCTAAACCCTGGGACGGACTCGGCGGTGGACGGACCTGGAGCCGCGGCGGCCGCCCGTCGATCTCGGTCGTTTTAAAGTTCTTTCTTCTTTTAGTCAAGAGTAATAAACCGGAGTGTGTTTTGCGAGGCGGCAGCTTCGTCCACGAGCTGCTTTAATCACTATATTATACTTTACTATGACCTGTATTATGTCTCGAGTTTGGAATTTGATAAGTATTTCATATAACGGACGCATCTTTGATTTCACGCATGCATCTTTTAGCAGCCGTTGGTTTGCGTCGGGTTTACGGCTTCTCTCTTTTTAATCTCGTCTAGAAGTTTACATCGACACAGTTTTCTAGCACCAGTTGTGTAGACAGGAAGTTTGTGTGGAACAAACTGTTGCCCTACATTTTTGTCGGCGGCGGCGAAAAACATCTGCATGCGCTGAACTCAAAACCGTTTTTTTTTTTTCCCCACAACGACCGTTTTTCCAGACGGAAATCTTGACTCTTGCAGCTCAATCACGAGGACGCGGGTCTTCCATCGTCTCGACTTCCTCCCATCAGAGGATCCCTGTGCTCATGGCTACGTTATGTGTCGCTTTTTAAACCCAGGAGTTGCTGTTGTGCGTCACCGCAGTCGTGGCACAAGTGAGCATCTTTAACATGCTGTTGTGTTTCTTATAGCAACATATTTATTGAAGTTAACGACAAGAGTAGCCGGTTTGACACACTTTAATTTTGTACTAGTTTGTGACTTTTATCTTTTCTTTTTTTTTAAGCTGTGAGTTTTAACAGAGCCTTAAATAATTTCTGTTGCTGTTCCAGGCTTCGTCAAACTTTTATCAAGACCAACAACTGTCATCGTCGCTAATCAAACTTCTGCTTCATCCAGGAACGACCTTCCAGTATTCGACTGACTCTCGTGCCTGTTTTGGCCTGTTTTGTAAAAAGTCCTTGTAGAACTGAACTAGTTGATTATTCAACATTCATTTAAATAATTGTTAAAGTCGGAATATAAAATGAACAAAAAAAACATCTGTTCGCTCGTGTCTTTCTTCACGTTTGTTTTTATTGTGTGTTTGTGTCTTTGGAAGTAGATTTCAAATGTTGAAACTATGGTTTTTGTTTTATTATTGGTATCGAAATGTTTATTTTCAAGCTTAGAATAATATTTTAATGAAATAATGTGTATGTTGAAAGGTTGAATATTATTTTTTTAAATATTTAATATCTTCAAAATCTATCTATTTAATTTTGGCTCGTAGTTTATTCATATTTTAGGCTAAGAATGAAAACTTTTATATTTATTCTTCTGTTTTTATTCCGAGCATGATTTTTGGACAGTGTTTCCAAAAAATAAATGTTTATTCTATATTTCTTAACTTGTCACCTTTTAAATTAAATATGCATGTGTGTAGTACTATAGTAATAACATTTCTATACTGTATATGAATGTTTTGGGATTTATTAGATATTGAATATCTGTGGAAAAAAGGAAAATGTATTCGATTTATTTTAAAGTTTAAAAAAAATCTACCTTTCAATATACAAATTATTGATTTTAATAATTTAAAAAAATACAACATTACAATTTTTTAAAAATCAGCATTTAAAATATTAGAATTTATTTATTGTGTACTTCCATATATTTTACTGCATCATTGTCACTAGAATGTTTATTAATAATTTTCTTGTTTCTCCTCGAGTCACACGAGCCTCTCGTTCGATCATCTATAAAAGAGTTTTTGTCAAATTGTTTTCGTGAAATCAAAACCACAGTTTTTGCTTTCGTAGTCGTGAGAAACCAGCTGATCCGATTGTAAAGCTGCTGAAGGAAATTGAATCTAGTGGTGAGTTTAAATCTGGCAGCGATTCTCGTGTCGGTGATAATTAGGATTTATCCTGAGCAGCTGCTGGAGTCATGTGACGCTTTCATGACCAGCAGCTGAAGAAGAAAATCAACTTCACTTGATCAGAATTATTAGATTTTTGTGAATATTATTAACTAAGTAATTTTATTTGTATAGAGCTTTTCCAGACCAGGGTCACAAAGCGCTTAAACAATCAAAACAATATTCAATAAAGTATATACTTTAAAGGTCAAGATAAAACTGATAACACAACAGGAGTTCCAGAAAATCAAGGAAAGCCTGAACAATTAGAAACGTCTTAAGATGTTTCTTAAAGGAGTCAGTAGATCATCAAACACAGATGTTTCTTGAAGGAGTCAGTAGATCATCAAACACAGATGTTTCTTGAAGGAGTCAGTAGATCATCAAACACAGATGTTTCTTGAAGGAGTCAGTAGATCATCAAACACAGATGTTTCTTGAAGGAGTCAGTAGATCATCAAACACAGATGTTTCTTGAAGGAGTCAGTAGATCATCAAACACAGATGTTTCTTGAAGGAGTCAGTAGATCATCAAACACACATGTTTCTTGAAGGAGTCAGTAGATCATCAAACACAGATGTTTCTTGAAGGAGTCAGTAGATCATCAAACACAGATGTTTCTTGAAGGAGTCAGTAGATCATCAAACACAGATGTTTCTTGAAGGAGTCAGTAGATCATCAAACACAGATGTTTCTTGAAGGAGTCAGTAGATCATCAAACACAGAGATGTTTCTTGAAGGAGTCAGTAGATCATCAAACACAGATGTTTCTTGAAGGAGTCAGTAGATCATCAAACACAGATGTTTCTTGAAGGAGTCAGTAGATCATCAAACACAGATGTTTCTTGAAGGAGTCAGTAGATCATCAAACACAGATGTTTCTTGAAGGAGTCAGTAGATCATCAAACACAGAGATGTTTCTTGAAGGAGTCAGTAGACCACCAAACAAAAAACAGACAATGTTTCTTGAAGGAGCAGTAGATCATCAAACACAGATGTTTCTTGAAGGAGTCAGTAGATCATCAAACACACATGTTTCTTGAAGGAGTCAGTAGATCATCAAACACAGATGTTTCTTGAAGGAGTCAGTAGATCATCAAACACAGAGATGGTTCCAAAGCTTAGGAGCAACAGTCTGGAAGGATTTCTCTCCTCTGGTCCTGAAGTTCAGGAACCATCAGTAGATTCTGATCCACAGACCTCAGAGCCCGAGCTGGGGTGTAAGTCTGGATCAGATCACTGATGGAAGGTCTGACCATGAATATATCTGAAAGTAAGACCCAGAATTTTAAAGTTGATCCTGAAAGAAACTGGCTGCCAGTGAAGAGTTTGAAGGAGAAATGTGAGTTCTTCTAGTGGAGCAGCTCAGAATTCTCGCTTATACCTGGTCTGGAAAAGCGCTATATAAATAAATATTACTTACTTACTTACTTACTTATATATTACAAGTACCAATTATAATGTTCACCTTTTTATTTGTTTAAATTGGTTTGATTCTACCTTCCAGACGTGAACATATGGCTTCACACCAGGACATCCATGAAGAGAGATGATGTCACAGCTTCAGTCCTCAGAGAGTTTTCATTTCTTGACTCTCAAGTGTTGATGTCAACAGTTACACAAGTTGTATTAGTTTCACCTCTAGTTCTGTTTCCATCCTGTTATAGTTGACATGACTCGACCTCTGAGGTCAACTCAACGTTCAGCAGAAGTGCTTCTTTTTTTCTACATAAAGTTATTTTCTACGTGTGGTTTACACGTCTGGCGAGGAAGTCACATGACTGGACCACGTGTCGTGACCGCGGTTCAGATGGTGAGAAGTCTATTTAATTCAATTTTTCAATATTTACACGACGACTGAACATTTGTGAATTATAGTTTATTCACCAATATCAACATAAACCTCTTGTTAAATGACAGACTCCAAAGTGAGTCATGATCGATCTGTGTGTGTCAGACTGGACCAATAAAATCATCAACGTCTGAAAAATGATAATAATCTCAAGTATCCAGATGCTGCAATTTCCCCCCCAGACCTCTAGATGGCAGCAAAACACGCGGGTGTCACGTCATATGCGGAAGTCAAGGGCTGCAGAATAAGTCGAATGTTAAAGTACATTTTTTGAGATGAAAAGTGTTTTCGTTACTGTCGGAACCACGAGGTTCGACGAACTTATTGAACACATCACGTCCCCGAAGGCTGTGGAAGTGAGTAGAACCGAGTTTCACGCGTTTATTTGACTTTTAAACCGATCGATGTTTTCGAGTTTAAATTCAACATTTAATAGAAACACGAGTGAATATTTCAATTCACATATATTTAAAGTTTGACTTTTGTTTGTGTTGATGAATCAAAAGTGAATGTTGAACACGTTGTTTAGTAAACATCTGTTCACCTGTCAACACCTGAAGACTAGTTTCACTTTGACACACAAGTATTGGAAATAAATCTATATTTATTAGTGTTTTTTTCAGTCCCAGCATCAAATAACCTTCACTTACTTACATTATTGGACAGAGTTTCTCAGATAAATGTCGTGTTTGTTCATTTCAAACCTCTGACCAAAGATCATCGTCGAATGTTTCCACAGGTGTTGAAAGAACGTGGCTATGGACGTCTGGTTCTACAGGTTGGAAAAGGATCCTTCGTCCCTGAACCTCAGAGCGTTCCTCAGATCCAGCTGGAAGCGTTTCGGTTCAAAGACTCCATCGCAGGAGACATAAGGAACGCTGACCTGGTCATCAGTCACGCCGGTCAGTGTCTACTGTATATCCTCGTTTATATCTCACTTTTATGTTGTTTTAGTTCTAGTAAGTAATAGTTATTTGTAAAGATCTTTCTAGACCAGGGTCACAAAGCACTTTAACAATAAAATAAATACTTAAAAGATCAAGACAAACACAAGAGTCTGAGAGAATCCAGGAAAAGAATATAAGTGTCTTTAGATGTTTCTTGAAGGAGTCAGTAGATCATCAAACACAGATGTTTCTTGAAGGAGTCAGTAGATCATCAAACACAGATGTTTCTTGAAGGAGTCAGTAGATCATCAAACACAGATGTTTCTTGAAGGAGTCAGTAGATCATCAAACACAGATGTTTCTTGAAGGAGTCAGTAGATCATCAAACACAGAGATGGTTCTTGAAGGAGTCAGTAGATCATCAAACACAGATGTTTCTTGAAGGAGTCAGTAGATCATCAAACACAGATGTTTCTTGAAGGAGTCAGTAGATCATCAAACACAGATGTTTCTTGAAGGAGTCAGTAGATCATCAAACACAGATGTTTCTTGAAGGAGTCAGTAGATCATCAAACACACATGTTTCTTGAAGGAGTCAGTAGATCATCAAACACACAGATGTTTCTTGAAGGAGTCAGTAGATCATCAAACACAGATGTTTCTTGAAGGAGTCAGTAGATCATCAAACACAGATGTTTCTTGAAGGAGTCAGTAGATCATCAAACACAGATGTTTCTTGAAGGAGTCAGTAGATCATCAAACACAGATGTTTCTTGAAGGAGTCAGTAGATCATCAAACACAGATGTTTCTTGAAGGAGTCAGTAGATCATCAAACACAGATGTTTCTTGAAGGAGTCAGTAGATCATCAAACACAGATGTTTCTTGAAGGAGTCAGTAGATCATCAAACACAGATGTTTCTTGAAGGAGTCAGTAGATCATCAAACACAGATGTTTCTTGAAGGAGTCAGTAGATCATCAAACACAGAATGTTTCTTGAAGGAGTCAGTAGATCATCAAACACAGATGTTTCTTGAAGGAGTCAGTAGATCATCAAACACAGATGTTTCTTGAAGGAGTCAGTAGATCATCAAACACAGAGATGGTTCCAAAGCTTAGGAGCAACAGTCTGGAAGGATTTCTCTCCTCTGGTCCTGAAGTTCAGGAACCATCAGTAGATTCTGATCCACAGACCTCAGAGCCCGAGCTGGGGTGTAAGTCTGGATCAGATCACTGATGGAAGGTCTGACCATGAATAGATCTGAAAGTAAGAACCAGAATTTTAAAATGATCCTGAAAGAAACTGGCAGCCAGTGAAGAGTTTGAAGGAGAAATGTGAGTTCTTCTACTAGAGCGGCTCAGAATTCTGGCTGCAGAGTTTAGTATGAACTGCAGGCGAAACACATCCCTCTGGTTTAGACACTAAATAAACTGTTACAATAGTGTCAACGACACAAACACATGGATTATAAGATCCAGACCATGTTGTGACAACAATTTACTCAATTTTGAGATTTTACTCAATTGAAGGAAACTGTTTCTGGTCAGTTCTACAACTCTTTTTGCTTTGTAGTCATTTCTATTATAGTATTTAAAATGTTATTCATATGTCCTGTTATTTTGTAATGTTTTTTTAATATGTTGAATAGTTTCCTACTTGAACTTGTTCTCAGTGGGCGGAGCTTAAGATCATTTTCAATGTCAATATTTCAATTAAAAGTTAGTTTTGTACAAACACACACTGATGATACAATAGAGTCACACATCACAACAACACACACACTGATGATACAATAGAGTCACACATCACAACAACACACACACTGATGATACAATAGAGTCACACATCACAACAACACACACACTGATGATACAATAGAGTCACACATCACAACAACACACACACACACTGATGATACAATAGAGTCACACGTAACAACAACACACACACTGATGATACAATAGAGTCACACATTACAACAACACACACGTACACTGATACAATAGAGTCACACATGACAACAACACACACACTGATACAATAGTCACACATCATGATAACACACACACTGATGATACAATAGAGTCACACATCACAACAACACAGACTGATGATACAATAGAGTCGCACATCACAACAAAAACACACACACACACTTATGATACAATAGAGTCACACATCACAACAACACACACACACACACTGATACAATAGTCACACATCACAACAACACAGACTGATGATACAATAGAGTCGCACATCACAACAAAAACACACACACTTATGATACAATAGAGTCGCACATCACAACAAAAACGCACACACTTATGATACAATAGAGTCACACATCACAACACACACACACTGATGATACAATAGAGTCACATGTCACAACAACACACACACTAACACTCACTTATGATACAATAGAGTCGCACATCACAACAAAAACACACACACTTATGATACAATAGAGTCACACATCACAACAACACACACACTGATGATACAATAGAGTCACACGTAACAACAACACACACACTGATGATACAATAGAGTCACACATCACAACAACACACACACACACACTGATACAATAGTCACACATCATAATAACACACACACTGATGATACAATAGAGTCACACATCACAACAACACAGACTGATGACACAATAGAGTCGCACATCACAACAAAAACACACACACTTATGATACAATAGAGTCACACATCACAACAACACACACTGATGATACAATAGAGTCACACGTCACAACACACACACACTGATGATACAATAGAGTCACACATCACAACAACACACACACTGATGATACAATAGAGTCACACATCACAACAACACACACACACTGATGATACAATAGAGTCACACGTAACAACAACACACACACTGATGATACAATAGAGTCACACATCACAACAACACACACTGATGATACAATAGAGTCACACGTCACAACACACACACACTGATGATACAATAGAGTCGCACATCACAACAACACATACACACTGATGATACAATAGAGTCGCACATCACCACAAAAACACACACACTTATGATACAATAGAGTCACACATCACAACACACACACAGTAATGATACAATAGAGTCACACACACACTGATGATACAATAGAGTCACACGTCACAACAACACACACACTGATACAATAGAGTCACACGTCACAACAACACACACACACACGCTGATGATACAATAGTCACACATCACAACAACACACACACTTAAGTTGAACATTAAAGTTCTCTCTAAACATGTTTTAATCGAAGCTAACATGTATTTTCGACTCACACTCTTGTTCACGTCAGTATCTGCTGCGTCTGTGATTCATGTTGTGAATGTGGCTCTGGTTTCAGGAGCCGGCAGCTGCCTGGAGGCCCTCGGTGCAGGCAGGTCTCTGCTGGTGGTGGTCAACGACTCCCTGATGGACAACCACCAGCTGGAACTGGCCCGGCAGCTCCACAAGGACTCGCGCTCGCTGTACTGCACCTGCAGGTACGTGTGTGTAGACCAGGGTTCACACTTTCTCACACTTACCTGTCGCACCTGCTACACACTCACACACTTACCTGTCCCACCTGCAGCTCACTCACACACTTACCTGTCCCACCTGCTACACACTCACACACTTCTCTGTCGCACCTGCAGCTCACTCACACACTTCTCTGTCGCACCTGCAGCTCACTCACACACTTCTCTGTCGCACCTGCTACACACTCACACACTTACCTGTCGCACCTGCTACACACTCACACACTTACCTGTCGCACCTGCTACACACTCACACACTTCTCTGTCGCACCTGCAGCTCACTCACATCACTCACTGTCGCACCTCCTCTCTGTCACACCTGCAGCTCACTCACACACTTCTCTGTCGCACCTGCAGCTCACTCACACACTTCTCTGTCACACCTGCAGCTCACTCACACACTTCTCTGTCACACCTGCAGCTCACTCACACACTTCTCTGTCGCACCTGCAGCTCACTCACACACTTCTCTGTCGCACCTGCAGCTCACTCACACACTTCTCTGCTCACTCCACACCTGCAGCTCACTCACACACTTCTCTGTCGCACCTGCTACACACTCACACACTTCTCTGTCGCACCTGCAGCTCACTCACACACTTCTCTGTCACACCTGCAGCTCACTCACACACTTCTCTGTCACACCTGCAGCTCACTCACACACTTCTCTGTCACACCTGCTACACACTCACACACTTCTCTGTCACACCTGCAGCTCACTCACACACTTCTCTTCACCTGCCCCTCACACCTTCTCTGTCGCACCTGCAGCTCACTCACACACTTCTCTGTCACACCTGCAGCTCACTCACACACTTACCTGTCGCACCTGCTACACACTCACACACTTCTCTGTCGCACCTGCAGCTCACTCACACACTTCTCTGTCGCACCTGCAGCTCACTCACACACTTCTCTGTCGCACCTGCTACACACTCACACACTTACCTGTCGCACCTGCTACACACTCACACACTTCTCTGTCACACCTGCAGCTCACTCACACACTTCTCTGTCACACCTGCAGCTCACTCACACACTTACCTGTCACACCTGCAGCTCACTCACACAGACACTCCGGGACATGGACCTGTCGGTTCTGGAGCCGTTCCCGCCCGGACAACCCAAGAACTTTGCGAACTATTTAGACCGAGTTGTTGGACTTCAGTGAACGACTTCAAACTGTTGGTAGAAATATTTGTTTACAGTCTGATGACGAATCAATGACGTGATAATAAATGTAAATAATCATGTAAATGATGTTTTTGAATCATGTGATGATCAATAAGATGTTTCTGTGCAACATCATGATCATCATCAGTGGATTATGAGACAAATCCTCGTTTATTTAAACTCAATATAAATAAAACAAAACAAAATGAATGTCTTCGACTCACAACTTTTTTTCTAAAAGATTTTGTTTCTTTTGTGACTTAATGAATAAAAAATACAGTTCGATACAGTTCGATACATTTCGATATAGTTTGATACAGTTCGATACAGTCGGATACAGTTCGATACAGTTTGATTACAGTTCGATACATTTCGATACAGTTTGATACAGTTCGATTACAGTTCGATACAGTCCGATACAGTTCGATACAGTTCGATTACAGTCCGATACAGTTCGATACAGTTTGATTACAGTTCGATACATTTCGATATAGTTCGATACAGTTTGATTACAGTTCGATACATTTCGATATAGTTCGATACAGTTCGATTACAGTCGGATACAGTTCGATTACAGTCTGATACAGTTCGATACAGTCGGATACAGTTCGATTACAGTCCGATACAGTTTGATTACAGTCCGATACATTTCGATATAGTTCGATACAGTTTGATTACAGTTCGATTACAGTCCGATACAGTTCGATACAGTTTGATTACAGTCCGACAGGCGGGCGCGGGGGGGGGGGGGGGTCGGGCGGGGCGATACAGTTCGATACAGTTCGATTACAGTCGGATACAGTTCGATTACAGTTTCGATACAGTTCGATACAGTTTGATTACAGTTCGATACATTTCGATACAGTTTGATTACAGTTCGATACAGTTTGATACAGTTCGATACAGTTTGATTACAGTTCGATACAGTTCGATTACAGTTCGATACAGTTCGAATACAGTCGGATACAGTTCGATACAGTCTGATTACAGTTCGATACAGTTTGATTACAGTCGGATACATTTCGATACAGTCGGATACAGTTCGATACAGTCGGATACAGTTCGATACAGTCTGATACAGTTCGATACAGTTTGATTACAGTTCGATACATTTCGATATAGTTCGATACAGTTTGATTACAGTTCGATACAGTCGGATACAGTTCGATACAGTCGGATACAGTTCGATACAGTCGGATACAGTTCGATTACAGTCGGATACAGTCGAGTACAGATCGAATACAGTCCCGATACAGTTTGGATTACAGTTCTGATACAGTCGGATACATTTCGATACAGTCGGATACAGTTCGATACAGTCTGATACAGTTCGATACAGTTTGATTACAGTCCGATACAGTCGGATACAGTTCGATACAGTTCGATACAGTCTGATACAGTTCGATACAGTCGGATACAGTTCGATACAGTCGGATACAGTTCGATTACAGTCCTATACAGTTCGATACAGTCGGATACAGTTCGATACAGTATGATACAGTCGGATACAGTTCGATTATAGTCGGCTACAGTTTGATTACAGTCCTATACAATTCAATTACAGTCGGATACAGTCCGATACAGTTCGATACATTCCGATTACAGTTCTGTTCGATACAGTCAGATACAGTCAGATACAGTCCGATACAGTTGGGTTCAGTCGATACAGTCCGATACAGTTCGGATACAGTCCGATACAGTCCGATACAGTTCGATTACAGTCAGATACAGTCCGATACAGTCAGATACAGTCAGATACAGTCCGATACAGTTCGATTACAGTCCTATACAGTTCAATTACAGTCCGATACAGTTCGATTACAGTCCGATACAGTCAGATACAGTCCGATACAGTCCGATACAGTCAGATACAGTCCTATACAGTTCAATTACAGTCCGATACAGTTCGATTACAGTCCGATACAGTCAGATACAGTCCGATACAGTTCGATTACAGTCCGATACAGTCAGATACAGTCCGATACAGTTCAATTACAGTCCGATACAGTCGGATACAGTGCGATACAGTCGGATACTGTCATTGTCACTGTCATTTAGGTCAAAGGAAACTTTCTTTGTGCTACAGATTTATTTTATTAATGCATTATTTTCGCAGACTGGAGATAAAATCAGATAAACTGTCACGACCTGCAAAAACCACTACTTTACGTCTTATTGTAAACTAGACTGATATAACTTCTCTAAGATAACATTTCTGTCTTTTTGTCAAATAAAACCCATTTAAAACAGTAAAAATCCCAACAGAAATGTCGTGAATGATTTACTTAATTATAAATAAAACATTATGTTGAAATGACTCTCATGTTAGTTGGTAAAATATTAATTTGTGCTTCAAGTCCGTCGAGCGTTTCTTCGCCTCCAGCGACTTCTTCTCTGCTTCTGGAGCTCGGGTCAGTTTCAGGGTCAAGGTGTGATGTTTGTCGTCTCAAGATCGACCTTTTGTTTCTCGTAATCCTGAACTTTCTGATCATCGACCGAGGAGAAGTTGTTTCTGTTCTTCTTCTTCTTCTTCTTCTTCTTCTTCACGAGATCCAGCATTTCTTAAATGTGCACTTCGACCAATCAGTGTCACGCTCTGTAAAGTTGTTCATTTGTACTTTCAGGACAACAATATCGTGAATTCCTAATTTGAATGTATTTCAATATAAAGTTCTGCTTTTTTTCCTCCATGTCTGTGTTCAGTTCACTTTTTTACGACTAAATATAAAACAAGGCATTTGTAGTAAAAATCATTTGAAGGATCAAACATGATCATTTGTTTTCTTCAACTTCTTGTTCGATACATTTGTTTTTACAGATATAATGATGAACAGAAAAACAGCTCTTGAGAGTTTAACTATAGTTTTCTTGATAATAACCAAAATAAATTTTTGGTCATGATATGTTTTCTTGTATGTTAGTCACATGACAAGTTTATTTTCATGATGAATTAAAAGTCATTTTTCCACGACTATATGAAGATAAAAGAGTGAAATAAACATTTTATTCACAGGTACATATAATACATGCATTAGTATATTTGGGGAAACAGGAGAAGTAGAAAAGTATTTTGGTAAAAACAAGAGCAAATCAAAATGAAAACATTTATTTATTAAGGTTTTTTTTGTTTGTAGTGAAACCGTGAGTTTTAATTTTGAGAAATAAACTTTAGATCGTTCTTTAAAATCTCTTCATCGTTGGTTTCTATTCATGATTATGAAACTGTCATCTCGTCTTGACTGACAGCTCGTCTTGACTGACAGCTCGTCTTGACTGTCATCTCGTCTTGACTGACAGCTCGTCTTGACTGTCATCTCGTCTTGACTGACAGCTCGTCTTGACTGACAGCTCGTCTTGACTGACACATGTCTTGACTGTCATCTCGTCTTGACTGTCATCTCGTCTTGACTGACAGCTCGTCTTGACTGTCATCTCGTCTTGACTGACAGCTCGTCTTGACTGACAGCTCGTCTTGACTGTCAACTCGTCTAGACTGACAGCTCGTCTTGACTGTCATCTCGTCTTGACTGACAGCTCGTCTTGACTGACAGCTCGTCTTGACTGTCATCTCGTCTTGACTGACAGCTCGTCTTGACTGACAGCTCGTCTTGACTGACAGCTCGTCTTGACTGACACATGTCTTGACTGTCATCTCGTCTTGACTGTCATCTTGTCTTGACTGACAGCTCGCCTTGACTGTCATCTCGTCTTGACTGACACATGTCTTGACTGTCATCTCGTCTTGACTGTCATCTCGTCTTGACTGATAGCTCGTCTAGACTGTCATCTCGTCTTGACTGACAGCTCGTCTTGACTGACAGCTCGTCTTGACTGAGAGCTCGTCTTGACTGTAGACTCGTCTAGACTGACAGCTCGTCTTGACTGACAGCTCGTCTTGACTGTCAACTCGTCTAGACTGACAGCTCGTCTTGACTGTCATCTCGTCTTGACTGTTAGCTCGTATTGACTGACAGCTCGTCTTGACTGACAGCTCGTCCAGACGTGACTCATCAGGTTTAAGATGTTATTTTACCTTTAGAATCGTAATATAATCTTCTTTCGACGCTGAACCTTCACAACCAGACACTCCGTGAGAAACTCGTATAAACGAATCAATATTAAAGGTTTGAATATCAATGATGTGACTTTAAACGATTCTCTGAATTCTACGTCTTAAATAAATCGGAGGAGCTTCTCGGCAGCTTTTGATGACATCATCGAACGATTCCAGCCTCGCAGCGTTTCCAAGTAAAGATTCTCATTTCCCTTCATGTTATGAAATCCAAGACAGAAAATCATGTGCTTCGTGTTTTTGTTCAGGACTTTCAAAATCACTTTGTTTTTCACTCGAACAAGATTCCAGAACCGAGTCCAGATGAAATACGTGAGTCCAGCTGTGATTGGTCGAGTCGAGCAGGAAACGCTTCACGTCGTTGAACTTCTGCTGCAGAGACTTCCAGACTCATGGAGTCACACAGGCCTCGGTCTCGCTCTGTTGAGGCTTCTGCTTCCTGTGGTCTCGCTCTGTTGAGGCTTCTGCTTCTGGTTCCCGTGGATCACGTGTCACGTCAGACGTCTGAAGAACTGGGAAGAAAAAACATCTTTAGAAGATTTATTTGAATCATTAATTCATTGAAAATAAATGCATTTTTATGAATAAATAATAAAAATGATTTAAAGGGAGACATTTATAAATGTATTTAACAAAAAAGATTGTTCCTTTTTTTTTTTAAATTTATGTTATTAGAATGTTTTTTATCAACTATATTACAAATTAGATTCTTTTGTACACAAACTCCCTTCACTATCGCAAAATAAAGAACTAAGATAAAAAAAAAGACACTTGAAAAAATACCACAAAATAAAATTCTGTGATTTTAAATATAATAAAATCAAGTTAAGGATGGTTATAATAAAGTAAACAGAACCATAAGTAGCCAAAATACAATCATAATAATGCTCTTAGTAATTAAATTAGTTTTGTATTAAAATATATGTCGATAAAAATAAAACTATTTAAACATACATTGAAATATTTTGGAGGAAGAAGGTTGCTGGTTCGATCCCAGGCCGAGGCAACCTTTCTGTGTTTATTCTCCCCGTGTTGTGTGGGTTTACTCCGGACACTCCGGTTTCCTCCCACAGTCCAAAAACATACAGAGGTTGATTGAGAACTTGGGGAAATTGTCCAAAGGTATGAGTGTGTGTGTGAATGGTTGTCTGTCTTTGTGTGTCCTGTGACAGACTGACGTCCTGTCCAGGGTGTCCCCTGCCTCTCACCCTATGATACTGGGATAGACTCCAGTCTCCCCGCGACCCCGAATGAAATATTTTGGTTAACATTAAATAAACTTGACACTTCTTTAGTGGAAGAAATAAAATGATATTGACGTTACAATATAGAATTTAAGAGTAATTTAAATGAAAATGAATTAAAATATATAGATATATTTAAGATTTTCTTGATTTCATAGTTTAATGTCACAAATAAAGAGAGGTCACCTTAGTTTATTCCAAGAGTATAAAGGGATCAATTATCTGAGAGGAAGCAGAAAGTAGGTTAGAGATAGTGAGTCGATGTGACAAACACAAGGTGTTTCAGTCGATCTGCTGCTGCTTAAGTTTCTTTTGTGAATTTCTCCGTAAAACAAACTTATTCTCGTCCTTTTGATTCGTCATCTCACTTCCTGGCGAGAGTTTGTTTCCTGAGTCACTGTAAAGCTTCCCGAAATCTACGGCGACGGTCGACGGCGCGTCAGAGGAGTTTGTGTGTTTGTGTTTTTGTGTGTTTGTGTGTTTGTGTGTTTGTGTGTTTGTGTTAACGACGGGTCGACGGTCAGATCCATCAACAAACTTCAGGGTCGAGAACAAGCAGCCCTTGTGTCGACAACAAGACGCTTCACTGTAGATCAGACACGAACTGGGTCAACGTTACGGGTCGATCCATCCAAACCTTTATCTAGACGTGGTCACGTGACCAGATAACGATCATCACCTGCTGACGGGATCTGAGTTCCGGGATCTTTTGCTTCAAGATTTATGGTCGTGACCCGGAATAGAAAGTAAAACTGAAAAAGGGAAACGATTGTGGTTCAGAGATGATGTTGGTTCAGGCGTGTTCTGGGTGATTTCCAGTTTGTTGCTTTAACCGTAGAAATGAAAGTGTTTTTCACTAAATTAAAGTAATAAACTGACCAACTACAGCTTAACAAACTGATTATAAGATACTTTTCATGTGTATTTCTTCGTCGTCGTTACTGTGATAAGAATATATTTTTTAAGTGATTAACACATCTTTTAAATATATGTTTACGTTTAGTCAAAACAAAGTATCAATGTTTATGTCTATAACAATGCTTTCCAGTTGATATTACTGCATTTGTTAGTTCTAGTTCTAGTTATTTAAAAAAGTCTCAAACCAAAATAAAATGTCCTATATTTTGTATATATTTGTCTAGATTCACAGACGATTTTACCCTTTGACCCTTAATCTCTACACTTTGCCATATAACTGTAAATATTATTATTATAACTGTTGAATTAGCTTGAAGTTGTTTTTAAATATATACTGTATATATACAGTTTATCATCCATATCATATGTTTCTTCTGTGACGGACCAGAAACCTCTGACTTTCACCTCATGAAAAAGAAGAAATAATAAAAGGAAACATTATTTTTAAATACATTCAAACATCTAACTTCCCATTTAACAACTTTAATTCTTTTTTTTTTCTTACTTTCATTCTCTGTCCAACACAGAATTGTCAGTAGAATTTAAAGTGACTTATGGTAAAAAAAGAATATATTTAAATAGTTTTTTTCACTTAAGCACAAACACTTCCTGTTTTGTTCTTTACACAACTGTCAATAAAGTTGCTTTTGATTCAGAGTAAAGACTTTCTTTCTGTTCATCACAATCATTTGTTCTGATGGCAGGATTCCGAACATTCTGACTTTTTATTGTTTTTCTCTTTCTTACCAAAGTGTTTTTTTTGTTCATTTAATTTCAGACAAAGTTAAGTTTCTTAAGAATTGTTTACGTGATCCTCGAGCAGACGTTGACGCGCGAGCCCCCACCTGCCTCTCCTTCTCCAATCTGATTGGCTAAAAAAAAATCATGCAGCTCGTCTCGACCCCGCCTCTCCCTCTCTGTGATTGGACACCGCCGGTGCTTAGTTCCGCTTGGTCCCGGCCTGCTGCTCGCTGATTGGTCGCACTGTTGCTGGAGCTGTCAGTCCCTCCAGGCAGCTTTCCTCTGCTGCCAGTGTTCAGCGAGCGGCTGAGCGCGGAGGCTGTGCTCGCGGGTCACTGTCTGTTAGCGCCGCTGCTGGACGATAAAGAAGAGCCGCATCCATGCCATAGAACACTTGTTTATAAGATGATCCTCTGCACGAACAACATGGAGTACCCCTTGAGAAGCCAGCGCCAGCGAGCCCCCAAACAGGTGAGCGCGGCTGGAGAAGTTAACGGTGAAGCTAACAATGTAGCCGCGACTCATTCATTGAGCCTCGGATGAAGTTTCTGCTTCTGCGCCTCCGACGACCATCTGCCCTTGAGCAACGCGTTCTAACGTCGTCTTAACGTTTCACAGTTTAACAGTTTTCAACGAACCTTTTTTTAAAATCTTTTTTGAGATGAAAGTGCGAAACATTAACTCTGACGAGAGGCAACTTCAGGCATGACGTCATAATTCATATGTAAACTTGCGTCGACACGGTTTCGATGAGCGCGTGAGAAACACGTATTTATGAGTTTTAAATGTATATAAAAAGTCTTTGACATTCATCTGCGAATCCTGGTGGATGTTTAACGTTTAAGTCATTGACAAGGTCGTGAATGTTCAGGTTAACACGAACTCTTGTTTATTCATTCGAGTGTCTAGTTTATTCATTTTTAAGTATTTATTTTATTGCCACTGCTGCAGGTGAAGGTGACGTCACCTGAAGATTGAGGACAAAAGTGTAGGGTTGAGAGCATTTTAAAAAAACAACAATAGAATGAATAGAATTGAAAGACGAGTCTGATGTTGGAGTTTTCTTATGTTTAAACGCTGCGGGTGAAAGTTTCTTTTAAGATACTTTTATTGTGCTGTTGTTGTTGCTTCTTCACTGGAACTGCCAATCAAAGTTGTTTTTCTCCTCCGTCGCTGCGCTTCCCTCGTGCGACAGACAGGGGGCGCTGTGTCCTCCGGCCGCCTTTTAAAAATGCCTGCGTGCAGCTGATCGTCGCTAGAAATGAGGCGAAAATCGAGCAGGAATGTTGCAAAGACGACTTTATTTCCCCGTGAACTGACGCGTCTGGACGACATGCTGAGCGTGAACCGTCTGTGACGTCATCGACCCTGGGGTTGGACACACACCATCTCTGAAGATGGAGACACGTTTGGATCCTGGGAAGGAAACAAAGGAAAAAACGTGTAGTTGCTGCAAAACTCTGCACACATAATAGAACACACTGCCTCTTTTGAGTCTGCAGATCTTGTGCTGGAGGTGGGTGTGTTGTGTGTTTTTCTCTCCTGCAGCACAGTGTTTTGTTTGTCTGGGCTCAGGTTCTGTCCCACTCCACCGTCCTCCTCCTCCTTCCTCCTTCTTCCCCGAAAACTCTTTTTTTGGGCTGCAGCTGGTTTGTTTTGTGCTTCTCCCAGAGTTCAGGTTGCAGGAGCCAAAATGGTCCCTGGCTCGCTTGTATGTCCACTGATAGGGTGCATGATAAGGATGGTCCCCTCCAGGGTGAGTCGGAATGCAGATTAAATGTCCCACCGCCCCCCCCTGACCAGCACCACCAGCACCAGACGCACAAACACTAGACATGTCATGCGGACATATTTACACTGGCATCATTTTTTTCACTTTGTTTGCTTTTGCAGTTTTCTCCTCTCGTCCTCTTTTTCTGCTGCTGACAAAGCGTCTCTTTGTCTCCTCGTACCTTCTTCTCCACCGTGTGACGCTGCTCGTGTTCTTCTCGTCACTCCTGCCTCATGCTTCATAATCAATAAACAAACCTCGGCCTACGATCGTGTCCCTGCTGCGTTTTAAACGGAGGTTGGACCTGCAGTCGTAGATCCGGCTGTTGATTCTCTGATCGAGTCATTAAAAGTCAACGAATGATGCACTAGTTTCACGTCAACATATTGTCTCTTTGGTTCGACCTCATTGTTTACCAGTGAGAGAGAAAAGGTTGTTTTTCTTGTGGCGCTGCAGAGAAGCTGATCAATACGACGTCCCTGTCGTCCTAAGAAAGTCCTCGTATGAAGGCTCTTGAATCTCATCATCACTTCATCTTTAGTTCTTTATCTTTAGACCTACATTGTATCATCTTGTTCTTTCTCTTTATTTCTCTTTGTTCTTGTTCTTATTTTATTTTGATTATTCTTTATGAAAAAATTGCTGTATTTGCTGTGGATAATTTGGGAAAAAAAAACAAATGTCAATGATCAATAAAGTTCTACCTAACCTAACTTAAATCAAACACATTTGCTCTAATAGGAGGAATTATTGATCCTTTATCGTCCATCTTGAGTATTGAAACATACTTCATTCATTTAAGCACCAAGTTCTGGTATATTTGGTATATGTAACATCATCAACTTGTGCAGGACGCGTACGTGGTTACACACCTTCGACGTACATGTATGTATAAGACGAGATGAAGCAGGTCCTGAAGGTATAATCGGTTCATTTTAGTGACTCAGTTTGTCGAGTCTCGTCTCGTTCGCCAAAAGTGAAAAGGCGAGAAGAGAGTCGGATTTATTTGTCACTTGTTTGCACTCGTTTATTTGCACTGGAAAATGTGTTGTTTATTGGTTCTGTAAGAAAAACATGTGGGCTGGAAAATTACCAAAAAGATGTGTAACTTTTGAGTTCAGGAGCAGGAAATGGAATTGATGGTATCAGTGAAGGTTCTACATCATTTGGTGCTCCGCCCTCTCACCGCTTCGCTATTGGTTTAAACCCAAGGCGAAGCCCGACGGGCCTCGAGGATGAACCAATAGCGACGCGGTTAGAGGGCTTTGCACCAATTCGTAGAACCTGAGATTATGACAAGAACTCCGGCGTTTTCAATTTATACACAGCCCTGTATTATAATAATAATAATAATAATAATATTGACAAGAATCCGGAGATACGATGCGTATTTACGATACATGGCATTGACGCAATGTATCGTGATACTGTAGGAAAAAGGATGTTTTGGTTTTCTTTCAAATATTTAAATCGAAAAACTGTCCAGGGTGTCCCCTGCCTTTTGCCCAATAAAACTGGGATGGACTCCAGTCTCACCCGCGACCCCCACCAGGGATAAAGTGGTAGAAAATGAATGAATAAATGAACTTTTATATAGTAAAAACATATTGTTTAAGGTTAACATCAAAGAGAGACATTTGTTGTTCATGAGCAGAAATACAAGAACAAACTATTGAATATATGCAATTTAATTTAAAAATCAATACTGTACTGATAAATATTGTATACCGAAAAAAATATTGCCATACTTGGGTGTCTGTAACCGCTTCATATAATTCTGGTCACCATCCTAAACCACCTTGTATCTGTTGTGCTACACATGACTGATATTTAAAGTTCTTTTGACGCAAAACACCAGAATAACTGTATAACAGGAAACATTGCCCCGGTTTCCTCTATGAAACTCAGTGTGGTTCGCCTTCTTTTATCGAAATATTCTTATTCATTGTCTGGATATCAACGTGGTCGTCGTTTCCATCCCTCGACTCTCCCACTGCTTCTGATAAATACACGCATTCCGTGGTCATTTTGTGCCATAATACACTGAATATTAGCATATATTATCTTTTCAAACGTCCATCACATGTTCTCGTGTCTCCTTCGCTGTCAGAGAGATGCTTTGATCAAAGTCTTGTATCTGTGAGCGACGAATATTTAAAGATAACGGTTGTTAAAAAGACAGTTGGTGGTCTAGAGCCGCCCACTCGTGATGGGCTTTTATTCCGATGCTGCGGTGGTTTTTTTTCCCTTAATGTGGGTGGAAATGTACATCGAGCGAAGACGATGTTTTCTCTGAGTTAACAAATCCTGCGGTGAAAAGTTTCTCTCGTGAAAACATGAACGATCCCACAGAAACATCGCGCCCGGAGACGTGATGGTCCGGTTCTGATTTCCGAATCGGCAGACGTCTGCGATGTGTCATTTCCTGCACAATAACTTCGAGTTCCTCTTTCACCTCGTCTTGTCCAGACTTGTTATTGAAAGAAAGCAACGGTTGTGTTTATTTCCTGCGTCTGGTAAATGTTTTTATTTCTTTCCTCGGCTCAAATGTTTGTCTCGATTGAATCGACGTCCAGCTGAGAGTCTCTTGAACACGTCGTTACTGTTTAACAAAGTTTGTTTATCCAAGTCTGTGTTTTAAGAAATATTTATTTCGAGTAAATATATATGTTTTTGTTTCGAGGACTGAAGACGATGGAGATTTATATCTTTTAAACCCAGATTTTCAACGATTACTTTTCCCTTCTCGTCTGCTCTGAAGTATTGAATCTATATTGAGATCCTTTAAAAAAATGAAAGTATTTTTTCCCAACGTCTCTTCTCTTCTGTCGTCAACCTCTTAAAAGCCAGTTTCCACTTTACGACCTGGATAAAGGATAATCTTATCTCGGTTACGACCCGTACTGTGTGTGTAAAAAGCTGCTTGTTGTCTCTGTAAAAAAGATGTGAGATAAGAACTAACTGAGGAGAATCACTTTTAAACTGTAGATTGAATAAGTTTAGAGACGACGAGGATTTGTTGATCATGTAGTTTTGAAGCTTGAGTTTCGTTCGCATGGAAAACCAATAAATATTCTCAGGATTTTCACACGTCATTACCGTGGATTGGTTTTCCTTCTGAAGTATATTTGTCACCTGATACTGACCAGCAGCCACCTGTGCGTTCAAGGTCTCTGCTCACCTGTTGACGGTAGGACTCACTCACTCACTCACTCACTCACTCACTCACTCACTCACTCACTCACTCACTCACTCACTCACTCACTCACTCACTCACTCACTCACTCACTCACTCACTCACTCAAGTCAAATATTGGTCGTCATAACTGCAGGTAAACACGGAGCTGGACGTGTGTGTTATTCATTGCTTCGAGATCTGGGACGGGATGTAGGTCAAGAGGGGGAGCCTCGGACCGGATCAGGAGGAAAAACCCTCTTAAGCTTCCGGGCCGACTACTGTAGGACGCCTCCACAGTGTTCTTGTACTTTTGAAGGAATTATCCACACATTAGACGCAATTAAAACGTTTTTTTTTAACCGTCGCTTGCATCACAGTTGATGTTTTGAAACACTGACAGGAAGTAGTTAAAAATACCCGCAGCATGTGACGAACGTTTTCTTTCTTATATTCTATTTAAAATAATTAAATCACGGTTGATATGTGGATAATTGTGATCCAGACGAGATCCATGTGAAGAGTTTTCACTTTCCTTTTGTCCTGAAATATGAACTGAAGAATATGAAGAAATGAAATTGAAAACAATAACGAATAAAAGAAAGACGAGATGGAAATGAAGGAGGGTTTAGTAAATAAAGTGTTTTCAAGGTCGGCCACTAACACGAGGTGATACAAATAACGTTTTATTTTTGATTACTCGTGAGTTTTATAGAAAGGCGCTATATAAATAGAGATTATTATTATTATTATTATTATTACTCGTGAGTTTTATATCCATCTAACGGCAAATGTTGTTGAACAAAACGCCTTCTATCTTTAATTTTATTATTAGTTTTCCCTCCATGTTTACGTCCAGAGATCTATTCCTAGAAACTGAACATCGGCGTCTCAGCTGGTCGGCCATCTTTGTTCTCCACACGAGTCTGTTTCTCTTGGCTTCGAGCTTCAGATCCCACTTCAGAGTCTCGTCCTCGCATCGCTGCTGCTCTAGTTTATGTTGCTCTAACTTTCACCCGAAGCTCTTTTCCCATCAAACCGTTGTTTCCATAAACATTTTTTTTCCCCTCGTTGAGGAAGCGTTCGCTTCAAAAATAGCGATTATTTCTTCAGCCATCTATCATTTTCGACTTCCAGGCTCACCCAGCTTTGGTCAAATAACTGATATTACCCAGAATGACTTGCTCACCGGCGAGTTCGGTACTTAGACACGTAAACTTGACAATTATAAGTATGATGCTTCGGAGACGAGTCTTCACGTCGTGGTAGAGAATGAAGACGGTTGGATGACGAGTTGGATGACGTGTTGGATGACGTGTTGGATGACGTGTTGGATGTCGTGTTGGATGACGTGTTGGATGACGTGTTGGATGTCGTGTTGGATGATGAGTTGGATGGCGTGTTGGATGGCGTGTTGGATGGCGTGTTGGATGGCGTGTTGGATGGCGTGTTGGATGACGAGTTGGATGGCGTGTTGGATGACGTGTTGGATGACGAGTTGGATGGCGAGTTGGATGGCGTGTTGGATGGCGTGTTGGATGACGTGTTGGATGAAGAGTTTGATGGCGTGTTGGATGACGTGTTGGATGACGTGTTGGATGACGAGTCGGATGGCGTGTCGGATGGCGTGTCGGATGGCGTGTCGGATGGCGAGTCGGATGGCGTGTTCGGATGGCGAGTTGGATGGCGAGTCGGATGGCGTGTCGGATGGCGTGTCGGATGGCGTGTCGGATGGCGTGTCGGATGGCGTGTCGGATGGCGAGTCGGATGGCGAGTCGGATGGCGTGTCGGATGGCGTGTCGGATGGCGTGTCGGATGGCGTGTCGGATGGCGTGTTGGATGGCGTGGGATAGTCGGATGGCGTGTCGGATGGCGTGTCGGATGGCGTGTCGGATGGTTGAGTCGGATGGCGAGTCGGATGGCGTGTCGGATGGCGTGTTGGGATGGCGGGTTGGATGGCGAGTCGGATGGCGAGTCGGATGGCGAGTCGGATGGCGAGTTGGATGGCGTGTCGGATGGCGTGTCGGATGGCGTGTTGGATGGATGGCGTGTTGGATGGCGTGTTGGATGGCGAGTTGGATGGCGAGTCGGATGGCGAGTCGGATGGCGTGTCGGATGGCGTGTCGGATGGCGAGTTGGATGGCGAGTCGGATGGCGTGTTGGATGGCGTGTCGGATGGCGTGTCGGATGGCGTGTCGGATGGCGTGTCGGATGGCGAGTCGGATGGCGAGTCGGATGGCGAGTCGGATGGCGAGTCGGATGGCGAGTCGGATGGCGAGTCGGATGGCGAGTCGGATGGCGAGTCGGATGGCGAGTCGGATGGCGTGTCGGATGGCGTGTCGGATGGCGTGTCGGATGGCGAGTCGGATGGCGAGTCGGATGGCGAGTCGGATGGCGAGTCGGATGGCGAGTCGGATGGCGAGTCGGATGGCGAGTCGGTTGGCGAGTCGGATGGCGAGTCGGATGACGTGTGGAGGGAAGGATGGATTATATACAAACAAAAGAAGTTGAAGGAATAATGTGTATAAAAATAAAGAAGAAAACAACATATAGAGGTTTTCATGTCATCGGAATATTTTATAGAAATATGTTGCTATTATATTATATTGTATTGTATTGTATTATATTATATTATATTATATTATAACATATTATATTATATTATAACATATTATAACATGTTTACGTCTCAAGTCGCACGATTGGCTGAAAGTTGGATGAAGTCGCTCTGAGCTCCATTAGTTTTGTCTGCTGGAACATTTTTATATTGAATATTAAAAATATTGACTTTAATCGATTAATATCAAATTATTTAATGTTTTATTGAATTAAAAATGTAATTAATTAAAAAATATATAGACAAAGAAATGATTGAACTCAATAATTAAAAATAAATGATTCAAAACAACAACACAATAAAAAAGTGTCAATATTTGAGAAGTTAAATTAATTAAATTTTGTGATGTCACTGAAATAATGTTGTTGTGCGACTCTGACTAAAGACTAGAGTGTGTAGCTGAAGTGTGTATGTGAAGTGTTTGTCTTGTGCTGCTGAGTGTGTAGCCGAGTGTGTATCTGAAGTGTGTGTCTTGTGCTGCTGAGTGTGTATCCTGAGTGTGTATCCTGAGTGTGTAGCCGACGAGAGACGTGTGTGTCTGAAGTTGTGTGTCATTGTGCTGCTGAAGTGTGTATCCGAAGTTTGAGTCAGGGGCGAGTGTGGCTATCTGAGTGTGTACCTGAGTGTACAGTGTGTATCCTGAGTGTGTATCTGAAGTGTGTGTCTTGTGCTGCTGAGTGTGTAGCCGAGTGTGTAGCCGAGTGTGTATCTGAAGTGTGTATCTGAGTGTGTATCTGAAGTGTGTATCTGAAGTGTGTATCTGAAGTGTGTATCTGAAGTGTGTATCTGAAGTGTGTATCTGAAGTGTGTATCTGAGTGTGTGTCTGAGTGTGTGTCTTGTGCTGCTGAGTGTGTATCTGAAGTGTGTAGCCTGAGTGTGCTAGAGCTGAGTGTAGCGTGTAGCCGAGTGTGTAACCGACTGGTATCTGAAGTGTGTATCTGAAGTGTGTATCCGAGTGTGTACCTGTAGTGTGTATCTGAAGTGTGTATCTGAAGTGTGTATCCGAAGTGTGTATCCTGAGTGTGTATCCTGAGTGTGTATCCTGAGTGTGTATCCTGAGTGTGTATCCTGAGTGTGTATCCGAGTGTGTATCCTGAGTGTGTATCCTGAGTGTGTATCTGAGTGTGTATCTGAGTGTGTATCTGAGTGTGTATCTGAGTGTGTATCTGAGTGTGTGTCTTGTGCTGCAGGCGACCAGCGAGCAGGAGCGAGTGTCGGTGCTGCTGATGAAGGCTCTGGTCAGCAGGGGGAGCGTCGACGCCGTCTGCCAGCAGATGGCGTCTCACCCTCAGTACCTGGAGAGCTTCCTGCGCACCCAGCACTACATCCTGCACATGGACGGCCCCTTACCACTGCCGTACCGCCACTACATCGGCATCATGGTGGGTCACGTGACCTCACGTCGACGGCGTGTTCTGACCCGGTGTCGTCTCTCTCAGGCCGCGGCGCGACATCACTGCAACTACCTGGTCTACCTGCACACGGCCCAGTTCCTCAGGGTGGGCGGGGACCCTCTGTGGCTGCAGGGTCTGGAGGCCGCACCACCTCGACTTCGCCTGCTGGACCAGATCAACAAGGTGCTGGCCCACCAGCCCTGGCTCACCTCCAGCTCGCACATCCAGGTGAGGACGAGCAGCTGATGACCTCGGGACCGTTGGTGTCTTGTTGAGAGAATGTTTGAATCATTGACATTAAAATGTTAAACTTCATGTATAAAACAGTCAAATTAACTTATAATTCAATCATTAGAATAAAAAATATTGATACCTATATATAATACAAAAATAAAAATTGTTGAATTTAATGATGTAAACATTTTTATTAAAAATCCTTTTAAACATTTAAAATGTTGATTTAACACTAAATATTCTGATGTTCTTCTATATTTTTAATCCACATTTTTTATTTATGTATAGTTTAAATGCTGTTAAAGATTAATTCTGAACATTTAATTTGATCCGTTTGGTCAGTATTTATATTTGATCTCAATAAAAACTGTATATTTTGAAGATATTGTTTTGTTAATGTGTTGTTTATTAAAGTAACGACGGATGAATGATCCTCCAGGAAGAATGGAGACTCTATAGAAACATATAACCGTCCAGACGAGTGAAGAAAACATGCTTCCTCTCCTCAGTCTCTGCTGAAGTCGGGCGATCAGTGCTGGTCTCTGGCTGAGCTGGTCCAGGCCGTGGTGCTCCTGGCTCACTGCCACTCGCTGTGCAGCTTCGTGTTCGGCTCCGACTCCAACGCAGACTTTGCTCCTGTTGTTGTCAAGACTCCCGACAACACGCCGCCGACCTTCTGCCCTTTCGACGCTGCTAACGGCAACACATGCGTGTCTGCGACGCTCGCCGAGCACAGAACACGACGACGGGTACGACACACACACACACACACACACACACACACACACACACACACACACACACACACACACACACACACACACACACACACAAAAGTATGTCATGAAGATATTTACCTTTTATGTTAACATACAGAGAAACACATGTGTCTGTTTCAGCAAAAATGTCCTCAAAACTTTGAGCCGTTTCTCTCGTGAGTTCATCAGTGTCTCTGCTGACTTAACTTAACTTAACTCCCTCAGTCTCTGGTGAACTCAACTTAACTTAACTTCCTCAGTCTCTGGTGAACTCAACTTAACTTAACTTCCTCAGTCTCTCGAGAACTCAACTTAACTTAACTTCCTCAGTCTCTCGAGAACTCAACTTAACTTAACTTCCTCAGTCTCTGGTGAACTCAACTTAACTTAACTTCCTCAGTCTCTGGTGAACTCAACTTAACTTAACTTCCTCAGTCTCTGGTGAACTTAACTTAACTTCCTCAGTCTCTGGTGAACTTAACTTAACTTCCTCAGTCTCTGGTTAACTTAACTTAACTCCCTCAGTCTCTGGTGAACTCAACTTAACTTAACTTCCTCAGTCTCTGGTGAACTCAACTTAACTTAACTTCCTCAGTCTCTGGTGAACTTAACTTAACTTCCTCAGTCTCTGGAGAGCTTAACTTAACTTCCTCAGTCTCTGGTTAACTTAACTTAACTCCCTCAGTCTCTGGTGAACTCAACTTAACTTAACTCCCTCAGTCTCTGGTAAACCTTAACTTAACTGTGAACTTAACCTCAGTCTCCTCAGTCTCTGGTTAACTTAACTTAACTTCCTCAGTCTCTGGTGAACTCAACTTAACTTAACTTCCTCAGTCTCTGGAACTTCTCCCTCGTTAACTTAACTTAACTTCCTCAGTCTCTGGTGAACTTAACTTAACTTCCTCGGTCTCTGGTTAACTTAACTTAACTTCCTCAGTCTCTGGTGAACTTAACTTAACTTCCTCAGTCTCTGGAACTGAACTTAACTTAACTTCCTCAGTCTCTGGTGAACTCAACTTAACTCCCTCAGTCTCTGGACACTCAACTTCACGTGACTTCCTCAGTCTCTGAACTTAACTTAACTTCCTCAGTCTCTGGTGAACTTAACTTCCTCAGTCTCTGGTGAACTTAACTTAACTTCCTCAGTCTCTGGTTAACTTAACTTAACTCCCTCAGTCTCTGGACTCCGGCTGTGACGTGGTGAGTCTGAAGGAGAGGATCCTCAAGTCCCAGGAGGAGCGAGAGAAGAGGGAAGAGCGACTGCTGCAGACTCACACAGGTACACAACTCACGCTGACGCACAACATCAAACATCACAACATCACGACATCATGACCCTTGACCCCCTGACCTCTGTGTGCAGACCTGGACGAGGTGCAGGACCTGATGTTCCTCGCCGACGCTTCACGCTTCATCACAGACCCAGACTTCTGCTACCAGGAGTTCGCTCGCAGAGACGACGACCATTTCCAAGTTTTCCGAGTCCAGGTGTGACTTTGTTTGTTGAGCATGATTGACATGAAGAAGCTTCATCTGCTATCAATATTATTTGTACTTATCATGTGAAAACACAACATCTATATCATGTGAAAACACAACATCTATATCATGTGAAAACACAACATTTAAAGAACATTGAAAGAAACTCAAATGCTGAGACTTTCACACGTTTGTACTTGAATCTTGTAACACAACGAAAACACTTTCCACATGTAGACACTAGCTCTGACCTGACCTCACCCCTCACACACACAAATACACACACCCCTACACATACATACACACACCTATACGTACAAACACACCTACACATACTTGCATACATACTTGCATACATACACAAACACCCCTACACACACAAATGCACCTGAACACACATACACACACAATTACACACACATGCACCTAAACACACATACACACACAATTACACACACATGCACCTAAACACACACACACACACAATTACACACAAATGCACCTAAACACACATACATACACAATTACACACAAATGCACCTGAACACACATACACACACAATTACACACACATGCACCTAAACACACATACATACACAATTACACACAAATGCACCTAAACACACATACACACACAATTACACACAAATGCACCTGAACACACATGCACACACAATTACACACACATACACACACAATTACACACACATGCACCTAAACACACATACACACACAATTACACACACATGCACCTAAACACACATACACACACAATTACACACAAATGCACCTGAACACACATACACACACAATTACACACAAATGCACCTAAACACACATACACACACAATTACACACAAATGCACCTGAACACACATACACACACAATTACACACAAATGCACCTAAAAACACATACACACACAATTACACACAAATGCACCTAAACACACATACATACACAATTACACACAAATGCACCTGAACACACATACACACACAATTACACACAAATGCACCTAAACACACATACATACACAATTACACACAAATGCACCTGAACACACATACACACACAATTACACACAAATGCACCTAAAAACACATACACACGCACATACATACACACAGACACACACCTACACATACACACACACAGACGCACACAAATGACCTACACAAACACGCGCACAAATGCACTTAAACACACACACAAATGCACCTAAACACACATACACACATCCCTACACATACATACACACAGACGCACTTCGACAAACATAGAGACACACACATCTATACACAGGCACACGTATATATACACACACACACATACAGTCACACTTACCTACACACGCATACACACACACTGTCACACATGCACACACACACACACACACACACACATCCATCATGAGGTGTTTTCATCTTTAATGTCTTGTTAAGTGAAAGTTCATCTTGTTTTGATCAAATAAAAACAGCAGGAGCTTCAACATCTAAACTTGATCCACAAACATCACTTTATGATAAAAACAACATGATCTCTAAACTTCTCACATCTCGGAGGATTTATACGTTTTATTTTGAAATTCCCTATAAAAGCAGACTGTGTTAATCATGAGACTTCCCTGCAGTACCTCTTGTCCGCCTGAGGTGGCGCTCTCTAACTGGTGTCGGCCCCACAGGACTACTCTTGGGAGGACCACGGCTTCTCCCTGATCAACCGGCTCTACTGCGACATCGGTCACCTGCTGGACGACCGCTTCCGGCGCGTGGCGTCGCTGGCGTCGCTGAACAGCCCCGACCTGAAGAGGGCGATCTGGAACTACATCCAGTGTGTGCTGGGGATACGGTGAGACCCTGAGGCGGAGCTAACTCTGACGCCGCCGCGATGCTAACTCTGACGCCGCCGCAGGTACGACGACTACGACTACGGCGAAGTGAGTCGACTGCTGGAGCGAGACCTGAAGCTCTACATCAAGACCGTCACGTGTTTCCCAGACGTCAGCAGAAATCCTGTGTGTCCGCTGAGCTGGACGCCCCTCAAAGCTTCAGAGCGGGTGAGGCTGCTGTTAGCAACATGCTAGCTGTAGGCAACATGCTAAATGTTAGTGAAATGCTTACCGTTAGCGACATGCTAGCTGTAGGCAACATGCTTAATGTTGGCAGCATACTAAATGTTAGTAGCATGTTAGTGACATGCTTATTATTAGCAACATACTAACTGTTAGGAACATGCTTACTGTTAGCAACATGCTAAATGTTTTAGCGACATGCTTATTAGTAGCAACTTGCTAACTATTGGCAGCATGCTAAATGTTAGTAGCATGTTAGTGACATGCTTATTATTAGCAACATGCTAAATGTTTTAGCAACATGCTTATTAGTAGCAACTTGCTAACTATTGGCAGCATGCTAAATGTTAGTAGCATGTTAGTGACATGCTTATTATTAGCAACATACTAACTGTTAGCAACATGCTTACTGTTAGCAACATGCTAAATGTTTTAGCGACATGCTTATTAGTAGCAACTTGCTAACTATTGGCAGCATGCTAAATGTTAGTGACATACTAAATATTAGTAAATAAGTAAGTAAGTAATTTTTATTTATATAGAGCTTTTCCAGACCAGGGTCACAAATCGCTTAAACAATCAAAACAATATTCAATAAAGTATATACTTTAAAGATCAAGATAAAACTGATAACACAACAGGAGTTCCAGAAAATCAAGGAAAAGCCTGAACAAATAAAAACGTCTTACGATACATAACATTAAGATAAGTAACATGCTAACTGTTGGCAGCATGCTAAATGTTAGTTAAATGCTTATTAGTAGCAACTTGCTAACTATTGGCAGCATGCTAAATGTTAGTGACATGCTTACTGTTAGCGACATGCTTATTAGTAGCAACCTGCTAACTATTGGCAGCATGCTAAATGTTAGTGACATGCTTATTATTAGCAACATGCTAACTGTTGGCAGCATACTAAATGTTAGCAACATGCTAACTGTTGGCAGCATGCTAAACTAAGGCAAAAAGTTGTATTTATTTAGATTTTATATATATATATATATATATATATATGTTATAAAATTCTTAAAACAACATTTAAAAAATATATTTAAAGTTTCAACATTTAAAATATTAAATTCAATATATGACACTGATATACCCCTGTTTTCTGTCTTGTGTAGCACCTGCTGGCAGAACAATGCGTTATATTAGCGACATGCTTAATGTTAGCATCATGCTAATTGTTGGCAACATGCTTAATGTTAGCATCATGCTAATTGTTAGCGACACGCTTGCTGTTAGCGACACGCTTGTTGTTGGCAACATGCTAATTCTTAACAGTCATAAAATACCACTAAACTTATTTGATCATAATAACTCATCATTAACAGCCGTGCTAACATCTCACACACTTGACGAGCGCGGTGACCTCGCGTGACCCCTGGCGTCTGACCTGTTGACCCCTCTCTCCCCAGATCCACGTGGACCTCCTCATCATGGAGGCGCGGCTGCAGGCGGAGCTGCTGTACGCCCTCAGAGCCATCACCCAGTACATGATCGCGTAGCTGAAGGACTGAGAGGAGCGCCACCTGCTGGTCGCCTCATGAATGTGTTTCCTATCTTAATGTATTTATACCATGATGTGCCATCAGACCCCCCCACCCCCCTTCTGCGGGAGACTCCGCCCTCAAGACTATGTGCAATTATTGACGTTAACCTTTGACCTGTGGTCGTAGCAACTCTCTCTTTGTACGAAGCTTCCCCCCGACTTTTCTACGCCATTTTGTTTTGGCCCCCAGAACAAACATGTGACCCTCCCCGAGGTCACGGGGTCACTCTTGTATCGAAGCACTTTTAGACTTTATATATTTACGAGCGCTCACTCCTACACAACAAACTCTTGTGTCGCGTTTGTAACAAACTACTTCCTGTGACTCGAGAGGAAGTAGATCAGTGTCGGAACATGTTGAAACTTTATATTTATTTTCTTTTAAATGATTCAATTCTGAACTGAAACGTTGAATTAGTTTTTATGAATAATTTAATTTTAATTATCTAATGCATAAAATGTGATCTTTTAATTCCAATCATTTTAAACATGTTTCTAAATTAATTTTCTTTTAATAATAGCCTTTTAAATTCAATACAAAATGGTGGCACTTTACACCAACGTTGTTTATATTGAATTTAAAAGGCTGTAAAGTAATTTAATTAGAAAGTATTTTTTTTAAATATTATAATATCAAATGTTATGTGGAAAAAGAAAACCCTTTTAAAATACATTTTTGACTCAAATATTTAGTTAAAAAATAAACACATTCGTTCAGTAATTATTAGTTTTAATTAAATTATTAAAAAACATTTCAATCAATTAGTTTAAAGTTTTTAACATTTCAAACTCTGACGCTGAAATACTTCCGTAAATATTTGACGACATTTACCCTGGAAATGTCTCCGCCTGCAATTCTCTTGAGCTCCTCTAGAGGGCGACATGTCTCAATAAGCTGGACGACAATAACAAAGTGAGCAATAATTGATCAATAATTGATCAGAGATTCTCGTCAAAAAAAAAAAACTTTTATCTTCAAAACGTGATTATTTTATAAACAAAGCGATCTGTGTACGATTGAGGTCAAAGGTCAGATTATTCCCGTCCCTATCGCTGAAGTTTGGTCACAAACAATAAACGTCCCGAAGAAGAAGAAGAAGCTCGGGGTCACCTGTTTGTGGGCGGGGCTTAGAGGACGAACCGACCACACCTTTCTTTTGTGAACCGTTAGTGTAGCCGCGTGAGTGTGTAGTGTAGGACCATAGACACATGTATAAGGATATATATATAAGTATATATATATGTATATATGTATATATATATCCATATACATGTGCAGGACGAGCATATCTTCTCGGTGCCTTCAGGCCTGGACTGAGTCTCCACGAGAATCGACCCAGCAACTCTACGACGAGCCTTCGACACACTTGGATGTTTCTTTTCACACGAAAATACTTTGGAGGAGAAGAGAAAAAAAAAAAAGAAGGAAAAGTTAAAAGACCAAAAAAAGTTTTTGGAAAAAATGTGAAGAATGTTTTCTATAAAGATGTTCTATGAAAATATTGATGGTGTCCTGGTGTGTGTTTGTGTCACGTGACCTCAGAACTTATTTTAATACTTGTTTAACCTTAGATTAAAATATAAGATAAAATAATCTATTAACTGACTTGAGGTGATTAAACATAATATTTCACCCATTGTTTTAATATAAACTACATTTACTGTATTTCTATGTATCAACTTCTTTTTTCTTTACTTCAAAATCAGTCATTTTTTCTTTTTTCGTTATATTTGATTTATAATGATTTTTATTTAAATATAAAATTAATTTAAAATGCTTTTTTTTTTAAATCTTTTAAAAGTATTTTAAGAATATAAGCTAATTATCGTTATATATTTAACATGGTTTATCTTGTTTTGTGCATTATTTCAACATATTTATTCGTAACTTTCAGTATTTAATTAATATTTTAAACTGAGATCTTGTTCTGTTTGTTCTTGTGAACGAAATGACTTTAAACATGATTTTATTTAACGCGGAATCAAAGTTTAGTTTAGCGACACTTTTACAGTTTGACCACTAGATGGCCTCAGTGGCCTTACACTGACGTCATCGTTGATCTGTTTTGGTCAATTTATGTTAAAAAACATGAATTGAATTCAGAATCATGAACAAATGAATTATGAACAAATTAATCATGAATAAATTAATCAATTATGAATTCATGAATCATGAATTAATGAATCACGAACAAAAGATGAATAAATAAATCATGAATTCATTAATAAATTATGAATAAATAAATGAATCATGAACAAATGAATCATTGATTAAGGAATCATGGGTAAATAAATACATCATGAATACATTAATAAATTATGAATAAATGAATCATGAACAAATGAATCATGAACAAATGAATCATGAACAAATGAATCATTGATTAATGAATCATGGGTAAATAAATACATCATGAATACATGAATCAATTATGAATAAATGAATCATGAACAAATGAATCATGAACAAATGAATCATGAACAAATGAATCATTGATTAATGAATCATGGGTAAATAAATACATCATGAATACATTAATAAATTATGAATACATAAATGAATCATGAACAAATGAATCATGGGTAAATAAATAAATCATGAATTCATTAATAAATTATGAATAAATAAATGAATCATGAACAAATGAATCATTGATTAATGAATCATGGGTAAATAAATACATCATGAATACATTAATAAATTATGAATACATAAATGAATCATGAACAAATGAATCATTGATTAATGAATCATGGGTAAATAAATACATCATGAATACATGAATCAATTATGAATAAATGAATCATGAACAAATGAATCATGAACAAATGAATCATTGATTAAGGAATCATGGGTAAATAAATACATCATGAATACATGAATCAATTATGAATAAATGAATCATGAACAAATGAATCATTGATTAATGAATCATGGGTAAATAAATACATCATGAATACATGAATCAATTATGAATAAATGAATCATGAACAAATGAATCATTGATTAATGAATCATGGGTAAATAAATACATCATGAATACATGACTCAATTATGAATAAATGAATCATGAACAAATGAATCATTGATTAATGAATCATGGGTAAATAAATACATCATGAATACATGAATCAATTATGAATAAATGAATCATGAACAAATGAATCATTGATTAATGAATCATGGGTAAATAAATACATCATGAATACATGAATCAATTATGAATAAATGAATCATGAACAAATGAATCATTGATTAATGAATCATGGGTAAATAAATACATCATGAATACATGAATCAATTGATAAATGATATGAATAAATGAATCATGAACAAATGAATCATTGATTAATGAATCATGGGTAAATAAATACATCATGAATACATGAATCAATTATGAATAAATGAATCATGAACAAATGAATCATTGATTAATGAATCATGGGTAAATAAATACATCATGAATACATGAATCAATTATGAATAAATGAATCATGAACAAATGAATCATTGATTAATGAATCATGGGTAAATAAATCAATCATGAATACATTAATAAATTATGAATACATAAATGAATCATGAACAAATGAATCATTGATTAATGAATCATGGGTAAATAAATACATCATGAATACATTAATAAATTATGAATACATAAATGAATCATGAACAAATGAATAATTGATTAATGAATCATGAATAAATTAACCATGAATAAATGAATCATGAATAAATTAATCATGAATAAATTAATCATGAATAAATTAACCATGAATAAATTAATGAATGAATCAAGGGTAAATCAATGAGTGACTCATGAATGAATGAATAAAAGAGTCGACGCAGCTCAAACAGTTTATTCAATTTATTCTTCTGGACTGAGTCACTTTACAAGATGTGAAGAAAAAAACACGAGTGAAGGAAAGAAACACAAACACGATCTGATCATAAAACGTTGGCACAGTTTGAACGACGTCAACACTGTCGGAGGAACTCGTGACAAACTAGTGGATCAAATACAAAACAAACTCAAAAGGGATTAAAAGCAAAGTTTCCCGCCTTTTAAGGCAGCGACAGTAAACGAGCCAATCAGCACCGAGTGAAGACGACGATTAAGTGACTGTTGTTGGGGTTTAAGAGCCGCGTTAGCTCACATGCTAAGCTAGCATTGCTAACGCATTAGCCGAGATGCTAACGCCCTTGAAATCATTTCTTTTTCATTCACCCGATCGTAATATTTTGGTGGTCATAATGTTATCGCTGATTAGTCGATTTATCCTTAAACTATATATTTATATATATATGAAAACACGTTGATCTTCCACCGTCGAGCCGCGCGTCGTTCGCCGAAGATGGAAAACCACGCGCTCGAAAAAAGAAAACTAGCACCATCAAGAAAAACGAAAGATCTAGAAAAACTACAGTGAAAGGATGCGTTGAACGGCCGGGTTTTGGTTGATGAGCAAACGTTAAATAAAAACACGAAGCTAGTGTTTGGTAGCATCTACACAAAGATCTTCTATCGAGGGAGTTTTTTTTTAGAGACGCTCGCGTCCAGAGCTTTTGTAACAGAAAGGTGTGAAATAAATATTTTCCTCCTGGAGTCGTTGGATTCTTCAGCGCGAGCCTGAGGTACCGGGTCTTGAGATGAACCGGGTCTTGAGATGAAGCACAGAAGCCGCTCAAGTATCGCGGGTCGGCGCCGACACACCGGCGCCCTAAATGCCATGCCAATATTAGTGTTCCTTTGGTTACAAAAACAACTCTACATGCATCTTTACAAAAATAAAAGTATAGAAAATCACCTTTAAAATGATCTGAAAAAGTTTCCTCCGATGTAAAAAAAAAAATTAGTCATATTAATATTTTGCCTTCTCTGGTCTATATTAAAACTATAAGAAATATATTCTTTGTACTTTCGTCCTCTATAGAATCATCGTTAAATATCTTCAAGATTCTCCTTCGTCTCTCGAAGAATCTGCATAGTCGTGAGGAACTTGTGCAACGAGGATGAAATGCTGGAACCTCCGTCAAGTGCTGGAGGAGACAGACGGACGAGGACGGTTTGTCCCACGGTCCTTGAATGCCCCTCGATCAACATTTCTTCATGTCGTCAGTTCAATGGTTCGAGTCTCTCGAGTCTCTGGCAGTGAGACACACCTGTGGTACCGTCTGGAGCTGGAGGAGGAGTGAGGAGGTGGAGGAGGAGGAGGAGGAGGAGGAGGAGGAGTGAGGAGGAGGAGGAGGAGGAGGAAGAGGAAGAGGAAGAGGAAGAGGAAGAGGAAGAGGAGGAGGAGGAGGAGGAGGAAGAGAGAGGAGGTGGAGGAGGAGCATGAGGAGGTGGAGGAGGAGGAGGAGGAAGAGGAGGAGGAGGAGGAGGAGGAAGAGTGAGGAGGAGGAGGAGGAGGAGGAGGAGGAGGAAGAAGAGGAGGAGGAGGAGGAGCAGGAGGAGGGAGGAGGAGGAGGAGGAGGAGGAGAGGAGGCTGGAGGAGGAGGAGGAGGAGGAGGAGGAGGAGGAGGAGGGAGGAGGAGGAGGAGGAGAGGAGGAGGAGGAGGAGGAGGAGGAGGAGGAGATGGAGGAGGGGAGGAGGGGGAGGAGGAGGAGGAGGAGGAGGAGGAGGTGGAGGAGAGGAGTAGAGGAGGAGGAGGAGATTGAGGTGGAGGAGAGGAGAGGAGGGGGTGGAGAAGGAGAGAAGGTCAATAGGAGGTGGAAGTGGAGAGGATGAGGAGCAGGGCGAGGAGGAGGAGGAGGGAGTGGAGGAGGAGGAGGACCAGAAGCAGAAGGAAGATAAGGAGGAGGAGGGGAGGGAGGAGGAGGAGGAGGATGAGTGGAGGACCAGGACCATGAGGAAGAGGAAGAGGAGGAGGAGGTAGAGAAGGAGTGGAGGAGAGGACGAGAAGCAGAAGGAGGATAAGGAGGAGGAGGAGGGAGGTGGAGTAGGAGAGGAGGATGAGGAGGGAGGACCAGGAGGAGGAGGACGAGGAGGAAGAGGTAGAGAAGGAGAGGAGGAGAGGAGGTGAATAGGAGGAGGAGGACCAGGAGGAAGAGGAGGAGGTGGAGTTGGAGAGTAGGAGGAAGAGGAGGAGGAGGAGCGAGGAGGAAGAGGTAGAGAAGGAGAGGAGGAGAGGAGGTGAATAGGAGGTGGAGTTGGAGAGGAGGAGGAGGAGGAGGAGGAGGAGGAGGAGGAGGAGTGAGGGAGGAGGAGAGGAGCTGAGTCTCCTCCGGGTGCTCGGCATGTCTTGGCACGTGACATGTTTGAGGTTTTCGTCTTTGAGAGTCTGAGTTTCAACAGAGGAATGATCCGGAGACGCTCGACCTTCAACGTCCTGTCAATCAAAGAAGTGACAGTTAGAGACGAGATGCTGTGGTTGTTGCCGTGGCAACATTCACTCATTATTTACGTTGAAACCTTGAATTCTTTTATTTAAATGTTTTTTTAAGCATTTAATTATTTGGATTAATTAGATTCAATAACTTCCATATTAAAAGGTTGAATAAGTCATTTAATTTTTTTTAAATATAATATTGAAACACTATAATAACAACATTTTTATATTGACTTTAAAACACTACAAATTAAAAAATATTGAGTTTATAAAAAATATATTTGAATGATTTTATAAGAATATCAAAGTTTATGTGAATAAAAACTTTAGACGAGATGTTGTTGTTGTTGTGTCTCTGATCAAGAACCCTGATGCTTGAGATGCTGGGTCGCAGCCTACTCCCATCAACGTCTGTTATACAAGTGAGTCTTAAAACTAGTCAAATTAATAAATAACAAATAAATAAAGTTATGAAAAACATATTCAACCTTTTAACAAAAACAAATATTGAATGAAATAAAACAAATTCAACCTATAAATATAGAAATGATTGTTTAACATTAACATTAAATTTTTAACATTTAAATAAATGATTTAAATGATTTCCATAAACAACAGTTAAATATTCTGATGATCTATAAATATCTTCCTTCTCGGTGTGAGATTCTCCAGATAAAACCCGACGTACCTGCTGAGATTAGCTCGGCACCCAGGTGTGGGCCGAGCCCTGGCTGGCCGGGCCCGGGTACCCCTGACCTCCGTGCAGGATGGGGTCAAAGTTGAAGTCGGTGCTGTCCGCATCCATGAGGTCACTGTTGATGATGTAGTCCACGTCACAGTCCAGGTTCTCCGTGAACATGTCGATGTCCAGGTCGGTGGGCAGCCGGTCCTGGCTGCTGGGGGTCCAGGACGGGGGCGCGAACTGGGCCATGCTCTGCAGCGAGAGGGCCGGGAGGGGGGGGCCGTGGTGGGGGGGCTGCAGGGGGGCGTGCTGGGCCTTCATGTGCGGGGGGTCCTGGCTCATCCCCGACAGGATCATGCCCAGGCCCATCTGAGAGAGGTGCTGGTGGTGCTGCGCCCTCTGCTGGTGGTGCAGGTGCGGGGTCTGCATCGGGGGCTGCAGGGCCACCGCGGCGCTGGACTCCAGACCCTTGCTCAGGAGACACGCGCTGGGTTTGGACCTCATCCCCATCAGGCCTCCCGGGGTCTGCATCAGCGGGTCCACCTGACCCATCAGCACATCCGTGGGCGGGGGGGAGTCGGAGGTCAGGAGGGCCTCCAGGCTCGAAGGCACGTGGGCGCCGTAGTGGCCGACCCGGGACCCGGCGCCGGGCATGGGGTTGAAGAGCGAGTTGCTGAAGGTCGTCGGCTCTTTGCTCGGACCGCACGGAATCCCCTGCGGGGGGGTCTGCTGCTGGAGCTGGTGGAAGGAGGTGAAGCTGGACCCGCGGGGCAGCAGGGTGGACGCCGAGGGCAGCGGGGTGGGCGGCGCCGGGGGGGCGGTGCTGGGACTGGCCGCTCCCCCCGTCATGAGAGTGAGCCCGTCGATGAGGTCCAGCTCCTCCATGAGGGTCTCTGTGAGGGTGGGGGTCAGGCTGCTGGAGGTGTAGCGGCCCAGGAGCCCGTCCTCGGGCAGGTTGTCGTCGTCCTCCTGACCCGGGGCGATGGGCGACAGGCGCCCGCTGAGGGTGCTGGCGTTGGAGCTGGTGCGAGGTCGGAAGGTCAGCCACATGTCGCTGTCGTCCAGGGAGCCCCGGGAGGACGGGCTGCTGCTGGCCCACTTGGGGAACTGCTGCGAGGAGTTGGGACTCTCGGCGCCGCCGGACCCGGTGCCGCCGCCGGCGCCGCCCTCGCCCGCCCCGGACCCCGCGGCCCCCGCCTGCTTCTTGGTCTGCTTGGCCCTCATGCGGCTCTTCAGCAGTTTGCTGCTGTTGTCCATGGAGGCGGCACGGCGCCGGGGAGCCTTGCCCGTCTTCCCCCCCTCCGGGTTCAGCATCCACCAGGAGCTCTTGCCCGTGGACTCGTTGTGGACCCGCAGGAACTTGTTGTGGAGTGACAGGTTGTGCCGGATGGAGTTCTTGATGGAGAAACGGAGAAGAAGATCAGAACTGAACTTTGATTGACAGATCAGAAGATTCAGATCTTTAACACTTTTCATATCTTGCACTGATGAACTGTTGACAGCTGTCAATCAAACTGAGAGTGACGTCATCAGAACGACATCATCTTATTTCTTAATGTTTCTTAAATTAAGTTTATGGAAAATTCACACAATAATACATTAAATATCAATCCTGTCAAGATCATGAAAACCTAGATATTTAAATAATTTTATTTCATTATTAATTTGTATTAGTTTACTTTAATGTATTTTTAATAATTTTATTGCATTTATTAATCTAATTTAAGATTGTTGATGTATTTATAATGATTTTATTCATTCGACTCTAAACTGTGTTTTGATAACTTATTACTGACGTTTGTATATTTAAACATTTTAAATAAATAAAACAATCTTAGCCATCATTCTTATTTTTGTTTATTTAAATTAATGAAATAAATTTAATTTTAATTTTAATCTCCTAAACACATATAAATCTTTCTTTATTTTATGAATATTTAAGGTTTCTCGAATTTTCTCGCCACAAGTGCCAATCAAGATCTGAGTGACATCATCAGTTGACAGGTGACATCATCAGTTGACAGGTGACATCATCAGTTGTCAGGTGACATCATCAGTTGTCAGGTACATCATCAGTTGACAGGTGAATCATCAGTTGTCAGGTGACATCATCAGTTGACAGGACTCATTAGTTGACAGGTGACATCATCAGTTGTCAGGTGACATCATCAGTTGTCAGGTGACATCATCAGTTGACAGGTGACATCACCAGTTGACAGGTGACATCATCAGTTGACAGGTGACATCATCAGTTGTCAGGTGACATCATCAGTTGACAGGTGACATCATCAGTTAACAGGTGACATCATCAGTTGACAGGTGACATCATCAGTTAACAGGTGACATCATCAGTTGTCAGGTGACATCATCAGTTAACAGGTGACATCATCAGTTGACAGGTGACATCCTCAGTTGTCAGGTGACATCATCAGTTAACAGGTGACATCATCAGTTAACAGGTGACATCATCAGTTGACAGGTGACATCCTCAGTTGTCAGGTGACATCATCAGTTGTCAGGTGACATCATCAGTTAACAGGTGACATCATCAGTTGTCAGGTGACATCATCAGTTAACAGGTGACATCATCAGTTAACAGGTGACATCATCAGTTGACAGGTGACATCCTCAGTTGTCAGGTGACATCATCAGTTGTCAGGTGACATCATCAGTTGTCAGGTGACATCATCAGCTAACAGGTGACATCATCAGTTGACAGGTGACATCATCAGTTGACAGTGACACACTAGGTGACATCATCAGTTGTCAGGTGACATCATCAGTTAACAGGTGACATCATCAGTTGACAGGTGACATCATCAGTTGTCAGTGACATCAGCATCAGTTCAGTTGTCAGGTGACATCATCAGTTAACAGGTGACATCATCAGTTGACAGGTGACATCATCAGTACAGGTGATCATTGATAGGTGACATCATCAGTTGTCAGGTGACATCATCAGTTAACAGGTGACATCATCAGTTGACAGGTGACATCATCAGTTGTCAGGTGACATCATCAGTTGTCAGGTGACATCATCAGTTACTGACAGGTGACATCATCAGTTGTCAGGTGACATCATCAGTTTCAGGTGACATCATCAGTTGACAGGTGACATCATCAGTTGTCAGGTGACATCATCAGTTGTCAGGTGACATCATCAGTTGTCAGGTGACATCATCAGTTGACAGGTGACATCATCAGTTGTCAGGTGACATCATCAGTTGTCAGGTGACATCATCAGTTGACAGGTGACATCATCATTCTCAGTCACAGACAGGTGACATCATCAGTTGACAGGTGACATCATCAGTTGTCAGGTGACATCATCAGTTAACAGGTGACATCATCAGTTGTCAGGTGACATCATCAGTTGTCAGGTGACATCATCAGTTGACAGGTGACATCATCAGTTGTCAGTGACTCATCATTCAGTGACATTCAGTTGACAGGTGACATCATCAGGTGACATCATCAGTTGTCAGGTGACATCATCAGTTGACAGGTGACATCATCAGTTGACAGTACATCATCAGTGACATCATCAGTTGACAGGTGACATCATCAGTTGAATCAGGTGACATCATCAGTTAACAGTGACATCATCAGTTAACAGGTGACATCATCAGTTGACAGGTGACATCATCAGTTGACAGGTGACATCATCAGTTGACAGGTGACATCATCAGTTAACAGGTGACATCATCAGTTGACAGGTGACATCATCAGTTGTCAGGTGACATCATCAGTTAACAACAGGTCAGGTGACATCATCAGTTAACAGGTGACATCATCAGTTGACAGGTGACATCATCAGTTGTCAGGTGACATCATCAGTTGTCAGGTGACATCATCAGTTAACAGGTGACATCATCAGTTAACAGGTGACATCATCAGTTAACAGGTGACATCATCAGTTGTCAGGTGACATCATCAGTTGTCAGGTGACATCATCAGTTGTCAGGTGACATCATCAGTTGACAGGTGACATCATCAGTTAACAGGTGACATCATCAGTTGTCAGGTGACATCATCAGTTGTCAGGTGACATCATCAGTTGTCAGGTGACATCATCAGTTGTCAGGTGACATCATCAGTTAACAGGTGACATCATCAGTTGACAGGTGACATCATCAGTTGTCAGGTGACATCATCAGTTGTCAGGTGACATCATCAGTTGTCAGGTGACATCATCAGTTGTCAGGTGACATCATCAGTTAACAGGTGACATCATCAGTTGTCAGGTGACATCATCAGTTGTCAAGTGACATCATCAGTTGTCAGGTGACATCATCAGTTGTCAGGTGACATCATCAGTTGTCAAGTGACATCATCAGTTGTCAGGTGACATCATCAGTTGACATCATCAGTCAGTGACATCATCAGTTGTCAGGTGACATCATCAGTTAACAGGTGACATCATCAGTTGTCAGGTGACATCATCAGTTGTCAGGTGACATCATCAGTTGTCAGGTGACATCATCAGTTGTCAGGTGACATCATCAGTTGTCAGGTGACATCATCAGTCGTGAATCATCAGTTACCAGGTGACATCATCAGTTAACAGGTGACATCATCAGTTGTCAGGTGACATCATCAGTTGTCAGGTGACATCATCAGTTAACAGGTGACATCATCAGTTGTCAGGTGACATCATCAGTTGACAGGTGACATCATCAGTTGTTAGGTGACATCATCAGTTAACAGGTGACATCATCAGTTAACAGGTGACATCATCAGTTGACAGGTGACATCATCAGTTAACAGGTGACATCATCAGTTGTTAGGTGACATCATCAGTTAACAGGTGACATCATCAGTTAACAGGTGACATCATCAGTTAACAGGTGACATCATCAGTTAACAGGTGACATCATCAGTTGTCAGGTGACATCATCAGTTGTCAGGTAAAACAATTCAGGTGACATCATCAGTTAACAGGTGACATCATCAGTTAACAGGTGACATCATCAGTTAACAGGTGACATCATCAGTTGTCAGGTGACATCATCATTCAGTACATCATCAGTTAACAGGTGACATCATCAGTTAACAGGTGACATCATCAGTTGTCAGGTGACATCATCAGTTGTCAGGTGACATCATCAGTTGTCAGGTGACATCATCAGTTGTCAGGTGACATCATCAGTTGTCAGGTGACATCATCAGTTGTCAGGTGACATCATCAGTTGTCAGGTGACATCATCAGTTGACAGGTGACATCATCAGTTGTCAGGTGAGTGTCAAAATTGACATTATAATAAATGTAAAATATCATATATTTTTAGATATAACTGGTGTTTGTATAAATTGACATTTAGTTTTCTTAATTTAACAACATATTTACTTCATTAAACTGAGTTACAGCAACAATATACACACAATCTATGACGGGAAAAAAGATGGATTTTGTTGTGGTTTAAAATATATACGACGCATCTCTACTTTAAATATGACTCGGATTGTATCTTTCTGAAAAATGTAATTAAATTGACAAAAAAATAAGATATCGTGAACATTGTGAACAAAAAAACAAGAAAAAAAAACAATATTTAATTTAAATTAATTCAAATAAATGTCATATTTATTAGATTTAAATCGTCTGGTTAGTGAAAATATTTACATAGATTTCATTTAAAATAAGTAAAACAGTATAAACAATCTTCGACATAATACCTGATTTTTGTTTATTTATTTAAAAATTAGAAAATGTTCCCATGTGTCAATCAAGATCACAGTGACATCATGAGTTGTCATGTGACGTCATCATCTCAGAACATCCAAGATCGGTTTGAATTCACGACAAAATAAATGTAAAGTATCATATATCATACAAATATCATATATATATGTGTTTATTTACTAACACCAAACAAACTTTAAATTTATGAAAAATAAAACAAATAAAACTTGTTCCACATAATTAGATTGTTAAAAAAGTAGAATTTAAATCCATTTAAAAAACTTCTAACTAGTGTCTGATGTCGTTAAAGGTCAAAGGTTCCCGGAGTGACAGGTGTCAATCATGCATCAGTCTCACCTTCCAGCCCGCGGAGCTGTTGCTGTCCCCCTTGTCCCGGAAGTAGGGCACGGTCTTCACCATCCACTCGTAGATCTGGGCCAGGGTCAGCCTCTTCTCGGGGGAGTTCTCTATGGCCTGACTGATCAGGTCCGCGTAGCTCTGGTTCCCCCACGCGTTGCGGCGGGAGGAGCCCTTCCTCGGGGCCGCTCCAGGGGCCCCTCCGGCGGGGCCTCCCTCCCCCGCCGCCCCCGCAGCCTTCTCCGGCTCGCAGGAGACCTGCTGCGGCTCGGGCTTGTCCTCGTCGGCGGGCGGGGTCCCGGCGGCGGACTCGGTTCCGTCCGCGCCCTCGGGCTTCACGGCCGAGATGTCGGGGCGCGGGAGCGGCCACGTGCACGAGCGCGGTCTGCTCTGCGGCTCGAAGTCCGGGTCGATCTGGGGCAGCAGGGACGCGTCCTCCATGATGAAGACCCGGGACCGGCGACCACCCTCGGGACCGAGCGAGCGTCAACAACAACAACAAGCAGGCGCGGGTGTCAACAGAGGAGGGACGTAATAATCTGGACACTCCACTGGACTAATCCTCAGATTGCAGATTAGGGAACCCAAATAATCTCCTTAATAGAACCTTCATCCACCTCGTGACTCCAGAGAAGCTTCCTTTGTTCGAATCAAAGTGAAGAACAAGCGACTAAACATCTGGATCCAAGGAAGTTCACAAGAAATTCCGCAACTTTTCCGGCGGTTAAATAACTATTAAAAAATGTATAAACCGATATGATCGGAACTTTTCACAATATTTAAGTAACGCTGAGTTTAAAAACAAACTAAAAACGTGTTTAAATTAAGTTGAAAACTTGAGGTTTGAATGTCAACACCCAGTACAAAGACACTCCAGGGAGACTCAGTCCGGGTCCACTTGTAAACACCGTGGAGTCTGGTACCTCAAACGTTACAGTTCCGAACGTATATGAACTATTTAAAATATGTTGAAGAGAAACTGAAAATGTACCTTCAGAAAGTTTTCGGCTGTTAAATTAAGAAAAAGTTTTTAAAAAAAACACAAAAGGTAAAATCCCAAGGATGATGTTTGAAGAACCGATCCCGGAGCCAGAGTTCAGGTCTGAAGAACCGATCCAGGAGCCGGATTCAGGTCGGAAGAACCGATCCAGGAACAAAAGTTCAGGTCTGAAGTACCGATCCCGGAGTAGGAGTTCAGGACTAAAGAACCGATCCAGGAGCAAAAGTTCAGGTCTGAAGAACCGATCCAGGAGCAAAAGTTCAGGTCTGGAGAACCGATCCCGGAGCCAGAGTTCAGGTCTGAAGAACCGATCCAGGAGCCAGAGTTCAGGTCTGAAGAACCGATCCCGGAGCCAGGGTTCAGGTCTGAAGAACCGATCCAGGAGCAGGAGTTCAGGTCTGAAGAACCGATCCAGGAGCAGGAGTTCAGGTCTGCACGATCCGCCACATTGCGGCGAGGCGCGTGTCACCATCTGCCATGTTCACTCGCCGCACACGATGCTCCGAAAAGCGGCTCGTTAAAAAAAACCCAAAACAGCCCCGATCCTCGACCCCAGACACCCGAGGAGCTTTCTCGTGATATCGGAGAGAATCCCAGGCGGTTATTTGCAGAGATCGGCTCGGCCTGGAGGAATGTCTGCCTCGCTCCACACTTTGAAAACAAGCGTTAGCCGCCGATGCTACTCCGGAGTTTTCAATTCGCCGACAAAGTCCACCAAACCCGCCGATAACGTCCTTTGGGGTCTCGATCCGGACCAGAAAACACTTTGAAGTAACTTCCCGTCGTCTTCTCGCTGTCGAATCCAAGTCCAGCCGCGGATTTTGGACTAGTTCGGGTTTGTTTTGTTTTGACTCGAGGCGAAGACTCCCTTCTGACGTCTGTTTACCACTGGCAGGCGGCGCGCTCTGCGCATGCGCGCGCGATGCACGCCGGGAAACGGAGTCCCTCGTGTCGTGAGCTTGTAAACAGCCGCGGCCCAGAAAACTGCGAGTACCTTTGAATAGTACATTATGTAAGAGGTTACTAGCGTTTATACACCCGCGGGTCACCAGAGCCAATTACTGACGAGTGGAGCAGACTTGAAGCTGCCTCAGAATAGAAGGTTGAAGGTGCGAGTCCAGAAGGTTCTGCTCAACATATCCTTTACATACATAAATAAATACTATGGATGAGGCTGGACTAGTTCAGGCTCCACTTCAGCTCAAATATAGACGTATTTCTTGTTTGTTTAACATACTTTATTTCATAGTTTAGCAGTGAAAAAGTTTTGTTTTTAAACAAAAGAGTTATGTTTAGAGTTTATTTTCTATGAGTGTAATGAAATTATTACATATTTATTAAAAATATAAATTCCTTTTATAAATTACTGTATAGACGGTAATACATTAAAAAATGAAAATCATCGTCACCACGTGTTTATTTTATTTATTTTTAATATTTTCTTTTAAAAAAAAATAAGGAGTGACAAGTTGAAAACGAAGATAATTTAATTTTCTTATAAATTTGATTTGTTTTTGTTTTTGAATAAATGTTATTAATTAATAAATATTTATTAACAAATATATCATTTAGTTAAATGAAATGTGTGTTTTAAATTTAAAGAAGGTTCTACAATAAAAGTATTTGAAAAAGGTTATAATGCATAACAATTAACATTAAATTTTTATGGTTAAGGTGATTTATTTTAATACCATTATTAAAAACTTGAAAAAATCGAAAAAGTCTGTTAAAAAAAGTGATAATTAGTTTTAAGGGGTTTATTCTTTATAAACCGAATATTAAAAACATTTAAAATATATTGAAATGGAAAAACAATTCGTTAAAATGTAAAGAAAATACTAAAATATAAAAATATATCGACTGTAAATATATAAATATTGTGTTACATGCAATAATGACCCAGAAACACACACATGAACAACATATGTTTGTTTTTTTCTTATATTCCAGCAGCAGAACCACTGCAGGATCCTGACATGAGTCAGTAAACCTTGAGGCTTCAGTAAAAGTAGGTCAAACTAGTTCTTCTGTTGTTACCGTCTCTAGTGCAGTGAACACACTTCTGGTGAAATACTCTCTTAAGTTAAAGTAGTTTCTCTACAACTTAGATACATTAAATATTTTTTTAAAAAAAAACCTCATATATATGTTCTACATTTTATTTTATTTTTTAAAATTATTATTCTATTCATAATTGTTTTTCCTTTTGTTTTTGAAATATATGTACTGTATGTTTAATCTAACATGTGTTTATGTTAACACTTGTGTTATCTCTGGGTCAAGGTGACCCAAAGGCCTGAAAACAAATGTGTTTGTGGTATTCCTTGTGTTGCCTTGGGTCAAGGTTACCCACAGGCCTGGAAAAATGTTGTGGTATCCCTTTGTTGTTTCTGGGTCAATGTTACCCACAAGCCTGAAAACAAATGTGTTTGTGGTATCCCTTGTGTTATCTCTGGGTCAAGGTGACCCACAAGCCTGAAAACAAATGCGTTTGTGGTATCCCTTGTGTTGTCTCTGGGTCAAGGTGACCCAAAGGCCTGAAAACAAATGTGTTTGTGGTATTCCTTGTGTTGCCTCTGGGTCAAGGTTACCCACAGGCCTGGAAACAAATATGTTTGTGGTATCCCTTGTGTTGTTTCTGGGTCAATGTTACCCACAAGCCTGAAAACAAATGTGTTTGTGGTATCCCTTGTGTTGTTTCTGGGTCAATGTTACCCACAAGCCTGAAAACAAATGCGTTTGTGGTATCCCTTGTGTTGTCTCTGGGTCAAGGTGACCCAAAGGCCTGAAAACAAATGTGTTTGTGGTATTCCTTGTGTTGCCTCTGGGTCAAGGTTACACACAGGCCTGGAAACAAATATGTTTGTGGTATCCCTTGTGTTGTTTCTGGGTCAAGGTTACCCACAGGCCCAAAGAAAACGTGTTTGTGGTATCCCTTGTGTTGTCTCTGGTTCAAGGTGACCCACAGGCCTGAAAACAAACGTGTCTTTGGTATCCCTTGTGTTGTCTCTGGTTCAAGGTGACCCACAGGCCTAAAAACAAATGTGTTTGTGGTATCCCTTGTGTTGTCTCTGGGTCAAGGTGAACGACCTCCCTGGATTACATAAATACATGACCCTGAGATAACACGAGGGTTCATATAAAGCGAAGAAATAAAGGATTATTTTGACTCATCATATGACAGAGCGTTTCATACTTTGTCAGTTAATAGTAATAGTTTAATCTGCAAAGTATGAGTTAATATAAACAAATTATTATCAAGGAATCAAACTAGTATATTTTGTTTATTATGTGTAACGTGAACTTCTGTTTCAAAGGCCACTCATGCTGGCGTTTGTGTAGATAACCCAGTTATTCCCGCGCCAGAGAGACGTCATCTTTTCACACATTTCAATGTTTGTCACCGTCGTCCGCATTCCAGGTGATAACGAGAAAAAAGGTTGGAGGAGGATGATGATGATGATGATGATGATGATGATGATGATGATGATGATGATGATGATGATGAGGATGATGATGATGATGATGATGATGATGATGATGATGAGGATGATGATGATGATGATGATGAGGATGATGATGATGATGATGAAGATAATGATGATGATGATGATGATGATGAGGATGATGATGATGATGATGATGAGGATGATGATGATGAGGATGATGATGATGATGATGATGATGATGATGATGAAGATAATGATGATGAGGATGAGGATGAGGATGAGGATGAGGATGAGGATGATGAGGATGATGATGAGGATGAGGATGAGGATGAGGATGAGGATGAGGATGATGAGGATGATGATGAGGATGAGGATGATGATGAGGATGAGGATGAGGATGAGGATGAGGATGAGGATGAGGATGAGGATGAGGATGAGGATGATGAGGATGAGGATGATGATGAGGATGAGGATGAGGATGAGGATGATGATGATGATGATGATGATGAGAGGGTTTTTAAAACCTACATGGACGAGGAAACTCACAAGACGTTCAGCTGATCTGAAAAAATACATCTTGATAAGTTATCACGTAGTTTGGAGACATGCAGAGTCTATTCAACATCAGAATAGAAAAACCTTTATTAGTCCAGGAAATTCGGTTAACACAGCAAGAAATGAAAACCAAAATAAAAACGAGAAATAAATATTATGTAGCATAATAGCTTTTAAACACACAAGTCAGTGTTTGTCTATAGAATAACTTCAGGGCAAATATGTACCTAAAGAAAGTTGCGTAAAGGTTGGTGTCCTGAGTTCACTCGACTCTACGCTGCTGGTGAAGCAGCTAATCACTGACAAGCCAATAACACAAACCAAAACAAAGGCTATTCGTGGACGCTGACATCCTTATGACCTAAAATATCTCACTGTAAGGTTGAGATCAAATACCAATGACGTTAAAATAGATACTGGAATATGGTTCACTTTATTTGATTTTGCAGTTATATTTTTTTATTAAAATATTGGTAATTTACTGCGATTTATTTTCGAGAGTTTTTTTCATCCGCCCTCAGTGAATGTTCTATGACTGTATTTGTTTGAAATATGTTTAATAATACAGATTTTCTTTTTATAAAATGGGATAAAAGTCAAATCCCGCCACCGTTGTTTCCAGGTAAATTGAAATCAAAGCCCTCTAATCCAATTGACCTTTGCCCTCTGGGTGACATGGTGTAGATCTGTGGACAGATTGTTTATCTGAGGCTGGCATGAACCCAGAAGCTTCTGTCATTTCCTTTTCACTGGCTTAAGCCCGACTGCCCGGAACCCTGAGCACCTGATGAGGGCTTGAATGACTTTCATATATATTTATAGATATTATGACTTTTATGTCCAAAGAGAAGCACCTTATATTGAATATTATCTTCTAAAATAGCACCAAAGTATGATTTTTATTTTCATCTATTAAATACGTTCACTGATAAACAACATTATTTGTTAAAATGATTATTTCTAATTATTAAAAATGTAAAGGTTTTAACTGAATATTTTCAATGCAGAGAAATTAAGTTTAATCTCATGGCTTAGCTTTGACAAAAGATCTTATATTCGTCATAAAACGAACTAGAAATGTTTAAAAGATATATATTTCCAAAAGTAAAGAATATTAAAAGGTTGTTGTTTTTAAACATTTAATTATTTACTTAATAATTAAATTGGATCATTTGGTAAGTTAAAGGTTGAATAAGGTTTTCCTTTAATTGTTGCATTTAATATTTCTAAAAATATTGTTGTTGTTTTTTCACAGTTTGAGTTTAATTTGATTTTGTAATTGAAAAATAAATTTTCTAAATTCATTATTTTTAAACTTGGTAGCCTTTTAATTTCAATATAAAAATTTGTCACCAGACAAACTTTCAGCCAATCATGTGACGATCATGTGACGTAGAAGCATCAATGCATCCAGTAGCTCGGTGCTCGTTTATTAATGTCTGGTGACACTATTATACCAACATTTATATAATGAATTTTATAAATTAATAAATATATTAAATTTAAATTGTCTTTAACCCTTTTAATACAGATATGCTTGATTTAAATGATTCAAAACATAATTAAATGCTTAATAAAAACAACAACATCAATAATGAAGTTTCCAAAATTGAATATTTTGATGATTTACTTTCCTTTTAAAAGTTTTCTTTCTTTAAAGTAATGTGTTTATTCCTCTTTGGGCTGTTTTTCATGTAAACAATCCTCCAGCGCTCAGTTAAAACTGTATAATTACATATGTTTATACATTAATATTGACAAATATAAACGTTTTCCTCTTGAATCCACGCGTGTCAAGTGAAGTTTGAGAAGTTGCAAAAGTCATGGTCAACATGTTTGTTGGTTTCATAGTCGCTCACTCCAGACTGTTCTCCCGCCAACTAAAGCTTTCCTTCTCTGGGCCCCTTTTCACCGGGCCTGACAAAATTCTTATTATTCATCATTTGACAACTGGACTCACTCCTGTCACACTTGTTCTGCTGCCAGTCATCAAATCTCTCTCAAAAATACAAACTGTTTCATGACTATTAGGAGAATATATTCAAATAACAGAAGGAATGATTTCAAAGCATTGTTTGAAGTCAATCTTTTTATACTAATTGTTATTATCTTGAACACTTTTTTATTTTTATTTTGTGCCTAAAAAGTTGCTCATGTGTTTCTTCTGAAAACAACCATTTAAGTGTTGTTTTATACGGCTGGCCATATTTTACTTACAAAAACATATATATAACATCAACATAACTGCAGTTATTATTAAAAAAGCATGTTCAAAATGCCCAAAATGGATGATTATTATTACTGACATGGTTTATGTTGTCATATCAAAAATACAGCTGCCTGTTAATGTTATATATATTATAGCGATCATCCTTCAAACAAGTTATAAATGTTTGTTTTTAACCTATAAATGATTTGTAGTTTACCGGGGATGGACTCCATTACCCAGAAGTCGCGGCTCTTATGTTCTGTGTTTACAATCAGCTGACATCCGGCGTCTTTCCGTCCATTAGCCTCCGAGTCTCACTCTCCACCAAATCCAGCTGCACTCGATCTTTTCTCCATGAAACGACATTCGTAGCGACTGTCGTTCCGAACTGAAGGCCGATAGAAGACAACCGTCAGATGCAGGTGAGCAGGAGCGGACGAAACCGTCTCTTCCGCATCTTTACGACCAGTTAGCCGCAGCTAGCCTTCCTTAGCCGTGTGGCTAAAGCTAACGCTAGCACTTTTCTGCATTATCTCGGTTCGGATCCAGTGTCGAATATAGTTCGGTGTGTTGCTCGTTTGGACTTTGAATCTCTGAGCAGTCGCACAAAATAAAACAATTTAATCTCAGTAGATGTGCGTGTTGACTGTGTTTCAGTGGAGAGTGATAAAAAAATACGCTAGCTATTGTAGCTACTGCTAAAACCTGCTCGCAGGTAACATTTACTGAGAATATAAACGACAGGATGTTGGTTGTGAACGTGTGTTATTAACCTGGAGAATGATTTCTCCCTCAGGGATGTGATGCCATGATGAATAAATGCTTATAACCGTGTGTTTTTGTCAGGGCTGTCGCCCCCTCTCTAGCTGCTGAAGCTCCTCAGTCTCATCTCAGCTCCTCATCCTCGGCCTTCTTTCCACCTGAGCCATGAGCAGTCAGAGGGATCTCGATGTGGTGAGTTGACACTAAGAACAAGTCACTCGTGTGATGTCACATTAGAAGTGTGGATTAAAGTCTGACCGTACAGATGGGCTCAAATATGTTTGGCTATTATTCAATTGACATAAAGGTGAATAAGATCAATCATTGGAATACATGCAAACAACCAGAATGGGTTTCATGAATAACTTAGTGGCAGGGTTCCCCCTTGATCCCTAAAAAGTCTTGAAAGGCATCCAAATACCGATTCTGTAAATAAGCCCTCGCTTGGCATTAAAATGTGAACTTTTGTGATTATATGTCAATTTCATATCTCAAAATATTTGATACTATTTCTTTTTTAAAGTCATTTACAGATTGTCGCGCGATCACAGTAGCAGAACTAACAAAACAGCGTAGAATGAAGATGTCCAAGCTGCATTTTTACCAGGCTGACCAGTATGAGGCACTTTTAGGAAACTTTAGAATTAGGTAAACAACATGTTTGCTTTATGTTAAAATGAACATTTGAGATAAATCGTCCCTAAATCTTTGGTGTTTTTTTGTTTTTTTTTTTTTTTTTATTGGGTAGATCCAAAAATAAAAAAAAAAAAAAAGGTAAGAAAAGGCTTGGGGTTTGGGAGGCTTTGGAACCCTTTTTTTTTTTTTTTTTTTTTTTTTTTTTGGGTTGGGGGGAGGAAATTTTTTCTTTTTTTCCCCCCCCCTTCTTTTTTTTTTTTTTACTTTGAATTGCATTTGTCACTGTTAGCAACAATAAATACGGTGAATTCCTATAATCTTGATGTTGATGATATTGTTGATTATGTTTTAACTTGGAACTAATAGTTGAGAAGAAACAAAGTTTTTTGCTTCATCTCATGGTTCCACGACACCTTACCTGTTGTCCCGCTGCTGGTGTTACTGAAACTTCTTCAAGTTCTAGTAATGGACGGGTTTGAGGGTGGTCGTAATGGTGTGAAAAGGGTGGGGTTCGTGGATTAGCCCAATGCCCATAAACACTTAGCTGAGACAGTGACTGCTGGTCCTGTGAGCGCCATCTGTCTAATCTCTGTTAAAACGTTGCCCTACTTTCCTTTCAAGGTTTAGACGCCAATTGATTGTACCCTTGTTCTGAGGCCTCTCACCCCCCCGACCCCCGACCCCCCATCCAACCTAGTCACAGTGTTGGAGACCCATAAACACTGGGTCAAGATCAAAAAGCACATTTTTGTCATAAAAACTCATTTTGTTGTTCAAATTTCTGTTGATGTTTATTGTTCGGTTCTTAAATGATTGAACTTATTTCGATTGTTTCGACTTGTTCAAGTTCTTTTCTCTTCAATCTTTTCTTGAAAGAACATGTAGTAAAAGGATACACAATGTTCCTGATGTTTCCATGTGTTGTTGATCTACGAATGATCTCGATCTATAAGTTGGTGATCGTCGTCACAAGTCCCTCCACCCAGCGTCGGAATGATGCCTCGTTTGATTGGACGACCACGTGATTGTTTTGTTTTTCACGTACAGGAGTGTTGCCACGGGTGAACGGGCAGATTTAGCTTTGTTTTCATTTTTCTGGGGGGGATAAAGGGAGGGGGACCAGCCTTGATGATGATGACATGGGTATGTGACCCCCACATGGAGGTGATTGGGTTCAGAGGGGGGAAGGGACGGGAACACAGTGGAGGATTGTATTTGTAAACAGATCAGAGGCTCGTCCCACCCTGACGTCACACCCCAGGGTAGCGTCTCTTTGTTCTGCTCTCTTAGTCGTGTCGCCGAGAAAGTTAAGTTCAATATATATCTGTGAAAATACTTGTGCCGCAAATACAGGTGGATTCTGTTGTACGTTCAGAATATAAACTGTCAAACAACCACCAATACTTTAGATTATAAAGCAATTTACAAGTTATAATTGTTTTTTATTAAACGTTGTCGAACAAGCCAAACCCTTTTAGAACGACCCGTAAAAACAAAATTAAACGAGTGTTTCCGCCGCTACAGACTATTCGTAAATATTGTGGCAGTTTGTACCTGTTTAAGTACAAATACACTGTAATAATTATTCGTTAAATCGGCTTGAAGTAAATAAATGAATCTGTTATGGTAGTTGTTAGTTAATTGTACATTTATTATCTATTGTGATTAAATAAAAAGTTAAAACAACCATGTCCTAGAAAGAAAGTAAATGTTATTTGTTCTTTAAAATGATATTGAACTTCACTAGTGGGATTTTAAATATAATATTTGCAGTTTTACATCCATCATTGAAAGGAATGAAAAGGTTCTAAGCCCTCGAATTAGTTCCAGTCTTCCCTGAAAGCATGAATATTTCAGTTCTACTGCAGTTTAAATGGTGGTTAAGTGTTGAAACTCCTCATCGGGTAGATTTGTTGCTCGTATGAAACGACACTCTGAGCCAAATAAACATAGTAAGATTTGTTATTGGTCTTATTTAGATCCCAAATAAATGCATCTAAAAATGATCTCCCACTTTAATCTTGTTCAACCTTTTCTAACCTATCCACTTTTCAAAACGATGTGAACATGTTCCCGGGAAGCCCCTCTTCTTCTGGAGACCCCCACATACTCTGAAGGTTCCCCCTCACAGCTACGCACTGGCCATGTAAATTTAATAACGTGGCCCAGAGCTGTCTGGGACACCTGGGGTTATCGCATTAGTCCAACAGCCCGTAGAAGAGCTCGCGGCACTCAGCAACTAAAGCGCCAGAACCCCCCCCCCCTCGGCCCCACCCTGCTCTGCTGGACTCTCTAGCAACAGGGGCTCAGTTCGGCGTGGGCCCGGGGTGAACGAAGACCCTTCACAAAGCGTGGATCTCCGCCGTGGAGAAATCTAATTAGAGTGGAATGCCGGCGCGTCGCCTCATGCCTGCGGAGGTTAGCGGACGAGACTCTGACTCGGATGAACAAAGCGTTCTCTTGTGCTTGATGTCACAGGTGCACCTCCGCCTCATCCTGGTCAGCGGGAAAACACAAGACTTCACTTTCTCCCCCAACGACTCGGCCACGGACATCGCCAAGCATGTGTTCGACAACTGGCCCGCAGGTACGTTCTCCTGCTCTTTTGTTTGCCTTCACGCGTTCAACCTGTTTTCACCGAGAACGACCACGTGCTGCAGCTCCTGGTGCTCGTCCTGTTCTCTCCAAAATACACCTTTGTGTTCGCACCACCTGCGTTTACCTGGGTGGAGCTCTCACCTGATTGGTCGTTCTTCGTAGGCATATTCCTGGAATACAACAAGTATCCACTAAATGTTTTTAACTATTGAGCGTCATTGACATTTATTAAGTAAGTAAGTCATTTTATTTATATAGCGCTTTTCCAGACCAGGGTCACAAAGCGCTTAAACAATCAAAACAATATTCAATAAAGTATATATTTTAAAGGTCAAGATAAAACTGATAACACAACAGGAGTTCCAGAAAATCAAGGAAAAGCCTGAACAAATAAAAACGTCTTAAGATGTTTCTTAAAGGGGACCCCGACCTTTCTGTCAGAGCAGACCCTTTTAATGTCGGGAATATCGTCACAGATCCCACATTCGGATAAAAACGCTGAACATGAAAGCGTAAGATCTCTAGACTGGTTTTACTGCGACATCCTGGTCCAAATGAGTTTGATTTTCACTCATTTTCACTACGTTTTAGATTTATTAATTCAGTAAAATGGACTAAAACCAGTGTCTTGATGTGTCAAGAGTCACAGACCGATGTCACCTCAGAGAAAATATCATATTATATCAAAATCAAAACTTGTTTCTGACGGTAATAATGAACAGAAACAGAACTACATACATGTTCTCTTGTTGTGTTGCCGCTGATCTGAAGCCCTCGAGTGTAAAACATGTCCTTGTTTACGTCACTTTTTCTCAAGTTTAATATCAAGAGCGTTTGTGTAGCTAAAGACACACACACTCCAGGCCAAATACGGAGACGGTTAAATGTTTGCCAAACAGGTGTGAGTCTCTGCTGGCGCTGACACTCGCAGCATGTTAATGGATGTTAGGATCTTGAGCAAGTGAGGACATCAGAACCGCTCGTCATAAAACCTGTCAATCATGTCAGGACTGGAATTCGATTGTTTTCGTCTCGATAATCGTTACAGTACAAACTGTTTCCTCTTGAAGTTGAAGATACATTTGTATTGTTTTGGTTTCTGACTCTTGGGTTTGTGTCACTGACAGGATGGGAGGAGGAACAAGTCAGCAGCTCCAACATACTGCGCCTCATCTTCCAGGGTCGCTTCCTGCACGGCAACGTGACCCTCGGAGGTAAGAAGGTCATCGGCGGATTTGATTCGTTTGATTCGTACAAAAAACTCTCATAAATAAGTGAAAATATCCCTGGAAGAGGCGAAAGATCACATGATATTTCTATAGAAAGCTGGAAATATTTAGTTTTGTTCCTGCATTTTTCTTTTTTTCCACCCATTGTTTATCATAAACTTTTTTCTAACGCACTATATTATTTAAAATAAACAATTTTGCAGGGAAAAATCTATTTAAAATGATTGTTGTGAACATCAAAAGCTCTTCTGGTGGTTGAAGGACAAGAGTTGTGATGTTAAATAGTGATTATAATACACGTGTGTCGTCTTAAATACATGTAAATGCATGTTAATCATGTAAACACAAGGACATCGTTCAGTGCATCATCAGTGAATGTGTCACTAACATCTTACTTAACACAACAGTTGCTCATTTTAAACCTATATATTCAATAAATCCCAAAACATGGGGTTGTTAGCTTTGTTTAAAGATATAGTTTTGTTGTGATCTCGGATCTTAAATGTGTTGAAACCACATGAACGATTATATAACTTGTCAATGTCCAGTGGTTTATGGTTGACTGAATAAAACGACGGGTCAATGATTGAGCAGGAGTCGTACTACAGAACATCTGAGTAAATAAAGATGTTTGTCTGAGCTCATAACAAAACGGTGACATGTTTAATAAAAACTGTTGCCTGATCAACTCTTGGTCAACTCTTGTCTCATCTCTTAAAGGTCCAGGAGGGGAAACGATGCGTATTCAACTGTGACTAATCTTCATAAAGATGTTTTGAACATTCATCGGGAAGGTTTTAAAAAAAGGTTCATAAAGTAAAAGCAGGTGAAACAGGAAGTCGATCTCAGTAAAACATCTTGGACAATTACATAAATAAGTTACATTTAAATGTATATTTTTTAGATCATCAGAAAGAAGGTCTCCAGTCACAGCGACTCTTGTTCTCCGAGTTAAAACTAACCAAACACCAGTTAAACCGGTCATTTCCTCCGAGTCAGACTGAAGGTCATGTTAATCCTGTCGGGAGAAGCTTCTTGAGAAGAACATTCACCTCCGTCCAGCTGTCAATCAATGTCTTGATGCTGAGGTTTAGTGTTCATGTCGACAAATGTTTCTGTTTTCATGTGTCTGTGAAGGAACGACACGAGCAATAATACGTGGATTATCTTTGATATAACCAATGAAAATGGATTCTCAGGGTCTTCAAATTAGATGAAAAACAGAAGTTCTCTTGTCGACCAGAGCAATAAGAAGATTGTTGATGAAATAAACCAGTAACTCGTCGTACGAGAGGAAAATAACAATAAGATATAGACTCTGCGAGGGAAACACAACAAAGTTGTAAATGTTTCGACGGCAATAACTGGACTATTGACCTTCCATTCGACCTTGTTTGTCTGTTTCTCATGAACATCGTGTCCCGGATCATTTATGGTGTCGTCAGTGGTCAACCCTCTGAGGTCAGAGGTCAAAGTTGAAGCGTTGGTTCTGTTTCAAACACTTTTCTTCTTCTCTCTTGTGCTGAAAAGCTCTCAAGCTGCCTCCCGGCCGGACGACCGTCATGCACCTGGTGGCCAGAGAGACGCTTCCAGAGCCCAACTCTCACGGTGAGAACCACCACCTCAGACTTGTTCTTCCTCGTGGAGCTTTGTCTCATTATGTCTTATTCAAGAAATGCTTTCTGTCTTAACTATGACCGTGATGGTCCACACGTTTGTGACCTCGGCTCCAGAATATGTCTATAGAAGTTCATCAGTGTCGTCAGAATGTTGAACGTTGAAACTATGACTTATTTGATTGAAATGGTTTATTATGCATTTATTTATTTTTAAAATTATGTAATTAATTTTTCTGTGCATTAAGAGGTTGAAATTATTATTTTTTAATAGTATAATTCAATGTTTTGTTCATTAAAAGGTTGAAATCCTTTTTTTAAATAATTGAAAAAAAAAGAGATAATATTTAAAAACGTATGCATTTCTATCTTTTACACGTAAAGTTTGCTATTGTTTACCAATAACTGTTTAAAACTTTAAAAGTGAATCACCAGATAAACACAGTTGTTGATGAACTGCTGAATCACATGAATGAGAATGAATGAATACTTTATTTCAAACATGTGAACAAGTTGAAAAAGAAAGAAAAACCTTTATTAGTTAGAAAAGGAGTTTGGAGAAGCATTAGTGTATTAATGTGTATATATTGAATTATAAAGACCAGAAATCAATATAGAATTTAGAAAATGTATTTTTTAATTATTGAGGTTTAAATATCAAACTCTATGTGTAAAAATAAATAAATAATAATAATAATTTTTAATAATTTAATTCAATTTTTAAAATAAAAACGGAACAAATTAAATCTTCCAAAATTACAATTATTTAAAAATGTGATGCTTAAAAAAAGATTTCAATAAAAATGTGATTAAATTTTCTTTTGACACAAATATTCTTCAATAGAAACTAGACGTTAAATAAACTTTATAAACGTGTTGAACTGAAAGTATTATTTTCTAAAAGTACTCTTAAAATACAGGCGTCAAATAAACTTTATAAACGTTTGAATGAAAGTATTATTTTCTAAAAGTATCTCAAGTCAAATAAACTTTATAAACATGTTGAACGAAAGTTTTATTTTTAAAAGTATCTTTAAATAACGTCAAATAAACTTTTATAAACGTGTTGAACTGAAAGTTTTATTTTCTAAAAGTACTCTTTTAAAACTACAGACGTCAAATAAACTTTATAAACGTGTTGAACCGAAAGTTTTATTTTCTAAAAGTACTCTTTTAAAACTACAGACGTCAAATAAACTTTATAAACATGTTGAACCGAAAGTTTTATTTTCTAAAGATACTCTTTTAAAACTACAGACGTCAAATAAACTTTATAAACGTGTTGAACCGAAAGTTTTATTTTCTAAAGATACTCTTTTAAAACTACAGACGTCAAATAAACTTTATAAACATGTTGAACTGAAAGTATTATTTTCTAAAGCTACTCTTTTAAAACTACAGACGTCAAATAAACTTTATAAACGTGTTGAACCGAAAGTTTTATTTTCTAAAAGTACTCTTTTAAAACTTTGCTCGTGTTTTCTCTTCTCAGGTCAGAGAAACAGAGAAAAAACCACAGAAAGCAACTGCTGCCTCCTGTTGTAAAGACCAACACACACACTACACAAACACACATCTACACAAACACACATCTACACAAACACACATCTACACACACACACATCTACACACACACACCTGCAGATTCACCTGCGTTGGTCGAACTCTTCTTTGTGCCAACAACGTAGTTGACATTTTTGATCCGAGGAAGTAAACGATTAAACGCCTTTTTTTCCCTCTCGGACCTTCTTGTCCTGCCGGTCGTCATGGAGACGCCGGTCTCACCCGCCGGTCGTCATGGAAACACCAGTCTCACCAAGCTCTTCGTCGGACGTCCCCCCACGATGTCTCACCCGCAGACGAGTCACATGAATAGTGTTAACTCCTCCTCACCGCACTTAGTGTTTCTTCTTCGACTCCATCATGGACCGTCGCACACCTGTAGTCGTGTGTGTGAGTGTGTGTGTGTGTGTGTGTGTGTGTGTGTGTGTGTGTGTGTGTGTGTGTGTGTCGAGAGGGGGGGGGGGCGTAGAATGAGGGGGGGCGGTCTCACCCACAGGGAAGCTTATGTGCCATCAGGTGCTGAGTCAGCGCTTGGACTCGTGGGCCAGTAACAGAAACAAGGAAAACAAGGACTGGAATCACAAGCTTCTCCTCCACGGATGGAGGGATGAAAAAAAAAAGGAATATTCGGGTGCTGATGCTGTCTTTACTTGTTTGCCTTTCATCAGTAATATCATTAATAATGACATTTAATATGGATTTCTATCTTGTGCATAGGTATTTGTTGACGTTGTGCGGGTGTGTGTGTCCGAGGTTGTGCGACGATAACGAGGTTGTGCGACGATCACGAGGTTGTGCGACGATAACGAGGTCGACTCGATGAGGGCATGTGGTGTAAAGAAAAAAAACAAAAAAGAAAAGAAAAACTTCAAGGACGTTTCTTTAGAAACTTTTTGATTCCTTCCATCGAGTGCTTTGGTTTGTGTTCTTGTCCATCAGTGTCACTGCTATGAAGTTAAGAATGAATTAATGTACAAACTAAAATGCAATGTGTTCTATATATAAAAGCTTGTATCATAAATTAATAAATCTTTAAATAAGGCGTGTGTTGATGATTCTTCACTCGACAATATTTCTATCAAGGTGCATGTTTAATGTATTTATGTATTTATTACACCATCAAAAAATACATTTAAAAAAAACAACATACATTTATTTTCAAGTCAATTCTGAGAACTTGATTGAGAACTTTGGGAAATTGTCCGTAGTTATGAGTGTGTGTGTGAATGGTTGTCTGTCTGTTTGTGTGTCCTGAGACAGACTGGCGTCCTGTCCAGGGTGTCCCCTGCCTCTCGCCCTATGAAACTGGGATAAAGTGGTAGAGAGTTAATTAATTAATAAAATGGTGTTGGAATGCAAAAGGTATAGTTGAGTATTTTTTTAAATGCAGTAAAACAACTTATTTTCTATATTGTTTTCAGCGATATAATGTGTCTTCTCGTTCTAGTTGTTTATTCAAAACTTGCTTTATTTCTTATTTTTTTCAGGGAAGTGAAGTTTGGAAGACATTTTTCTTTATTAAATTAAAAAAACGAACTTTTGAAGATAAATCTCTTTCATTGAAGCAACTTTTGAATTATTTGAAATATAAATATAAACATTTTTTACCCAGAATTTGCCCCCAAAACAAAAACATATTTTAATCAAAGAAAACTTTCAATTTACATTTACAAACGCTTCATTTTCTTTTTATATTGTTGGTTTTTTTTGAAGTCACAATATTATATCAATCAAAGATTTGAATTGAAAATGTTTTTTTGATTGAAGCATCTTTATTTTGATTCAAATATAGTATATTTTATTGAAACTCGTTATTTTAGTGAAGTAACTTCTTGTTAAGAATCGTTTTTTCGACCTTCTTATAGTTCGGACTCAATGTTTACACTTTTTCAAGGTGAACGTTTTGAAACTTTCCTCTTATAAAGTTTAAGAAATATAAATGAATTATTTGGATAAGATTTTACGTGCAGTTCTCCTCCTCGACCACTAGATGTCAGCGTTTCCACTTCAAACGCCCAGAGGGACCGGACACGCGCATCTTCACGTGAACTCTCCAGACTCGTGTCTCCTCGCACTTTTCCGCCTCAGTTTGGCAGAAGTCGAAGGAAAAAGTTCAACTTCCACCTCAGACCTGCTGTTGATTCAGAAGCTTCTCCTCAGACTTTCCAAACATGACGTCAGCGAGCGTTTCCTACTTGTTCCCATCACGTGACTCGTTCTTGGGACGAAAACATGTTTGTGGTTTTATTCTCTGAACTTCGACACAATGTTGGATTTGTTTAACACACTTGTTGTGTTACGTTTCTACTATTTCTACTATTGTTTATCATCAGTTTATATGAATTAATAGATTGTGTTCAGAGGACACCCTGGAAAGCTGGTAGTATTCAAACGACACATATAGACAAATTAAAAGTCAATATTTAACTCCATATGTTCGACTAAAGGAGAAAAACTACACAACATCCAGGAAGAAGATCCAGACTCTATTGTAACGTCTACTTCAGTTGTGTCAATAAATATTTGTATTTTATTTAAACAAATGTATATTAAAGTTAGTTGATAATTTATCCATTAAACACGATTCTTCAAAGATATACATTTTTCTTTTAACCCTCGTGTTGTTTCGGGGTCAAGTGTTGGAGTCCACTGTATCCTCTCGTCCTCAGTCGTCGCCGGGAGCTTGTGGGGTTTTAGTTGTTCCTGTAGCAAAGGAGGACTGATGCCATCTAGAGGCCGAACGTTTAATTACAACACAAAAAAACGCCGTGAATATATTAATTGTAAATGAAAAAGTTAGAATTATTTTATTTAAAACAATTGACATAATTTTAAACATTTAAATTTAAATGAAAAATGGTTACAATAGTGTTGAGTTTTTAAATATTATCGTGAAGAAAAAAAAACGTTATTGTGTATTTTTTGATTGTTTAAGCGTTTTGTGACCCTGGTCTAGAAAATCACTATAAATACTGTTTATAATGTGTATAAGACACACACTCGCACACACACAAACCTACACACACCTACACACACACAAACATACACGTACACACCTATACACACACATACATACACACCTACCTACACTCACACACACACCTACACACACACACACCTACACTCACACTCACACACCTACACACACACACACACACACACACACATACATACACACCTACACACACACACACCTACACATCTACACACTCACACCTACACACACACACCTACACACACACATACATACACACCTACACACACACACACACACACACATACATACACACCTACACACACACACACACACACACACACACATACATACACACGCACACACACAGACACCTACACACACACACCTACACACCCCCCCCACACACACCTACACATCTACACACTCACACCTACACATATACACACCCACACACACACACACACACACAGGACGCTGCAGGGCGGAACAAACGACTGCTTCATTATTGTGTAAACGACTCTCAGGCTGCAGAGTCAGGGTCAGAGAGGAGTTGACCTTTGACCTGCTGCAAGAATGAGTGTTACAGTGTTTGTGTCACAAGTTACAAGTGTTTCAAGATCATGGAGTCTGAACCAGAAATAACACAACAGAGAACAAACACACAATTCAAGAAAAGAGAAAAAAAAATCACTCAGTTATTTGTGTTTCAAAATAAACACAACTTTGTGTTTGTGTTGTATTACAGTGAGAAATTACATAGTGTTTTGATTGTTGTGTAGCAGGAACACACTGTTGTTGTGGTTGTGTAGCAGAAACACACTGTTGTTGTTGTGTAGCAGGAACACACTGTTGAGAGTGTTGTGTAGCAGGAACACACTGTTGTTGTGGTTGTGTAGCAAAAACACACTGTTGTTGTTGTGTAGCAGGAACACACTGTTGAGAGTGTTGTGTGGCAGGAACACACAGATATTGTTGTGTAGCTGGAACACACTGTTGAGAGTGTTGAGTAGCTGGAACACACTGTTGAGAGAGTTGTGTAGCAGGAACACACTGTTGAGAGTGTTGTGTAGCAGGAACACACTGTTGAGAGTGTTGTATAGCAGGAACACACTGTTGAGATTGTTGTGTAGCAGGAACACACCGTTGAGAGTGTTGTGTAGCAGGAACACACCGTTGAGAGTGTTGTGTAGCAGGAACACACCGTTGAGAGTGTTGTGTAGCAGGAACACACTGTTGAGAGTGTTGTGTAGCAGGAACACACTGTTGAGATTGTTGTGTAGCAGGAACACACCGTTGAGAGTGTTGTGTAGCAGGAACACACTGTTGAGAGTGTTGTGTAGCAGGAACACACTGTTGTGACTGTTGTGTAGCAGGAACACACTGTTGTGACTGTTGTGTAGCAGGAACACACTGTTGACATAGTTGTGTAGCAGGAACACACAGATATTGTTGTGTATCTGGAACACACTGAAATTGTTGTGTTGCTGCAGGCGATGGATCCTGATCAAATGTAAACTGTGACGTAACACAACACAACTCGAGCCAAACACGAGCAACAACATGACTCTGAGCCTCAACACACACAACGACAGATTTCTGTCTCCGAGTGATGATGTCACTGTCTCCGAGTGACGATGTCACTGTCTCCGAGTGATGATGTCACTGTCTCCGAGTGATGATGTCACTGTCTCCGAGTGATGATGTCACTGTCTCCGAGTGATGATGTCACTGTCTCCGAGTGATGATGTCACTGTCTCCGAGTGATGATGTCACTGTCTCGAGTGATGATGTCACTGTCTCCGAGTGATGATGTCACTGTCTCTGAGTGATGATGTCACTGTCTCCTGAGTGATGATGTCACTGTCTCCGAGTGATGATGTCACTGTCTCCGAGTGATGATGTCACTGTCTCCGAGTGATGATGTCACTGTCTCCGAGTGATGATGTCACTGTCTCTGAGTGATGATGTCACTGTCTCCGAGTGATGATGTCACTGTCTCCGAGTGATGATGTCACTGTCTCCGAGTGATGATGTCACTGTCTCCGAGTGATGATGTCACTGTCTCCGAGTGATGATGTCACTGTCTCCGAGTGATGATGTCACTGTCTCCGAGTGATGATGTCACTGTCTCCGAGTGATGATGTCACTGTCTCCGAGTGATGATGTCACTGTCTCCGAGTGATGATGTCACTGTCTCCGAGTGATGATGTCACTGTCTCTGAGTGATGATGTCACTGTCTCTCGAGTGATGATGTCACTGTCTCCGAGTGATGATGTCACTTCGTCTCGAGTGATGATGTCACTGTCTCCGAGTGATGATGTCACTGTCTCCGAGTGATGATGTCACTGTCTCCGAGTGATGATGTCACTGTCTCCGAGTGATGATGTCACTGTCTCCGAGTGATGATGTCACTGTCTCCGAGTGATGATGTCACTGTCTCCGAGTGATGATGTCACTGTCTCCGAGTGATGATGTCACTGTCTCCGAGTGATGATGTCACTGTCTCCGAGTGATGATGTCACTGTCTCCGAGTGATGATGTCACTGTCTCCGAGTGATGATGTCACTGTCTCCGAGTGATGATGTCACTGTCTCCGAGTGATGATGTCACTGTCTCCGAGTGATGATGTCACTGTCTCCGAGTGATGATGTCACTGTCTCCGAGTGATGATGTCACTGTCTCCGAGTGATGATGTCACTGTCTCCGAGTGATGATGTCACTGTCTCTGAGTGATGATGTCACTGTCTCCGAGTGATGATGTCACTGTCTCCGAGTGATGATGTCACTGTCTCCTGAGTGATGATGTCACTGTCTCCGAGTGATGATGTCACTGTCTCCGAGTGATGATGTCACTGTCTCTCGAGTGATGATGTCACTGTCTCTGAGTGATGATGTCACTGTCTCCGAGTGATGATGTCACTGTCTCCGAGTGATGATGTCACTGTCTCCGAGTGATGATGTCACTGTCTCCGAGTGATGATGTCACTGTCTCCGAGTGATGATGTCACTGTCTCCGAGTGATGATGTCACTGTCTCCGAGTGATGATGTCACTGTCTCTGAGTGATGATGTCACTGTCTCCGAGTGATGATGTCACTGTCTCCGAGTGATGATGTCACTGTCTCCTCGAGTGATGATGTCACTGTCTCCGAGTGATGATGTCACTGTCTCCGAGTGATGATGTCACTGTCTCCGAGTGATGATGTCACTGTCTCCTGAGTGATGATGTCACTGTCTCCGAGTGATGATGTCACTGTCTCCGAGTGATGATGTCACTGTCTCCGAGTGATGATGTCACTGTCTCCGAGTGATGATGTCACTGTCTCCGAGTGATGATGTCACTGTCTCCGAGTGATGATGTCACTGTCTCTGAGTGATGATGTCACTGTCTCTGAGTGATGATGTCACTGTCTCCGAGTGATGATGTCACTGTCTCCGAGTGATGATGTCACTGTCTCCGAGTGATGATGTCACTGTCTCCGAGTGATGATGTCACTGTCTCCGAGTGATGATGTCACTGTCTCCGAGTGATGATGTCACTGTCTCTGAGTGATGATGTCACTGTCTCTGAGTGATGATGTCACTGTCTCTGAGTGATGATGTCACGTCTGTTCAGTGTTGAGATGCTAACAGTTGAAATGAACCAAATGTGTCACAAATCCTTATTTAAACTGTATTTTCACGATATTGATTATTTCACTTTTGTAAAGATAAACAAACGTGACGATCATTTTCTAAACTTAAATTCACTAAATCTACGTTTACTTAAAAGGGTTGTGATGCTAAGTGGCTAACATTAGCAGCTAACAAAGCTGAGAGTTGTTTTCTCTTGAAGAATGTTTTAAAAGATTTAAAGATTTAAAGTAGTTTTAGTTTGTGTTTTTGTTTATTTTATCACTTTCTTTTATAACTACTATCACTATAGTTGTGCTAACTCAGCAGCGTCATAAGTCTGGATAGCAATTAGCATGTTAGCAAGAAGTAAAAAACTGAGACTTTAGTCACGTTGATTTAATCAAAATACTAATGGAGAATGCTAAATTGTGATGCTACGCTAACTTAAAACACATACATGTTAATTCAACTGTTGTAGTACAAGTGGATATTGATTAAAAAGCAAAACTGCGAACTTTCCTGTTTTATAAAGTCTCGTTGGACTGTTTTAAAGTGTTAGCATCTGTTAATTAGCATTTAATCGTTAGCATCTGAGTGTTGACGTGTCTTTGAAACGTGACGTTTATTTGGCCAGTTTGTGTTTTTCCAGTAATAGACAAAAACACTGAGTCAAAATGAATCAAATGTTTGACAATAACCAAGATTTAAATCGTGTTTTCTGGCGACTCAACTCAAGCTGTCAATCAAAGTCATTATCGTCGTCTAGACTTTATTTATTTTAATTTTTCTCCAACTTTCTTCACGTTTCAAATCAACTTTTGCTTCCAAGTCTCAGTCCTGGAGTCACGAGCAGATTTACTGAAGCGCAAACTATTTGTACAAATCTAGATGAAACACATTTTTAAACAAATTTACAAAATCTAAAAGAAAATCTACAAATATACGAACTCTAGATAAAATTTAGAAAATTAAACAAATTAAAAAAAATCTTTTAAAAGATCACAAACTCTGAGATGTTTTTACAAAAACTTGAATTTGTTTTTTTTTCCTAAATCTTTAAACACATTTTCCAAAATCTTAAATAAAATTCACAAAATCAGAAACGATTTTTAAAAGATCTTGAATTTGTTTTTACAACATTTTGAAACGAAAAAAAAAAAAAATTGAAAAAAAAAACAAACTGAATTGTTTTTAATAAACCTTGGAATATTATTTTTCAAAATCTGAAAAGAAAATTTACAAACTATAAATACATTTTTGCAAAATCTTGAAAGAAATTGTTTCTTTGATTCAATAAGTGTTGAAATAAATTGACAAAATTTGAAATGAAACAGATTAAAAAAAATCTGAAGACAAACAAACCTTTGACACAAATGTAAAAAAAAACTCTTGAAAGAAACAGACTGAAGAAAATTCTGTTTGATCTCAAATAACATTTTCAAAAACAAAAACAAACACATTTCCAAAAACCTTTAACAGATTTACCAAAAATTTAAACAAATGTCAAAATGTACATGATTTTAATGTACAAACTCTGAAACTGATGAACTAAATCTTGAAATAAAATGAAAAACTCTGATTTTTTTCTTTAAATATTGACAGAAATGTACAAATAAAATATTTGGTAATGTTTAAAGATTTTGTAAATTGGTTTCATGGTTTGTAAGTTTGACGTTAATGAAAATAGAGTCAGTTTCATGTTGGAAATAGAAGTCGTTCAATTATAAAAGTTCATTTTAAGTCTTAATTCTAGAACAAAAGTACACGTCGTTCACATGAACTCGTTCTTCTTTCACTTCTTGACATAAACGCTCGTTTGTCTTCGTGTCCCTGAGGTTCTCCTCGTCGTCATGACAACACGTGACGTCACTTCCCTCACAGCTGAGTTCCTGCTCTGGTCCGGGTTCTGGTCCAGGTCTACTCGTGTGCACCTCCTTCATTAGGACCTGGTTTACAGTTGATCGCTCGTCTCTGCTGGAGCTGAGAGTCCAGTTAGTGCGGGGTCACCTGAGGGTCAGCTGAGGGTCAGCTGGGGGTCGACGTGGGGGTCAGCTGGGGGTCGTCGTGGGGGGGGGGCAGCGTCCAGGAAACGAGATCACAGCGTGGATCTCTCGGTGGGCGAGGACCAGCACACCTGGACGCCCGCCCTCACACACAGGTGTGCGTCCACTCGTGTGTGGGTCTTGAGTGACACCAGGGTCATGTGACTCCAGAGGAACCAGAGACGCTCGGGTCGAGCCGCTGAAGACGAGCAAACACGTGTTTGTGTGAGTCGGGTCTTAACTCCGCAGGAGGTCCATCTGCCTGTCACATGACGTCTGAGACGACGGATCTTCTCCTCGGATCATCCAGGGTTCAGGGTTGAAGGTTCAACGCTTTGATGGTCGTTATCGTCACATTTTTCTGAAGTACATTTGGATTCGTGTTCAAGTCGTCGCTGAAAAGATTGTGTCGACGAAACAATAACTTGAAGAACTTCCTGAAGCAGAAGATCTTCATGAGAGAAGTTTAAACTCATGATGGACCAGAACCTTCAGGAACGACTTCAAAGCACTGAATTAATATTTATCTGTAATGATTGGTTTGAATGTTTCAGAACAACTTGAATCAAACATTAAAGTTCATATATTACTACATAGAAGCGACTAAAGTACTAGTACTGCTGTCATTTGTATATTTGTCTCTGAACCGGCTTCGTATTTCTTAAAAAAATACTTTTTATAATGAAGACGAGCTTGTAGTAAAAACATACTGTTGTTAATACATTTCTTCTCTAGTACATGAACAAAGTATTTTCTTGAACTGAAGTTTTATGAATATTTATGATATATTCAACTCTTCATCTCAAACTGTAAATATTTAAAGTTACATGAAGTTTTGAAAAAGTATCAAGAACTTAAGTTTTCAATTCTAAACATTCAACCTGCAGATTTATATAAAACACTTTATTAATGATTATAAATTATATTTGGAAAATAAAATAAATATGTGTCGATGTCAGCAAATTAATAAACTGTTAACAAGGAAGGAAGGAAGGATGGAAGGAAGGAAGGATGGAAGGAAGGAAGGATGGAAGGATGGAAGGATGGAAAGATGGAAGGATGGAAGGATGGAAGGATGGAAGGAATGAAGGAATGAAGGAAGGATGGAAGGAAGAAAGGAAGGAAGGATGGAAGGATGGAAGAATGGAAGGATGGAAGGATGGAAGGATGGAAGGAATGAAGGAAGGAAGGAAGGATTGAAGGATGGAAGGAATGAAGGAAGGAAGGAAGGATGGAAGGAAGGATGGAAGGAATGAAGGAAGGAAGGATGCAAGGATGGAAGGAAGGATGGAAGGAATGAAGAAAGGAAGGAAGGATTGAAGGATGGAAGGAAGAAAGGAAGAAAGGAAAGAAGGATGGAAGGATGGAAGGAAGGAAGGATGGAAGGATGGAAGGATGGAAGGATGGATGGATGGAAGGAATGAAGGAAGGATGGTAGGATGGAAGGATGGAAGGAAGGATGGAAGGAAGGAAGGATGGAAGGATGGAAGGATGGAAGGAAGGAAGGAAGGATGGAAGGAAGGAAGGAAGGATGGAAGGAAGAAAGGAAGGAAGGATGGAAGGAAGGAAGGAAGGAAGGGTGGAAGGAAGAAAGGAAGGAAGGAAGGATGGAAGGAAGGAAGGAAGGAAGCAAGGACGGAGGGAGGGAGGGAGGGAGGGAGGGAGGGAGGGAGGGAGGGAGGGAGGGAGGGAGGGAGGGAGGGAGGGAGGGATGGATAGATCGATCTGGTGAAGAACCAGAATTTTAAAATGATCCTGAAAGAAACTGGCAGCCAGTGAAGAGTTTGAAGGAGAAATGTGAGTTCTTCTACTAGAGCGGCTCAGAATTCTGGCTGCAGAGTTTAGTATGAACTGCAGGCGAAACACATCCTTCTGGTTTAGACACTAAATAAACTGTTACAATAGTGTAAACGACACAAACACATGGATTAAAAGATACAGATCATGTTGTTAAAAATAATACATTTTTATTTTCTTCTACTGAGACAGTTTAGTGTTGAGTGCAGATGGTCATGTGACCTCTACTGTGATGGAGGCGTCGACACTTACGTTATGAACTTCTCCCACAGTTTGACAAATGACAGTTTGTGTTTCGGGCCAAAGAAGGAAAGATATTTATGGAGAGATAAGAAGTTTTTCACTGCCAACGAAAACACACTCGCGGGAGAACAAACTGTTCCATTAAATACCTGAGAGAAGAAGAAGTTCTTCCTGCGTTGACTCGTGTTTACGAAGATGAGTCTCACAGACTCGTACCGTTGAACACGAGGACAAACTTGACATGAAGTACAAAAATCTCCCAATAAACTTCTGAGAATAAGTCAAACTTTCAAACTAATGACAAAACAACAAAAAACCGAAGGTTTAAATATATTTTAACCTTTTATTTGCAGCTTAAAAATGTGTTTTGCTAATGCGTTAGCATAATACTAAGTTAGCTAGCAACGAGCATCACGTGAGGACTTGAACCCATGACTATTGTTAGATTAAAAATGATTATACACTATACGTATACGCCATACTTAAATGAATGCTAAAAGATAATCAAAATATAAAGTATAAATTACTCGCTTCATCTAAGAGCTTAAACATCAACATTTCACTCAGACTGACACACTGTCTCAAGACAAGCTTGGAACAGACGTAGAGACATGACACCGGTTATTTAAACGTCTGTTTGTCTGCCTTTTCACATCTTGGTTCGTGGATCGGGGGGTAGGGGGGGCGAGGAGACAGAAACCCTCACCCAAGAACATTTGAATGATTAGAAAAGGAAACAAATTAGGAAGATCGTGATCGTGGCACAGGAAGCTTGAAGGAACCAATAGGGCGATAGGGGGAGGACCTCTCGGCCCGGAAATTTGCCTTAAATATCGCGATGTTTCTACAGTTCGAGATCATTTCTCCCGGGACTATTGATTTGTAAAGTCGATGGCAGAAAGCGCGTACGATCGATCGTAAAGCTTGTATTTTGTTTGACTTGAAGCGGCGAATAAACGACCCTGCAGTGACCATTTATCTCCACAAAGCGAGGTATTAAGACCCGGAAGTGACGACGTGTTGGAGCGACCGGAGCGGACTCTTCTTTTTCCGTTTTACCGTGTGACACCAAAGATGACTCTTATTTATATCGACTAGAATAAAGACAGAATATTTCCGTATAAATTGTTGTGTAGCAGGAACACACTGTTGAGAGTGTTGTGTAGCAGGAACACACTGTTGAGAGTGTTGTGTAGCAGGAACACACTGTTGAGAGTGTTGTGTAGCAGGAACACACTGTTTAGAGTGTTGTGTAGCAGGAAGACACTGTTGAGAGTGTTGTGTAGCAGGAAGACACTGTTGAGAGTGTTGTGTAGCAGGAACACACTGTTGAGAGTGTTGTGTAGCAGGAACACACTGTTGAGAGTGTTGTGTAGCAGGAACACACTGTTGAGAGTGTTGTGTAGCAGGAACACACTGTTTAGAGTGTTGTGTAGCAGGAACACACTGTTGAGAGTGTTGTGTAGCAGGAACACACTGTTGAGAGTGTTGTGTAGCAGGAACACACTGTTGAGAGTGTTGTGTAGCAGGAACACACTGTTTAGAGTGTTGTGTAGCAGGAAGACACTGTTTAGAGTGTTGTGTAGCAGGAACACACTGAGTTTAGAACACTAGAGTGTTGTGTAGCAGGAACACACTGTTTAGAGTGTTGTGTAGCAGGAACACACTGTTTAGAGTGTTGTGTAGCAGGAACACACTGTTGAGAGTGTTGTGTAGCAGGAACACACTGTTGAGAGTGTTGTGTAGCAGGAACACACTGTTTAGAGTGTTGTGTAGCAGGAACACACTGTTGAGAGTGTTGTGTAGCAGGAACACACTGTTGAGAGTGTTGTGTAGCAGGAACACACTGTTGAGAGTGTTGTGTAGCAGGAACACACTGTTTAGAGTGTTGTGTAGCAGGAACACACTGTTGAGATTGTTGTGTAGCAGGAACACACTGTTGAGAGTGTTGTGTAGCAGGAACACACGGCATGACTCTGAGCCTCGACACACACAACGACAGATTTCTGTCTCCGAGTGATGATGTCACTGTCTCCGAGTGATGATGTCACTGTCTCCGAGTGATGATGTCACTGTCTCCGAGTGATGATGTCACTGTCTCCGAGTGATGATGTCACTGTCTCCGAGTGATGATGTCACTGTCTCCGAGTGATGATGTCACTGTCTCCGAGTGATGATGTCACTGTCTCTGAGTGATGATGTCACTGTCTCCGAGTGATGATGTCACTGTCTCCGAGTGATGATGTCACTGTCTCCGAGTGATGATGTCACTGTCTCTGAGTGATGATGTCACTGTCTCTGAGTGATGATGTCACTGTCTCCGAGTGATGATGTCACTGTCTCCGAGTGATGATGTCACTGTCTCCGAGTGATGATGTCACTGTCTCCGAGTGATGATGTCACTGTCTCCGAGTGATGATGTCACTGTCTCCGAGTGATGACGTCACTGTCTCCGAGTGATGATGTCACTGTCTCCGAGTGATGATGTCACTGTCTCCGAGTGATGATGTCACTGTCTCCGAGTGATGATGTCACTGTCTCCGAGTGATGATGTCACTGTCTCTGAGTGATGATGTCACTGTCTCCGAGTGATGATGTCACTGTCTCCGAGTGATGATGTCACTGTCTCCGAGTGATGATGTCACTGTCTCCGAGTGATGATGTCACTGTCTCCGAGTGATGATGTCACTGTCTCAGAGTGATGATGTCACTGTCTCTGAGTGATGATGTCACTGTCTCCGGAGTGATGATGTCACTGTCTCCGAAGTGATGATGTCACTGTCTCCAAGTGATGATGTCACTGTCTCCGAGTGATGATGTCACTGTCTCAGAGTGATGATGTCACTGTCTCTGAGTGATGATGTCACTGTCTCTGAGTGATGATGTCACTGTCTCTGAGTGATGATGTCACTGTCTCCGAGTGATGATGTCACTGTCTCCGAGTGATGATGTCACTGTCTCTGAGTGATGATGTCACTGTCTCCGAGTGATGATGTCACTGTCTCCGAGTGATGATGTCACTGTCTCCGAGTGATGATGTCACTGTCTCCGAGTGATGATGTCACTGTCTCCGAGTGATGATGTCACTGTCTCTGAGTGATGATGTCACTGTCTCCGAGTGATGATGTCACGTCTGTTCAGTGTTGAGATGCTAACAGTTGAAATGAACCAAACACAACCAAACAAACTTCTGAAAAAAAATTCTAATTTACAAACTGATCACAAGACAAAATAAAGCCAAAGGTTTACGTTTATTTTAAGCTTTTAATTGCAATTTAAAATGTGTTCTGCTAACGTGTTAGCATAATGCTAAGTTTGTTTGCTAACAAGCTAGGCAAGCATAGTTAGCATCACGTGAGGACTTGAACCAATGATTTACTTACAGATTTCAATACAATCATAATAAACACAGAATATTTCAGTATACATTCATTTAAACAAACAACTTTATGTGTTTGTTTTGTTTGTAAAATACAAAACTGTCTTTAGAGGATTTAACGACTTCAGGGTCAGACGTGATGCGTCGACCGTAACACCTTCAGCATGTGCTGACAGGAAGTGACTCACATCAAAGTATTTCTCTAATCATTTCACACTTGAACCGACTCGAAGGATGTTTAATATTCGACGATGTTATCTTCGTCCGCCCCGAGTCGACGCCGCCGTGATTGGACGGCGTGAAGTGATTGACAGACAAAACGCTCTGGATCTAATAAAGTTGGAACAACATCATGGTTCAAGTATGTGGAAATAAAGATTCTACACGAGTCACATTCTTGGCAACGAGTCTTCAAACACTCGACAGATCGAGTCACAGACTGAAGCTCAGCAGACCAGCGGTTGAAGTTAATAGTTTATTATAATAAAAGTTAGTTAATGAGAATGTTTAATTTGAAATGTTGATAAAGTTTGATTTGAAATGTTTCAATATAGACACACAGTTGAAGGTCGGATGGATGAACACAAACAAATGTACAAATTGAAATTCTTACACTTATTCTAAATACAATATTTGCCACATGTAGTTTTTTTTTTAATGATACATTATTTTAATTTTATTGTGTTTCTGCATTTTCTCTTATTCAGTGTAGGTCAATTAATTGTGGTTAATTATTATTTAATGAACAATTTAAAAAACGTTTTTCTCACATTTTAAAATATTATAAAACATAATAATAATCAATAATCTTCTTTTTTAATTATTTAAAAAACCAAAATGAAACATATTTCTTACAGTTAAATGTAGCAACATGTAATAATATATAGATTATATCAGTAATATATAGTTTTATGTTGTTATGATTATTCCTTGATGTCGTTTTAACCTCATTTTGAGTCAAACTTAACCATATTTGTCTATTTTTCAACAACAAACAACCAATTTTTTTCATTACTGGTTGATTAACATCAGTGTGTAACATGCTACATGTATTTATTGTATTGTGTATTTGATATATTTGAGGTAAAGTGAATGAAACTGTGAGAAACAAGAATGTTCCTCTGGCTTCTCTCCTCGTAATGGATCTGAACGTTGGACACGATCACGACGTTCATCTTCAGAATGACAGGAAGTTTCTCTGCTGCTGTTCCTCAGGATCATCTGGTCATTAGTGAAGTATTTGCGAATCCAAAACCACACAAGCAGGAATTCTCCAGCTCCAGAACATCTTCATCTCGGCTCCAAGTCGCCTTCGCTCCGAGGTTTACGGCCAGTTTTCTTTGGCTGCGTCGCCTCTTCGTTCTCAAACCAAACAGTGGATGTTCTCCATCAGGCAGGTTCTCGTCCCGAGGACTGTGGAAAAAACCTCCAGATCGTTTTCCAATTAGTTTCCGTGCGGAATGTTCGGTCCTGACGTCGACCGGAGGTTCCTCTGCTGGAAGCTGATTGTTGGGTTGTTGTTTGAAGAGTCGGGGGTTCGCGGCGCTCCAGACCCGACGCTCAGGAAAAAGGCCTCAGTTTGCAGCGCGAAGCCAAACCTCAGTAGATTCCTGATGAAGGAAAGAATGCGACCGAGGAAACCACGTTCTCTAATTTTCATTTCTTTAACCTCCATGAAAACATGAGTTCATATGGACTCAGCACTTCATCCACGTCTGGAGCAGAAGTGTGGAGTGAAGCAGCTTCTGTTGTGCGACGCTAACACAACATGTAGGTCATGAGCTGCTGCAGACGACACTTGGATCTCAACCCTCAACCCTCTGATGATTCCTCCTGAGGGACGACACACACTTTTGTTCGACTCTGGAATGTTTGATAAATCAGGACAAAACTCATTCAAACATGTGAAAATGTCAACAACTTCTTGTTGACTTAAAGAGTGACACGAGAACAAACATGTTAAGGTAAAAGTAAACACAATTAAGTTACACAAATTGTTTTTGCTGCTTTATGACTTTTTTTTCTCTATTTTTGATTGGGTTTTAAAACAGTTAAAAATAGTCTCTTCAATTATCAACACAAGAAAATATATATAGTTTTTTTGGCCACAAATATCGTATTTTGTGTCAATTCATTATTTTTATAACTATGGGAATGTCTTCACTTTAACACAAACTTACTTTGTAGATTGAAGGGTTTTTTGAAGAAAATCAGAAGGACCAAGACAAGTACCTTGTGGATCTTCTTAACAACAATAAAAAGAGGTTGACGTGACACATACATGTTTGAACACACACCCACACACACACGTTAACACTAACTTACACACACACCTACACAGAAGCCTCAGTGTTTTCAAAGCTCTTAAAAGTCACTTGTTTGATTCATTGTGGAGGTTCTACAGGTGATAACATTCCTGAACATTCCAGGCGCCTTAACTTCCTCTGTAGGAGTGTGTGTGTGTGTGTGTGTGTGTGTGTGTGTGTGTGTGTGTGTGTGTGTGTGTGTGTGTGTGTGTGTGTGTGTGTGTGCGTGTGTTGCTCAACAGTTTAAGGTAGAGATTCAAACCCACGATCATGATGAAAGGTTTGATTCTTGAACAGATGAAGTAGAAACGAGGATGAATCTCTGTCCTCAGGTGCCCTCAGTCGAGGTCCAGCAAGAATGTTCCTCTGAGGCTGTAAATATTTGCACTTGTTTCTCCTGATGATTTGTTCCTTCCTCCTGTTTGTCTGTCATCGCCACGGTAACCAGAAGCTCCCACTCTCACTCCACCTCACCTTTGTGTCCTTATATACAGTCTCACTCTATTGTGTCCTTTATACAGTCTCACTCATCTCACTTTCTTGTCCTCTTACAGTCTCACTCCATCTCACCTTTGTGTCCTTATATACAGTCTCACTCCATCTCACTTTCTTGTCCTCTTACAGTCTCACTCCATATCACCTTTGTGTCCTTATATACAGTCTCACTCCATCTCACTCTTGTGTCCTTATATACAGTCTCACTCATCTCACTTTCTTGTCCTCTTACAGTCTCACTCCATCTCACCTTTGTGTCCTTGTATACAGTCTCACTCATCTCACTTTCTTGTCCTCTTACAGTCTCAGTCCATCTCACCTTTGTGTCCTTGTATACAGTCTCACTCCATCTCACCTTTGTGTCCTTGTATACAGTCTCACTCAATCTCACTTTCTTGTCCTCTTACAGTCTCACTCCATCTCACCTTTGTGTCCTTATATACAGTCTCACTCCATCTCACTTTCTTGTCCTCTTACAGTCTCACTCCATCTCACCTTTGTGTCCTTGTATACAGTCTCACTCCATCTCACCTCTGTGTCCTTGTATACAGTCTCACTCCATCTCACCTTTGTGTCCTTATACAGTCTCACTCTATCTCACTCTTGTGTCCTTATACAGCCTCACTCCATCTCACTTTCTTGTCCTTATACAGTCTCACTCCATCTCACCTTTGTGTCCTTGTATACAGTCTCACTCTATCTCACTCTTGTGTCCTTATACAGCCTCACTCCATCTCACTTTCTTGTCCTTATACAGTCTCACTCCATCTCACCTTTGTGTCCTTGTATACAGTCTCACTCTATCTCACTCTTGTGTCCTTATACAGCCTCACTCCATCTCACTTTCTTGTCCTCTTAGAGTCTCACTCCATCTCACCTTTGTGTCCTTATATACAGTCTCACTCCATCTCACTTTCTTGTCCTCTTACAGTCTCACTCCATCTCACTTTCTTGTCCTCTTAGAGTCTCACTCCATCTCACCTTTGTGTCCTTGTATACAGTCTCACTCCATCTCACCTTTGTGTCCTTATACAGTCTCACTCCATCTCACTTTCTTGTCCTTATACAGTCTCACTCCATCTCACTCTCGTGTCCTTATACAGTCTCACTCCATCGTACTCTTGTGTCCTTATACAGTCTCACTCTAACTCACCTTTGTGTCCTTATACAGTCTCACTCCATCTCACCTTTGTGTCCTTATATACAGTCTCACTCCATCTCACTTTCTTGTCCTCTTACAGTCTCACTCCATCTCACCTTTGTGTCCTTGTATACAGTCTCACTCCATCTCACTTTCTTGTCCTCTTACAGTCTCACTCCATCTCACCTTTGTGTCCTTGTATACAGTCTCACTCATCTCACTTTCTTGTCCTCTTACAGTCTCACTCCATCTCACCTTTGTGTCCTTGTATACAGTCTCACTCCATCTCACCTCTGTGTCCTTGTATACAGTCTCACTCCATCTCACTTTCTTGTCCTCTTACAGTCTCACTCCATCTCACCTTTGTGTCCTTATATACAGTCTCACTCCATCTCACTTTCTTGTCCTCTTACAGTCTCACTCCATCTCACCTTTTGTCCTTGTATACAGTCTCACTCCATCTCACCTTTGTGTCCTTGTATACAGTCTCACTCCATCTCACCTTTGTGTCCTTATACAGTCTCACTCCATCTCACTCTTGTGTCCTTATACAGTCTCACTCCATCTCACTTTCTTGTCCTTATACAGTCTCACTCCATCTCACCTTTGTGTCCTTATATACAGTCTCACTCTATCTCACTCTTGTGTCCTTATACAGCCTCACTCCATCTCACTTTCTTGTCCTCTTAGAGTCTCACTCCATCTCACCTTTGTGTCCTTATATACAGTCTCACTCCATCTCACTTTCTTGTCCTCTTACAGTCTCACTCCATCTCACTTTCTTGTCCTCTTAGAGTCTCACTCATCTCACTTTCTTGTCCTTATACAGTCTCACTCCATCTCACTTTCTTGTCCTTATACAGTCTCACTCCATCTCACTTTCTTGTCCTTATACAGTCTCACTCCATCTCACTCTCGTGTCCTTATACAGTCTCACTCTAACTCACCTTTGTGTCCTTATACAGTCTCACTCTAACTCACCTTTTGTGTCCTTTTATACAGTCTCACTCTATCTCACCTTTGTGTCCTTATACAGTCTCACTCTATCTCACTCTCGTGTCCTTATACAGTCTCACTCTAACTCACCTTTGTGTCCTTATACAGTCTCACTCTAACTCACCTTTGTGTCCTTGTATACAGTCTCACTCTATCTCACCTTTGTGTCCTTATACAGTCTCACTCTATCTCACTCTTGTGTCCTTCTACAGCCTCACTCCATCTTGTGTACACACACACTTGTGTGTCTTCACTGATCCACACACAACATTTCAGTTTCTGTCACAAACAGTCTGAGCTCTTTTCAATCATGATTTTCTGGAGGTAATAACTCTGAACGTGGTTCATCTGCTGGTGACGTGATGTTAGCGACGTCTCAATAATCTGGAACCAAACTAAACTATGATGAAAGTCCAGGACCTCGTGATCACAGAAATGTTTATCTTCACGGAGAGAATAATACTTTGTTAATCCCCCAGAAGACAAGTTTGCTTTTCAGGGTCACGTCTCGTTTCAGGGTCGACGAGAGAAAACACTCGTAATGTTGATAAAAATGAGATTTTCTTCACTCGAGTCAAAGAGTTGTTGGTTTGAAGGATCTGATGTTCCTTTTCCAGGATTCAGGTTAACAAGTCAATGTAGAGACTAGTAAACTGGACAGAGACTAAAGTTGACTTGGTTGTTACTGACCTGGAAGGCGAGTTAACTTGGATCCTTTCATTGTGAAGATTCATCTCTGACTTGACTCATAGTTTTCTGTGGCACGACACTTGAGTAGGAACCTGTTGTTGACTTGGCAGTGTTTGTGGTTGACTTGGAAGAAGCTGTACTTGACTTGGTAACTTCGATTGTTGACTTGGTAACATTAGTTTTAGACTTTGTTACATTGATGTTGACTTGGTAACATGGATCGTTGTCTTGGTAACATTAGTTGTTGACTTGGTAACATCGATTGTTGACTTGGTAACTTTAGTTGTTGACTTTGTTACATTGATGTTGACTTGGTAACATTAGTTGTTGACTTGGTAACATCGATTGTTGACTTGGTAACTTTAGTTGTTGACTTTGTTACATTGATGTTGACTTGGTAACATCGATGGTTGACTTGGTAACATCGATTGTTGACTTGGTAACTTTAGTTGTTGACTTGGTAACATTAGTTGTAGACTTTGTTACATTGATGTTGACTTGATAACATCGATCGTTGACTTGGTAACATCGATGGTTGACTTGGTAACATTAGTTGTTGACTTTGTTACATTGATGTTGACTTGGTAACATCGATGGTTAACTTGGTAACATTAGTTGTTGACTTTGTTACATTGATGTTGACTTGATAACATCGATGGTTGACTTGGTAACATTAGTTGTTGACTTTGTTACATTGATGTTGACTTGGTAACTTCGATCGTTGACTTGGTAACATCGATTGTTGACTTGGTAACATTAGTTTTAGACTTTGTTACATTGATGTTGACTTGGTAACATGGATCGTTGTCTTGATAACATTAGTTGTTGACTTGGTCACATTCGATTGTTGACTTGGTAACTTTAGTTGTTGACTTTGTTACATTGATGTTGACTTAGTAACATGGATCGTTGACTTGGTAACATCGATGGTTGACTTGGTAACATTAGTTGTTGACTTGGTAACATTAGTTGTAGACTTTGTTACATTGATGTTGACTTGATAACATCGATCGTTGACTTGGTAACATCGATTGTTGACTTGGTAACTTTAGTTGTTGACTTTGTTACATTGATGTTGACTTGGTAACATGGATCGTTGACTTGATAACATCGATTGTTGACTTGGTAACTTTAGTTGTTGACTTGGTAACATTAGTTGTAGACTTTGTTACATTGATGTTGACTTGATAACATCGATCGTTGACTTGGTAACATCGATGGTTGACTTGGTAACATTAGTTGTTGACTTTGTTACATTGATGTTGACTTGATAACATCGATCGTTGACTTGGTAACATCGATGGTTGACTTGGTAACATTAGTTGTTGACTTTGTTACATTGATGTTGACTTGGTAACATCGATTGTTGACTTGGTAACATTAGTTGTTGACTTTGTTACATTGATGTTGACTTGGTAACATGGATCGTTGACTTGATAACATTAGTTGTTGACTTGGTAACATCGATTGTTGACTTGGTAACTTTAGTTGTTGACTTTTTTACATTGATGTTGACTTGGTAACATCGATCGTTGACTTGGTAACATCGATTGTTGACTTGGTAACTTTAGTTGTTGACTTGGTAACATTAGTTGTTGACTTTGTTACATTGATGTTGACTTGATAACATCGATCGTTGACTTGGTAACATCGATGGTTGACTTGGTAACATTAGTTGTTGACTTTGTTACATTGATGTTGACTTGGTAACATTAGTTGTTGACTTTGTTACATTGATGTTGACTTGGTAACATGGATCGTTGACTTGATAACATTAGTTGTTGACTTGGTAACATCGATTGTTGACTTGGTAACTTTAGTTGTTGACTTTGTTACATTGATGTTGACTTGATAACATCGATCGTTGACTTGGTAACATCGATCGTTGACTTGGTAACATCGATGGTTGACTTGGTAACTTTAGTTGTTGACTTTGTTACATTGATGTTGACTTGGTAACATGGATCGTTGACTTGGTAACATCGATGGTTGACTTGGTAACATCGATTGTTGACTTGGTAACTTTAGTTGTTGACTTGGTAACATTAGTTGTAGACTTTGTTACATTGATGTTGACTTGATAACATCGATCGTTGACTTGGTAACATCGATGGTTGACTTGGTAACATTAGTTTTAGACTTTGTTACATTGATGTTGACTTGGTAACATGGATCGTTGTCTTGATAACATTAGTTGTTGTCTTGGTAACATCGATTGTTGACTTGGTAACATTAGTTGTTGACTTTGTTACATTGATGTTGACTTGGTAACATGGATCGTTGACTCGGTAACATTAGTTGTTGACTTGGTAACATAGATAGTTGACTTTGTAACATCAGTTGTAGACTTTGTTACATTGATGTTGACTTGGTAACATGGATTGTTGTTGACTCGGATGTAGTTGACATTAACCTCATTAACTTCTTCACTTGGAAGACATGTTTCTGACTTTTGTTTTTTCCATTGAATCATAAATCCTCCTCCATATGAAGGTCGTATGATTTTGACTCGTCACGACACGTAGACTCGAGGAAATATCTTTTCTCGTCTGAACTGAACAACAATCATGTGACACCTGCGAGTGATTGACAGCTAATGAAGTGATAAAACATGACGACGTGACGCGTGTCGAGCCGGAGTGAGTCCAGGTCACCCTCCACCCTCATCTCCATCAGTTCTCATTCTTCATTCTGTTTTTCTTCAGTCGTTTTTTCTTCTTTTCTTCCGCCGCCGCCAAAGTGCGATGACATCACGAGGAGACATCGGAGCTGATCTCCATGAGTTCCCCACGAGGCCCTGCAGGAGAACCAGGAGCTGCGGATCTGAGCTGGAGTTCGTCTGCAGGACGACGAGTGGAAAACAGAAGGATGGATCAGAAGCTGCACGGGGAAGGAAAAAAAAACGAGGAACATTCCTGGAGTTCTTTGGTGGCTCAGGTCCAGTCCTGGTGACAGCGGGTCGCGCTGGAACGTTCTCCTGTTTGAAGTTTGGATCAAACATCAGATTAATCGGTCAGAAGGAAAACTTGTGATCCAAGAGCAGCAAATCCTCGACGGCACCTGAGAGAAGATCCACAGAAACGTTCACAGGCTTCGACTCGTCATCGCTTTCATGACATTCCTGATTCAAAACTTCACGCTCGGAGAAAATCAACTCGACTCGAGCTGAGACGCAGTTTTACTGACGGAGTCATGATCATGAAATGAAGATGAAATAAACATGAAGGAAAAAAACAACGATAAACAAATACTATTGAGGAAAAAAGATGTGTATCCTAAAATAATGTAGTATTTTATACAATATAAAATGGTAATATCTTCATCTTAATATAAAACATCAAACATGCTGCCGTCACTCAACGATGACAAAACTTTATTGACACGATATTGACAAGTTTTCTTTATAGTAACGTGCAGGTGATAGTTTCAAGAAAACTTTATTGACACATGTTGTCAATAAATGTTGTGTTTTCTTTATCTGGACAAACATTTATTGACACAATATGTTGGAACATAGCCAGTGATATTAGCAATGTTTACTTGATATAGTTTCAATTTAAATCACATTTTAAGGTAAAACAAACAAACATAAATGTAGCATCTTCTAATGAACACATAAAAAATACTTATTGCTGCTTAAAATATGCTCAAGTTTAGCACTTTGGAACTAAGTATATATTTGGGCACAATCAGATGTTGGAACTGGACAAGGCAGCCATATTAACACTTGATGATAAGAGCTTGAAAATGTGTGTTTAGTCGATAAAGTGCAGATTATTTAAATGCGTCATGGAGACTTAAGAACTCATGCTCTCTCTCCCATCATCATCAAACTTCTAATTCAGTTTGTTGAGGAACAGGAGACGTAAAGTCTGAATCACAGTGATCACAGAGAGTGACGTGGAGTGATCACAGAGTGTGACGTGGAGTGATCACAGAGAGTGACGTGGAGTGATCTCAGAGTGTGACGTGGAGTGATCACAGAGAGTGACGTGGAGTGATCACAGAGTGTGACGTGGAGTGATCACAGAGTGTGACGTGGAGTGATCACAGAGTGTGACGGGAGATCACAGAGTGTGACGTGGAGTGATCACAGAGTGTGACGTGGAGTGATCACAGAGAGTGACGTGGAGTGATCACAGAGAGTGACGTGGAGTGATCACAGAGTGTGACGTGGAGTGATCACAGAGTGTGACGTGGAGTGATCACAGAGTGTGACGTGGAGTGATCACAGAGTGATGGTGGAGTGATCACAGAGAGTGACGTGGAGTGATCACAGAGTGTGACGTGGAGTGATCACAGAGTGTGACGTGGAGTGATCACAGAGTGTGACGTGGAGTGATCACAGAGTGTGACGTGGAATGATCACAGAGAGTGACGTGGAGTGATCACAGAGAGTGACGTGGAGTGATCACAGAGAGTGACGTGGAGTGATCACAGAGAGTGACGTGGAGTGATCACAGAGAGTGATGTGGAGTGATCACAGAGTGTGACGTGGAGTGATCACAGAGTGTGACGTGGAGTGATCACAGAGAGTGACGTGGAGTGATCACAGAGTGTGACGTGGAGTGATCACAGAGTGTGACGTGGAGTGATCACAGAGTGTGACGTGGAGTGATTACAGAGAGTGACGTGGAGTGATCACAGAGTGTGACGTGGAGTGATCACAGAGTGTGACGTGGAGTGATCTCAGAGTGTGACGTGGAGTGATTACAGAGAGTGATCACAGAGTGTGACGTGGAGTGATCTCAGAGTGTGACGTGGAGTGATCACAGAGAGTGACGTGGAGTGATCACAGAGTGTGACGTGGAGTGATCACAGAGTGTGACGTGGAGTGATCACAGAGCGTGACGTGGAGTGATCACAGAGTGTGAGACGTGGAGTGATCACAGAGTGTGACGTGGAGTGATCACAGAGTGTGACGTGGAAAGTGATCACAAAGAGTGACATGGAGTGATCACAGAGTGTGACGTGGAGTGATCATGGAGTGTGACGTGGAGTGATCTCAGAGTGTGACGTGGAGTGATCACAGAGAGTGACGTGGAGTGATCATAGAGAGTGACGTGGAGTGATCCCAGAGTGTGAAGTGGAGTGATCACAGAGAGTGACGTGGAGTGATCACAGAGTGTGAAGTGGAGTGATCACAGAGAGTGACGTGGAGTGATCACAGAGCGTGACGCGGAGTGATCACAGAGTGTGAAGTGGAGTGATCACAGAGAGTGACGTGGAGTGATCACAGAGCGTGACGTGACCCGGAGTGATCACAGAGAGGTGACGTGGAGTGATCACAGAGATGTGTGACGTGGAGTGATCACAGAGAGTGATGTGGAGTGATCACAGAGAGTGACGTGGAGTGATCACAGAGCGTGACGTGGAGTGATCACAGAGAGTGATGTGGAGTGATCACAGAGAGTGACGTGGAGTGATCACAGAGAGTGACGTGGAGTGATCACAGAGAGTGAGAGCGTGACGAGTGATCACAGAGAGTGACGTGGAGTGATCACAGAGCGTGACGTGGAGTGATCACAGAGCGTGACGTGGAGTGATCACAGAGTGTGAAGTGGAGTGATCACAGAGCGTGACGCGGAGTGATCACAGAGTGTGAAGTGGAGTGATCACAGAGTGTGAAGTGGAGTGATCACAGAGTGTGAAGTGGAGTGATCACAGAGAGTGACGTGGAGTGATCACAGAGTGTGACGTGGAGTGATCACAGAGAGTGACGTGGAGTGATCACAGAGTGTGAAGTGGAGTGATCACAGAGAGTGACGTGGAGTGATCACAGAGCGTGACGTGGAGTGATCACAGAGTGTGACGTGGAGTGATCACAGAGTGTGACGTGGAGTGATCACAGAGAGTGACATGGAGTGATCACAGAGTGTGACGTGGAGTGATCACAGAGTGTGACGTGGAGTGATCACAGAGTGTGACGTGGAGTGATCACGGAGTGTGACGTGAAGTGATCACAAAGAGTGACATGGAGTGATCACAGAGTCTGACGTGGAGTGATCACAGAGTGTGACGTGGAGTGATCATGGAGTGTGACGTGGAGTGATCATGGAGTGTGACGTGAAGTGATCACAAAGAGTGACATGGAGTGATCACAGAGAGTGACGTGGAGTGATCATGGAGAGTGACGTGGAGTGATCATGGAGTGTGACGTGGAGTGATCACAGAGAGTGACGTGAAGTGATCACAAAGAGTGACATGGAGTGATCACAGAGTGTGACGTGGAGTGATCACAGAGTGTGACGTGGAGTGATCACAGAGTGTGACGTGGAGTGATCATGGAGTGTGACGTGAAGTGATCACAAAGAGTGACATGGAGTGATCACAGAGTGTGACGTGGAGTGATCATGGAGAGTGACGTGGAGTGATCATGGAGTGTGACGTGGAGTGATCACAGAGAGTGACGTGGAGTGATCACACAGAGTGATCACAGAGTGTGACGTGGAGTGATCACAGAGAGTGACGTGGAGTGATCACACAGAGTGATCACAGAGTGTGACGTGGAGTGATCACAGAGAGTGACGTGGAGTGATCACACAGAGTGATCATGGAGTGTGACGTGGAGTGATCATGGAGTGTGACGTGGAGTGATCATGGAGTGTGACGTGGAGTGATCACAGAGAGTGACGTGGAGTGATCACAGAGTAGTGGACGTGAAGTGATCTCAGAGTGTGACGTGGAGTGATCACAGAGGACGTGGAGTGATCACAGAGAGTGGACGTGGAGTGATCACAGAGTGTGACGTGGAGTGATCACAGAGTGTGACGTGGAGTGATCACAGAGTGTGACGTGGGAGTGATCGTGAGAGTGTGACGTGGAGTGATCACAGAGAGTGACGTGGAGTGATCACAGAGTGTGACGTGGAGTGATCACAGAGAGTGACGTGGAGTGATCACACAGAGTGATCACAGAGTGTGACGTGGAGTGATCACAGAGAGTGACGTGGAGTGATCACGAGTGACGAGAGTGATCACAGAGTAGTGACGTGGGAAGTGATCACAGAGTGTGACGTGGAGTGATCACAGAGAGTGATCACAGAGTGTGACGTGGAGTGATCATGGAGTGTGACGTGGAGTGATCATGGAGTGTGACGTGGAGTGATCACAGAGAGTGATCACAGAGTGTGACGCTTCCTCGTCCTACGAGTCTTCAAACAGGAGCCACAGTGTGTCTCAGGAATTTCCTTTCATCTGGAAGTGATACTTGTTTCCTCCAGACTTTGCAGCTTCTTTCCATCATAAAACCACAGACGACTTGTTTCCTGGCGTCAGTGTTAGGATTGAGCAGGTAGATCTGGAACACTTGACCGTCAGAGACAACAAGTGATTTAGGAAACGTTGGATTTATCACCAACAGATGTTGTCAGTGTTTACGAGGCCGAGACTCTTTAAACTGTCAAAGCAGCCTCAGGTGTCTGTCGGGAGGAAACATGATCCTGAGCCGACGAAGAGGAAACCATGGATGTGTTTCCATCCGAACCTGGAAAACAATTAGGAAAGATTTAGACGTCGGCATAGAACAGAAGGTTAAGGTTTATTACGGTTAAAAATATTCTCTGAAACGAAGAAACTAATTCAAGTCACATTTTTATATATTTTTAATGTCTTTAATTAGAGGTCATTTATTGACAAAAACAAGTTTCCTCACCTCTGCTACTTTCATGGCTTTTAGCATGTCACGCTAACACATGCTAACACATGCTAATGGAGTGATAAATAAAAGTAGCTGGTTCAACATCTATGATTAAGTTGATTATGATATTGTTTAAATCTCTTTGTGTTTGTTGTCAACATTTCCTCAGTTTGATATGAAAAGTTCAAGAATCAAAGTCTCGACCAGAAGAGTTTGGGATCACGAGGGAAGCTAGCAGCGCTACATGCTAACTTCAGGAACAACAGGAATTTGACTAAAAACCTTCATGATCGAGGAGATAAGAATCTTAGATCAACTGATCTTCAGGGAAAACAATGTTTCAACCTTTAAATTAAAATGAATCTTTACAGTGTCACATGATCAATTCAACACAATTTCTCTGTGTGTAATCAATTCCTTAAAAAATGGCAAAATACTTGTATGGTTGAGTTTTAAAATGTGAAACTTCATTTCATGTTATTGTCTTTATCATAGTCTCAAGAAACTATGTTCCATAATATACTGCAGCAGTTGAAGAATTCAATAACTGTGTCTCGTTCTGGCAACATCTGAGGTTCTTAACAATTGGGAGAAAACTTATCACGTTTGTTCTCAATTCTTGTCATATATTCTTCATTTGGAGTCAGTGTTTGAAGGTGTTTCTCTCACAGAACAGAGTCAGTGTTTGAAGGTGTTTCTCTCACAGAACAGTCAGTGTTTGAAGGTGTTTCTCTCACAGAACAGTCAGTGTTTGAAGGTGTTTCTCTCACAGAACAGTCAGTGTTTGAAGGTGTTTCTCTCAAAACAGAACAGAGTCAGTGTTTGAAGGTGTTTCTCTCACAGAACAGAGTCAGTGTTTGAAGGTGTTTCTCTCACAGAACAGAGTCAGTGTTTGAAGGTGTTTCTCTCACAGAACAGAGTCAGTGTTTGAAGGTGTTTCTCTCACAAACAGAGTCAGTGTTTGAAGGTGTTTCTCTCACAGAACAGTCAGTGTTTGAAGGTGTTTCTCTCACAGAACAGAGTCAGTGTTTGAAGGTGTTTCTCTCACAGAACAGAGTCAGTGTTTGAAGGTGTTTCTCTCACAGAACAGTCAGTGTTTGAAGGTGTTTCTCTCACAGAACAGAGTCAGTGTTTGAAGGTGTTTCTCTCACAGAACAGTCAGTGTTTGAAGGTGTTTCTCTCACAGAACAGAGTCAGTGTTTGAAGGTGTTTCTCTCACAGAACAGTCAGTGTTTGAAGGTGTTTCCCACACAGAAGAGTCAGTGTTTGAAGGTGTTTCTCTCACAGAACAGAGTCAGTGTTTGAAGGTGTTTCTCCCCACAGAACAGAGTCAGTGTTTGAAGGTGTTTCTCTCAACAGAACAGAGTCAGTGTTTGAAGGTGTTTCTCTCACAGAACAGAGTCAGTGTTTGAAGGTGTTTCTCTCACAGAACAGTCAGTGTTTGAAGGTGTTTCTCTCACAGAACAGAGTCAGTGTTTGAAGGTGTTTCTCTCACAGAACAGAGTCAGTGTTTGAAGGTGTTTCTCTCACAGAACAGAGTCAGTGTTTGAAGGTGTTTCTCTCACAGAACAGAGTCAGTGTTTGAAGGTGTTTCTCTCACAGAACAGAGTCAGTGTTTGAAGGTGTTTCTCTCACAGAACAGTCAGTGTTTGAAGGTGTTTCTCTCACAGAACAGAGTCAGTGTTTGAAGGTGTTTCTCTCACAGAACAGAGTCAGTGTTTGAAGGTGTTTCTCTCACAGAACAGTCAGTGTTTGAAGGTGTTTCTCTCACAGAACAGAGTCAGTGTTTGAAGGTGTTTCTCTCACAGAACAGAGTCAGTGTTTGAAGGTGTTTCTCTCACAGAACAGAGTCAGTGTTTGAAGGTGTTTCTCTCACAGAACAGAGTCAGTGTTTGAAGGTGTTTCTCTCACAGAACAGAGTCAGTGTTTGAAGGTGTTTCTCTCACAGAACAGAGTCAGTGTTTGAAGGTGTTTCTCTCACAGACAGTCAGTGTTTGAAGGTGTTTCTCTCACAGAACAGAGTCAGTGTTTGAAGGTGTTTCTCAACAGAACAGAGTCAGTGTTTGAAGGTGTTTCTCTCACAGAACAGAGTCAGTGTTTGAAGGTGTTTCTCTCACAGAACAGTCAGTGTTTGAAGGTGTTTCTCTCACAGAACAGTCAGTGTTTGAAGGTGTTTCTCTCACAGAACAGAGTCAGTGTTTGAAGGTGTTTCTCTCACAGAACAGTCAGTGTTTGAAGGTGTTTCTCTCACAGAACAAGTCAGTGTTTGAAGGTGTTTCTCTCACAGAACAGAGTCAGTGTTTGAAGGTGTTTCTCTCACAGAACAGTCAGTGTTTGAAGGTGTTTCTCTCACAGAACAGAGTCAGTGTTTGAAGGTGTTTCTCTCACAGAACAGAGTCAGTGTTTGAAGGTGTTTCTCTCACAGAACGAGTCAGTGTTTGAAGGTGTTTCTCTCACAGAACAGAGTCAGTGTTTGAAGGTGTTTCTCTCACAGAACAGAGTCAGTGTTTGAAGGTGTTTCTCTCACAGAACAGAGTCAGTGTTTGAAGGTGTTTCTCTCACAGAACAGAGTCAGTGTTTGAAGGTGTTTCTCTCACAGAACAGAGTCAGTGTTTGAAGGTGTTTCTCTCACAGAACAGAGTCAGTGTTTGAAGGTGTTTCTCTCACAGAACAGAGTCAGTGTTTGAAGGTGTTTCTCTCACAGAACAGAGTCAGTGTTTGAAGGTGTTTCTCTCACAGAACAGAGTCAGTGTTTGAAGGTGTTTCTCTCACAGAACAGAGTCAGTGTTTGAAGGTGTTTCTCTCACAGAACAGAGTCAGTGTTTGAAGGTGTTTCTCTCACAGAACAGAGTCAGTGTTTGAAGGTGTTTCTCTCACAGAACAGTCAGTGTTTGAAGGTGTTTCTCTCACAGAACAGAGTCAGTGTTTGAAGGTGTTTCTCTCACAGAACAGAGTCAGTGTTTGAAGGTGTTTCTCTCACAGAACAGAGTCAGTGTTTGAAGGTGTTTCTCTCACAGAACAGAGTCAGTGTTTGAAGGTGTTTCTCTCACAGAACAGAGGTGTCAGTGTTTGAAGGTGTTTCTCTCACAGAACAGAGTCAGTGTTTGAAGGTGTTTCTCTCACAGAACAGAGTCAGTGTTTGAAGGTGTTTCTCTCACAGAACAGAGTCAGTGTTTGAAGGTGTTTCTCTCACAGAACAGAGTCAGTGTTTGAAGGTGTTTCTCTCACAGAACAGAGTCAGTGTTTGAAGGTGTTTCTCTCACAGAACAGAGTCAGTGTTTGAAGGTGTTTCTCTCACAGAACAGAGTCAGTGTTTGAAGGTGTTTCTCTCACAGAACAGAGTCAGTGTTTGAAGGTGTTTCTCTCACAGAACAGAGTCAGTGTTTGAAGGTGTTTCTCTCAGCAGGAACAGAGTCAGTGTTTGAAGGTGTTTCTCTCACAGAACAGAGTCAGTGTTTGAAGGTGTTTCTCTCACAGAACAGAGTCAGTGTTTGAAGGTGTTTCTCTCACAGAACAGAGTCAGTGTTTGAAGGTGTTTCTCTCACAGAACAGAGTCAGTGTTTGAAGGTGTTTCTCTCACAGAACAGAGTCAGTGTTTCTTCACAGAGTCAAGGTGTTTCTCTCACAGAACAGTAGTTTGAAGGTGTTTCTCTCAAAGAAGCAGAAGTCAGTGTTTGAAGGTGTTTCTCTCACAGAACAGAGTCAGTGTTTGAAGGTGTTTCTCTCACAGAACAGAGTCAGTGTTTGAAGGTGTTTCTCTCACAGAACAGAGTCAGTGTTTGAAGGTGTTTCTCTCACAGAACAGTCAGTGTTTGAAGGTGTTTCTCTCACAGAACAGAGTCAGTGTTTGAAGGTGTTTCTCTCACAGAACAGAGTCAGTGTTTGAAGGTGTTTCTCTCACAGAACAGTCAGTGTTTGAAGGTGTTTCTCTCACAGAACAGAGTCAGTGTTTGAAGGTGTTTCTCTCACAGAACAGAGTCAGTGTTTGAAGGTGTTTCTCTCACAGAACAGAGTCAGTGTTTGAAGGTGTTTCTCTCACAGAACAGAGTCAGTGTTTGAAGGTGTTTCTCTCACAGAACAGAGTCAGTGTTTGAAGGTGTTTCTCTCACAGAACAGAGTCAGTGTTTGAAGGTGTTTCTCTCACAGAACAGAGTCAGTGTTTGAAGGTGTTTCTCTCACAGAACAGAGTCAGTGTTTGAAGGTGTTTCTCTCACAGAACAGAGTCAGTGTTTGAAGGTGTTTCTCTCACAGAACAGAGTCAGTGTTTGAAGGTGTTTCTCTCACAGAACAGAGTCAGTGTTTGAAGGTGTTTCTCTCACAGAACAGAGTCAGTGTTTGAAGGTGTTTCTCTCACAGCGACTCACATTGTACCGTCGGACTCGTGTCCATGTCGGGGGATTCCTCAACATTCCTGACAGCTCTGTCGCCGTGACTGAAGCTACTGTGTCCACACCTCGGAGTGAGATCTCAAATTCCACACAGAGCCGAGCGAGACATGTAGAGATCAATGTCACGAGAACATGAATCGTTACCTTTTAAGTCTGTTAGGAAAACATATTTTAAATCCTTACACAGATGATCAGATCTAAACATCCGCACTTTATTAACTTCATAGAACTTTATTAAATTCACAGAGTGAGATTTGAATATGACGTCACAGGCGAGCGGCAGCATCACTGACGGACGACGAGGACGGTTGCCAGAGATCAGAGAAGCAGACGAGTTGATTTTACATGAAATACTTTAAGACTACAAAATGTTTAGACAATAATAATAACAAATTTTCACTAAGAAAAATGTTTTGATTAATGTCAAATGATTAACTAAAATTATTAAATACAAGTGATATATTGATGGAAAAATATACCCTGAAGTTATAGAATCATAAATGCACTTTTTAAGTCATTCATATTTTATTATTTAATTAAATAACAAAGTCGTTTGCATATTGTTTGATAATTTACAGTCGATTGACATCATTTAGAATTCAAAGGACATTTTCTAATATGTTTATGATCCTGCTACACATGTTATTAATAACCCACAGTGGAGTCTGGATCGAACATGTTTCACTTCAGCAGTAAAACCTCGATCACAACCAAAGATCTTCTGGTCTCAGCAGCAACATGTGCTTCGATTTAGAGATCGTTCTTTAAACATCGGGAAACGTTCCAGCAGTTTTCAGGATTCGTAACAACTGGCGTCGCAGCAGCTGCTTCACCTCAGAGTCGCTGGAACAACACGAGCATCTGTCAGGATCCAATATGTCGTCTCGGACTCATTAAGACTCGAGCAGAGAAAATACAAGAGATTCGATGTTTGATATTAACTGAAGAAACTACTGTTGCTGGGATTAGTAACTGAAGAACTAATAAACATGATGGATGGATGGATGGATGGATGGATGGATGGATGGATGGATGGATGGATGGATGCATAGATAGATACATGGATGGATGGATGGATGGATGGATGGATGGATGCATAGATAGATAGATGGATGGATGGATGGATGGATGGATGGATGGATGGATGGATGGATGGATGGATGGATGGATGGATGGATGGATGGATGGATGGATGGATGGATGGATGGATGGATGGATGGATGGATGGAGGGATGGATGGATGGATGGATGGATGGATGGATGGATGGATGGATGGATCGAAGGATGGAAGGATGGATGGATGGATGGATGGATGCATGGATGCATGGATGGTGGGATGATGGATGGATGGAGGGTGGGAGGGAGGGAGGGAGAGAGGGAGGGAGGAAGGAATGGATGGATGAATAAAAGGATGGATAGATGAATATAAGGATGGATGAATTGATGAATTGATGAATTGATGAATATATGGATGGATGGATTGATGGATGAATATAAGGATGGATGAAAGGATGAATATAAGGATGGATGGATGGATTAATATAAGAATGGATGAATATAAAGATGGATAGATGGATGAATGACTATAAAGATGGATTGATGGATGAATGACTATAAAGATGGATGGATGGATGGATGGATGACTATAAAGATGGATGGATGGATGGATGAATATAAAGATGGATAGATGGATGAATGACTATAAAGATGGATTGATGGATGGATGAATATAAAGATGGATAGATGGATGAATGACTATAAAGATGGATAGATGGATGAATGACTATAATGATGGATGGATGGATGAATATAAAGATGAATAGATGGATGAATGACTATAAAGATGGATAGATGGATGAATGACTATAAAGATGGATTGATGGATGAATGACTATAAAGATGGATAGATGGATGAATATAAAGATGGATGGATGGATGAATATAAAGATGAATAGATGGATGAATGACTATAAAGATGGATAGATGGATGAATGACTATAAAGATGGATTGATGGATGAATGACTATAAAAATGGATTGGATGGATGAATATAAAGAGATGGATGGATGAATATAAAGATGGATGGAGGGATGAATATAAAGATGAATAGATGGATGAATGACTATAAAGATGGATAGATGGATGAATGACTATAAAGATGGATTGATGGATGAATGACTATAAAGATGGATAGATGGATGAATATAAAGATGGATGGATGGATGAATATAAAGATGGATGGATGGATGAATATAAAGATGGATATATCACCAAAGACCAACAAATTAATTATTGTTATTGTTGTGTTTTAATTATATCTGACAAATGTTTTTATTCTGGTGCAAAATAAGGGCAGGCGCTAGGACCCAGCGGAGACACTTGTGTGGAGTTTATTTGAACAAGAGCATCTCCTCCTCCTCCTCCTCCTCCTCCTCCTCCTCCTCCTCCTCCTCTTCTTCTTCTTCCAATCTCCTCCTCCTGCTCCAGTCTTCTCCACTCACTCAGGTGAACCCTCAACCACAGGAGTCATGGCGAGGTACCGGGACCAGAACCACTCTGATGACGTCAGCGCGGACTGAACGACGCAAAACTCCGAGGTAAGAACCAGACTTTAAATGAGAAACTCTGAGGAATCTTTACTTTACTTTATCTTTACTTTACTTTTTTACTTTACTTTATCTTTCCTGGGATGCCTGGCATTCCCGCTGGGACGGTGGTGCGTTCAGGGGTCGAAGAATGACGAGTCAAACTCTGACTCAAATGGATAAAAACGAGTTTGAATCATGAAAATTATTCGACACTTTTTAAGGATTAAATAAATAAATCCTACTGTACTTTTAAATGTGTGATACTATTTTAAATAAAGAATATTATAAACTATATAAAAGTAAACTTATATCAGACACTTTTATCATTCTTACTCATGTAATATGAGTAATAAATACTAGTTTATGGATATTTTGTGCAGAAATATGAAGTTGTTGTTGTACTTTTGTCTTGAAGTAAAGTGTTGTGTCATTTAAAGCAATAGTTTGGTGATTATTTTAATATTATTTCAGTCACTTTTGTCACATCTACATGTTGGAAAAGTATTTTCCACTTGAACCCGTCGATGAGTTTGGTGAGTTAAACCAGCAGAAGTCTCTTGAGCTGTCACTCAAAGAGAAAGACGCTTCACGCCCTGATCTTTGTCAGGAACCTCGGCTTCACCTGTTCAAACTTGTCCCGTTTCACTTTTACACACCTGCCCCTGAACGCCTCGGGCGCCACAAACAAAGATTCGACGAGTTCAAGTCTCAGAGTCAAACATTTATACGTCAGTAAACAAACACAGAACAACATGAAGGATCATCAGACATGACCAGTCGAGTGAAGATAAAAACAAGTTGAATTTATACTTTGTGTTGAGTCGTGTTGAGTCGTCATGAAACTAAAACGTTCGCCTCGAGAACTTTATTCAGGAAAATATTTGATTCTCAAACCATTGAATCCACGAGGATAATAAAAACAATTTAAGGAAATATTTTAATTAACAACTAAATGAACCTCCGTCTCAACATTTAACAGTTTCTTATAAAACTTCCCGTCAAATAACACTTAAATAAAATGGTTGTAAAAAAGAAACATACACTAAAATAACAGGGTGTGCGGTAGTTCAACAATTATAAAAATAAACAATAACAACAATATTTTTAATCATAAATTGCAGGTTAACAGCCATGAACGACGATCAAGACTTTTCAAATGTTTATGTATATTTAGATATTTTTTATCCTCAAACAACACAATGTTTATGTATTTTAATCGTGTTTGTTTTTGTACAGGTCGCCCCCAAAAAATGATTATTTTATTTTAAAAGTCCATGTTGAAGCGACGTCATGATCAGAATTAAAACCTTCTTTATCTTTTATTATTTTCACTCAATTAAAACGAAAATCAACTTTTCTGACAAACGACACAAAAGAAGAAAAGATAATAAAGTGAACTTGTTCACTTCTGTCTCTCCATCAATAAAAAGCTTTCATTCCACACTTGGATCGAGTCTCTTGTTTCCGCTCTAATTGGACTCTTTGTCGGGTCAGAACCGAGGCAGAACCTGCTCTGTGGACGGTTGTTTGCAGAAACGTCGTGTCGTGTCGCGAGTAAATCTGATCCGAGCGAGTCTCGCAGGAACAAGAGCTTCATTGTTGGACCTGACCTCGCTGACGGGTTCAGAACCGGCAACGATTCATGAGGATTTACAGCAGCTCTGGGTTTGATGGACGGACACACGACCTACTTCTGGGCCGGTTCTTCGTCTGTAGACTTGAGCTCAGTGGATCACAAGGACGAGCCGGTCCTGGTCCGGTTCTGTTGTGACGGAGCGTGTTACCCAACACCTGCAGAACCTTTTATTCCGTTGTCTGGTTTGAAACTTGAGTCCAGTTCAGTGAAGGCTTTGAAAGTTTATTTTTATTTTACTTAAATATAATAAATTAAATTATTTAATTATTAATTTAATTAAAAAAAAAATCTTTTATTTAAAGGTTGATTTTTTTCATAATCGAATTGAAAAATATGTATATTATCAAAATGAATACATTTTATTTTATACATAGAAATTGATTTTCTGATTTCTATTGTTCAAAAATAAATGTTCTAAATTCAATATTTTTAAATTCATAGCCTTTTGAATTCAATATCAAATGTTGGTACATTAGCTTCTTAACAGACCGAACCAATCGAGCACCGATTCACTCGCTTTAACTTTATAATTCAAAGCTTTTAAACAACCATCAGTTTATAACTGAAATCCTTCCCTTGTCTTTGAATCAGCCTTGATTGACGCGCCAGAGTGTTGTGGTCAGTAGTTGTGTTGTGGTCAGTAGTTGTGTTGTGGTCAGTAGTTGTGTTGTGGTCAGTAGTTGTGTTGTGGTCAGTAGGTGTGTTGTGGTCAGTAGTTGTGTTGTGGTTAGTAGTTGTATTGTGGTCAGTAGTTGGTCAGTAATTGTGTTGTGGTCAGTAGTTGTGTTGTGTATTGTCTCGTTGTGGTCAAGTTGTGTTGTGGTCAGTAGTTGTGTTGTGCCCGGTCTCTTCCTGTGTTGTGGGGGGGGGGGGGGGGGGGGGGGGGGGGGGGGGGGGGGTAACGTAGTCTGTGATTGTGGTCAGTAGTTGTGTTGTGGTCAGTAGTTGTGTTGTGGTCAGTAGTTGTGTTGTGGTTAGTAGTTGTGTTGTGGTCAGTAGTTGTGTTGTGGTCAGTAGTTGTGTTGTGACAGGTTAGTAGTTTTTTTTGGGTGGGGGTGGGGGTTGTGTTGTGGTCAGTAGTTGTGTTGTGGTCAGTAGTTGTGTTGTGGTTAGTAGTTGTATTGTGATCAGTAGTGTGTGTGTGGGGGGGGGGGGGGGGGGGGGGGGGGGGGGGGGGGGGGGGGGGGGGGGGGGGGGGGGGGGTGTGTGGGGGGGGGGGGTGTGTTGTGGTCAGTAGTTGTGTTGTGGTCAGTAGTTGTGTTGTGGTTAGTAGTTGTATTGTGGTCAGTAGTTGGTCAGTAATTGTGTTGTGGTCAGTAGTTGTGTTGTGGTCAGTAGTTGTGTTGTGGTTAGTAGTTGTATTGTGGTCAGTAGTTGTGTTGTGGTCAGTAGTTGTAGTTGTGTTGTGGTTAGTAGTTGTATTGTGGTCAGTAGTTGTGTTGTGGTCAGTAGTTGTATTGTGGTCAGTAGTTGTGTTGTGGTCAGTAGTTGTGTTGTGGTTAGTAGTTGTATTGTGGTCAGTAGTTGTGTTGTGGTCAGTAGTTGTGTTGTGGTCAGTAGTTGGTCAGTAATTGTGTTGTGGTCAGTAGTTGTGTTGTGGTCAGTAGTTGTGTTGTGGTCAGTAGTTGTATTGTGGTCAGTAGTTGTGTTGTGGTCAGTAGTTGTGTTGTGGTCAGTAGTTGTGTTGTGGTTAGTAGTTGTATTGTGGTCAGTAGTTGTGTTGTGGTCAGTAGTTGTATTGTGGTCAGTAGTTGTGTTGTGGTCAGTAGTTGTGTTGTGGTCAGTAGCTGGTCAGTAATTGTGTTTTGGTCAGTCTTTGTGTTCTGGTCAGTAATGTGTTGTGGTAGGTAGTTGTGTTGTTGTCAGTTGTTGTGTTGTGGTTAGTTGTTGTGTTATGGTCAGTAATTGGGTTCTGGTGAGTTGTTGTGGTCAATAATTGCATTGTGGTCAGTAGTTGTGTTGTGGTCTGTTGTTGTGGTCAGTAATTGTTTTGTGGTCAGTAGTTGTGTTGTGTACTAGTTGGTTAGTTGTTGTGTTATGGTCAGTAGTTGTGGTCAGTAGTTGGTCAGTAACATGTTTGTCTCTGCAGCACACGCGTCTCCATCATGGAAGTCTTCCTGACTCACCTGCTCCTGGTCCTCCTCCCTCCTCTGGTCTCCTCCTCCTCCTCTCCTCTGCACCCTCGGGTGCCCACCTTGGTGCCTCACGCCCCTCGACCTCTGACCCGCTCCCGCTTCAGCGCCCACACCCGGCTGGACTTCAGCACCCACTGCAACGCCAGCTGCCTCCACCAGAGGGAGCTGGCGGACACGCTGGACTTCGAGACCCTGTACTCGGACGGATCCCGGACCCTGACGGCGGTGGACGTCCAGGGCGAGGCGAGGGAGGCGGCGCCGAGGCGCCCGAGGTCCAGACGAGTGCGGCGGCAGATCTACGGCGCCGACGGACGCTTCAACATCCAGGGCGACCACTTCCTGCTGGACTACCCGTTCTCCACGGCCGTGAGGATCTCCACGGGCTGCACCGGCGTCCTGGTCTCTCAGCGCCACGTCCTGACCGCGGCCCACTGCGTGCACGACGGCAAGGATTACGTCAAGGGGGCTCGGAAGCTGCGGGTGGGCTTCCTCATCCCGCCGTCCCTCAACGGCACCGGGGCGGACCCGAGGCCCCTGGTCCGCTGGGCCCGGGTCAGACGCACCCGCGTCCCCAAGGGTTGGATCCAGGGCCCGCAGGAAGTCAGCATGGACTTCGACTACGCCCTGCTGGAGCTGCGCTGGCCCCACCGCCGGCCCTTCATGCGGCTCTCGGTGGCCCCGACCCCGGACGACCTGGCCGGGAAGAGGATCCACTTCTCGGGCTTCGACAGCGACCGTCCGGGCGAGCTGGTCTACAGGTTCTGCCCGGTGGAGGAGGAGTCCAGCGACCTGATCTACCAGCACTGCGACGCCCGGCCCGGCGCCAGCGGCTCCGGCGTGTACGGGCGGGTCTGGGACGAGGCCCTGGAGCGCTGGGAGAGGAAGGTCATCGGGATCTTCTCGGGACACCAGTGGCTGGAGATCGACGGCGAGAACCGGGACTACAACGTGGCGGTCCGGATCACGCCGCTCAAGTTCGCCCAGATCTGCTACTGGGTTCACGGGAACCGCCTGGACTGTGATCAGGGATGACTTGAAGTTCTGGTTCCAGGGACGTCTGGAAATATATCATCAGAATATTGAACTAACATTTTAGACTTTTTTATTGAAATGTTTTTTAATGATTTATCGAATTGAGATTGGATTGACGCAGACATTACTAGCAGAGCTCAGAGCGACTTGATCGAACTTTCAGCCGATCAGGCGACGCACAAGATCAAGATCAAGTATCTCTTTGATCTGCTGGTAATGTCTGGCGACACTTTTATACCATTTATTCCATTAATAAATTAATTTTAAAAGACTACGGGTTAAGAAATAAGTAAGTAAGTAATATTTATTTATATAGCGCTTTTCGAGACCAGGGTCACAAAGCGCTTAGACAATCAAAACAATACTCAAAATGTTTTTAATTATTGGAATAATAATAGCAAACTATGCGTAAAACAAAACGCTTTTTTATTCTTAAAAAAAAAACTATTCGATGCTTTAAAAACACTTTAATTAAAAAAGAAAAACGTTTAAAATGTTAAACTGGTCAATATTCTGATGTCACCGAGATGTTTCCAGAACAGTTTCCAGAACAGTTTGGAAGAAAACGATCCAGACGCTGATGTTAAAGACGTTTGATATTTTTATTTTTGGACTAAAGAGAAATCGTTGATATATTTTAATAAACAGAGATTTATGAAGGTCTTGTTATTGTTCTAGTCCTCTGGCTCCCTCTAGTGGCCGCGCGCTTATAGACGTGCGCGTCACACTCGAAATTAAACCGTGATTCACATCCAAGACGAGCAGGAGATTAAAAAATATATATAAATTATTTAAAAGTAATCGATACATGAATAGATGGTTAAATATAAAACACTGATATAAATACCTGCTGCCGCCGCCATTTTCGCAACGTCCTTTTTGGGCCAAAACTCGTAGATTGTTGCCGTAGTTTGAGCGAATGAATTTACATTTGGTGACGACAGTTGGAAAGTCTGAGCTTAAACCGGTGCCCGACAATATATATATATATATATATATTATATATATATATATATATATATATATATATATATATATATATATATATATATATAGACATATATATACATAGACACCGCATCGACTGCTGTCGCATACTAGTGTGTATACAGGGCGGCCATCTTGGTACAGTGTCACTCGCTCCTACAGTGCATTACGTCTATAGAGGAATCATGTGTTTACATTATAATGATCATAAATCGCTCGTTAGTCAAGCTTTTTTTCACGGGGTTTGTTTTTCAAACCTCAGAACAGATAGAAATTATAAATATATTATAAAAAACATTTTCGATATGGATTTGATAGAAACATACGGACTAAACTATAGAATAATTGTATTTAAAGATTGAGATGTACTAGAAGTATCTCCTTCCCTGTAGTTAATGCTGCCTCTGAACCAAGATGGCGGCGCTTTATACCGTCTACAGTCGATGTGTCGTACATGTATTTCTGTCTGTGACTGAAGGTGCATTTAGTGACGACAGTCGGAAAGTCTGACCGTAAACAGGTGCGACCGTAGAGCAGGTCCGGAAGAAACTTCCCACGTAAACGATAGTTCCGTTTGTAGCTCCAGACACGTTTCAAAATCAAACTATTTTTATTGAAATGTTCTTGTCCTTGAAACTATTAATACATTTAAATAGTTTGAGGTTGATAAAAGAAATTGAAAACTCAATTAGTAAAATGTATAAAGAGCATTTGATCTTAATCCAAAAATACATTTTCTAAATATATTTTAAATTAATTGACTAAATTTAAAAAATATAAAATAAAGTTAACCCCATAAAGATTCTAACTATTGAAACAACTAAGAATTCACACCTTAAAAAAAAAAAAAAAAGTTAACATTTGAAATGTTGAATTTAACATTCAATATTCCAGTGGCTAAGAAATACTTCCACATATTTCTCTGTCAAATGAAAACAATGTGATGCTAATCATCAGATTAATTCAAATATAGTCAGTTATCGACAGCAGGATCGTCCAGTTCCAACATCTGGTCAGTTCCGCGTAAAGACAAAACAAGTCAGTAGTTTAGTGCTTTTTAATAGAGATCCGGAGACGATACAAAACATCCACCATTCAATAGTCAGTCTCAAACGTCGCTCCCATCAGACCTGAATCACAACAAGTTTCTTTTAATTCAACAAGAAGGAGGAATGTGTTCACTACATGGAATCTGAACCGAAACACTGGTTTGATGAGAAGAACATGAAACAAACACATGGATGTCATGGTGTTCCCAGAAGTTGGTACTTCTTGTGCAATCAAATTAGTTTTTACTACATCTAGTCTCAACTACACACTTACAAAACTTAACTAGAAGTTTGGCAAAAAAAAAAAAAAAAAAAAAAAGTAGTTGGAACAACTGGTGTCGATGGTAGGATTGAGATTGTTGAGTCCCTTTCAAATAGAACCAGAAAAATAACCTTCTTGACCAAGTATACATCATCCGTTTGTTTTAGATTCTTTAGACATTAACTGGATTGACAGCCTGCATTTGTGGATCTTAACCCCCCACCCCCCCTCCCAGAGTGTCCGGCAAATGACGCTGGTTCCATTTTTGACCCCCTCCCCCTCTGGAATGAACAGCTAAACCCAACAAATGTGTCAGAAAGGCCTCTGAGGAATCGAGGCGGGGGCACGAGGACTTAGATGGGGGCTCCTTCCAGACTGATTACTGACGCTCCGCCCAGTTTGTCCGCCAGAGTTTGTCGCTCTTTCAAGTCTTCTAAGCCGTTCACCTGCCACTCGTGCTTGATACCTGTGGACAGAACCGAGAGAGTGAGTCGAGCTCCAGCTGCACAGTCAACTCCCATGATGCACTTCTACACTGCTGTATTCGTGACTGCCAATTGGCTACGATACCATATTTATATTCAAGTACTTGCTCGTGTCATTTCACTTTTATTCTTCAATGCCATCACAAAAACGGTGGTTTTAAACACTTGCAATAGAAGATGCTGATTGGTCGCCTGGGTGGGAGGATTGTTGACGCCTTAAACGTTGAGTATACAAGTTCAACTAAATGTTAATTTAACCAAGTTATAAATGAAATTGTTTGTACTTTGGTGGAGTTTGTTTATGTCGGGGGGTTTTCAGAACGTAACCCCACAATGAGAGCAAGAGCCATAAAGAGCTCATGAAGTTTGAAGCTTCATTTTCATCAGGCAATGTTTTAAAAGCCTCTTCAGACTCTAAACATCCAACATTTAAGAAAACATTTTGACAGCAGAGAGTTTCACTCACCTTCAAATTTCCTCTTAATAGCATCTTTTGAGCTGGCGTAGATCATCTTGCTCTTCAAGGGGGCGCTGTCTGGAGCCCTGGAGGTCAAAAAACAATCTTAGATCTCAAAGTTTAAGAATGAGCGTCAAACTCAACCAAACTGGGGCCAAAATATCTTAGTCCGGGGCCAAACAAAACGGGCAGTTATCAAACAGGAAGTAGGCGTCAGGGACATCTTTAATTATTTGACGCTACATTCATCCCAATAATCCCTTCATAAAAATTGCAGTTTTACTTGTATCGTCAATGATGCCTTATTTAAAACACCTACATCTTTATATGTCACCATGAACATTTGAAGACAATAAAGTTCAGGGCGTTCCTCACCAGAAGATGAAGACCAGGTCCTCCTTCTTGGTTTCTTTGGTCTCGTAGGTGGCGTCGTACAGAGCGTAGCGGCAGTCGTTGGGGGGCAGCATGGAGACGAAGTGCTGGTAGGGGTCTTTGACGGTGGTTCCCAGATCCCCCTGCAGGATCTCTTTGCCCTCGTCCAGAACGATGTTCTTCAGGTCTTTGCTCAGGCAGAACAGGATGGCCTTCTTCCTCATCTTCTTCTCGTCCTCGTTGGCCTGAGCCTTCCGTACCTTCATGGTTTTGAAGACCTCGATCACTTCATCCGTCACTTTTACACCGGAGGCCTGGAGAGAAAACACACCTTTAACTTCCTGATCGTGGTACAGAGCTGATGGATTATATACATTTTTAAAGTTGAATCATCGTTTCTTTCAACAAGATGGACTTTTGAAACGTCAGGAGCTCAACATCAAAAGTCACTCATTTACAAGACAATGTCTTCTGGAACCAAAGCATTAAATATTGAGACATTTAATTAAAAAAAAGAAAGTATATATTGAATGGCAGATTTCAAAATTTATTAAATATTTAAAACATATATTTTGTTAATCATTTATTCTAAAATGAAATGTTTTACTTTGTAGCCGTTCAAATTCTAAATGTTGGTACAATAGTGACACCAGACAAAACCAAGAGTACTGAGCTTCTCAAGCCAACAGTCACATGATCACAGCGCCTCGCAGTGTATTGTATTGTCTGGTTGCACCATTATTATGCCACATTTATACATTGAACAATGTCAAAACACTACTGGCACTATTATTATAAAAGGCTACAAATGAATATATATTGAATTTAGATCGTTTTGTATTAATTGAATTAAAATAAAACGACCAAGCACCTGATTTTAACACTAACAACATCGACTACATTCAACAGCTTAGCAACAAATGAAGTGACTGAGGAACAGAATCATCATGCATCACAAGATCTTTATTCACTGTCAGATTTGCTTTGGCTCAAGATAAATTAAACTTTAATACCACAGGGTTTCATTTTTTAAGATTTAATTCTCTAAATGATTCATCGACACAGAGAGACGAGGTTTCTGCGAGAGGAAGTGACCACCCCTGGACAAAGACTGACATGCGGATAAATCGTATTATTCTCAGTCACGTTTTTAAAAGGCCAATAAAAATATAAGTACACGTGAGGATTCTAACTATGCGGCGACACGATCTATAAAAACAGTAAATCTTTACAGCGTCAGCCAAGAGATTAAAGTGAAAACACCGAGTGTATCTACACAAAAGAAAGAGGTTGTGACGTTCTTGTAGCCAATAGGGTTCGAGAGGCGACTCAAACCTGTGGGCCAAAGTTCTTCATGCGACTTAAACGGCATTAGGAGGAATGACGGGTCACTGAAGAACCAGGGTGTGGCAGTGACTCACTGGTGGGTAAAGATTGTCTATTATAAAATGTTCATTATGTAATACTCTGACAATAAACTCTGAACCGTCGGTGAAAGTCCAGCCCGTCGGATAAACAGTGTCCACCACAATAAAAAGGTGTAAACCTCGTCTGCTCAGAGTAAATATCAGCCATTATTAGAAGGAAGGCGAGGGTGCAGCAGGAAAGGCTCGAGCGAGCTGCTCGCTGACGCACAAAGAAGCTTCTGTTGAATTATATAGAATGCGAGTCACATTGCCGAGTCAGTGTCCTCTATAAACTCCCTCGGCCGAGTCTTCTGACTCCGTTTAAGCCAATTCATCAGAGGAAAGAGCCGCCACGCAACAAAACTGCTATCTTGCAGCGACGAGAGACAATGAGGAGGAAATGGCGAAGGAGGAAATGAAAACCAAGCCAAGAGTTCAGCCGTGTCGTCTGTTTGACCAAAGTGTCACGAGTGGAAACCACTTCTTTAAGACGCTAAAGTACTTTACAAATAGGTTTTCTTTGACATGGTAAACAATCGCATCGTCCACGGATTCAGGTCTCTGTGTTAAAAGTACATTTAAGGCCAAATCTTGAGGTTATGCATGATTACTACTGAAGGAAGTCAACTGTTCTTGTGTGAAATTCAAAGTATCACATGACTCGAAAGACAAAGGGTTATGAACCAAAAGATGAGTCAATTTGGAGTCCAAGACTTTCACACAGTCAGTGAGTTCCTCAAATATAGTCAGAAGAGTCATTACAGTTACACACATTTTAACTTTAGTAGCAATTCAGCACTTTAACTCCTGAGCGGTGTAGCAACATTATCTAGAAGCACTTCAAAAATCAGCTTTTTAAAACTTACATTTCCAAGATTTGTAAAGAATAAAGGCTTATCTTGACATATTAAATGTAATCTTAAACCGTTTTTTTAAGCATCCTATTAAAAGGACACTTCTGACTCGACATCAACACAAGATGGAGGATTCAAGGAAAACATCATGACACAAGAAGGACAAAGACACAAGTGAAAGGTAGTACAGGAACAGAAAGTAGAACATTTCTATAATCTATAAATACATTGCATAAGTACAATAATTTTGTTAAATGGACAAATGTATGAAAAAAAACATTTGGTTTCCAAACAAAAATATTTTTGCAGTCATTCAAGTCTGACACGGTGTTTAAAGAACAATGTAGACGTTTTAGCTTCAAAAACAAAATGACTAAAGGATGTGAGAAAATGCCAAATAACGGTATGATGTAATACTTTAATGTAAAGCGTATAGAGAAGGACGAACTGTTCATTTGATGGAGGGAATAAAAGAAATATGACTAAAAACACTCGAGTGTAAACGTCAACCATGAACGTTCCATTGTGTTGACAAGACGATGCAACGTTCAGGTCGCGTCATGAATCAGATGCGCAGCCGTTAGCTGGCGCTCAACAAAACTCTGGAAATATGAAACCCGGCATTAAAGCCATACGAGCCGCAGACACGAATCCAAACACGCGACATGTCTTGTATCAGAAAACGTTGACGAAGCGGCAGGAGAGGAAATAATGTATATGCAGCAAATCCAGGGTGGGGCCGTGAATGCAGCATGTGTGCGCTAGCTCGCTAAATAAGGCAAAAAATGTCGAGATTCTGTCTCTAAAGTGGCATAAAAGCAGCAGGTCGTGGCCGCTCGAGGGATGTCGAGGAGTGTTTGGACAAGAAGAGCAGGACCGACGCGGGCCCGGCGCGAGCAGCGGCGGAGAAGCGAGCAGACAAAGAGAATCACAGCAGCCATTATTGGAGACACTTTGTAGCTTAGCTTAGCTAACAGTACCGTTAGCTGCGCTAGCCTCGGGGCAGACGCTGCACCTGTCAGCCGCCGACGGACGCCTGTTCTCCGCGGAGATAACGTGACGGAAACTCGATCCGGACGAACACACACCCGCACGGGGCGTCATGACAACGGCGTGGAAGTTTACTCGAGCCGGGCCGCGAATAATGCGGCGTTTTTTTTTGTTTTTTTAAAGCGGCGGCTGGAGGGTCAAGAATGCGCGGGGGTGACGTCAGCAAAAATAGCATAGTTAGCATTTTTAATTTCAGCTCCTGATGAAACCGTCGATAAACACTTCCATCCGCGGCCTCACGACACCAGAACCCGCCGAGACACGACCAGCATCCGAGCCGCGTGGAGCCGGGATGCTGGTCCGTTATACGAGGGCGCGGAGGAGGACGAGCGACAGCGGGAGGAGGCGAGCCCCGCCGCGGCCTCCACGGCACCGGGAGCCGGTGGTTCTTACCATGTCTGCAGCTGAGAGTCTGTCCGTGCGAGTGCGTGGATCTGCGGCGATGAAGAGTCTCGTGCTCGCTCGCTCGCTGGATAGGTCGCGGGGACGAGCTTATATGCGCGTCACCAGCTGGGTCAGAGTGCACGAGCGAGGGCGGGTAACAGTCAAGATTGTTCCGTAAAGAATCATTTAAAATTTAAAATACAATCATTTGATAAACAACGTTATTCTCCAGCGTTTGCTTTAAAAACATCTCAAAATAAATAAATATTATTGAGTTAAAGTTATTTATTTAATCAAAATAATACGTTAAAAATCACAAGCCTTAATTATAATTTATTTTATGTCTATTCTTTGACATTCTTTCAAGAGTTGCGAGACAAAGAACAATAAATAAATGAACCACAAATGTATTAATTATTAAACACACGTGATTCCATTATAATAATTCATTATTAACATGAGCAACACATGTGCAGTAAAATAAATCAATAAAAGTGTGATATTATACCAAGAGGCAAATAATAAAAATAATAAATAATTAAAGTGTAAAATATTAATTATTTAACACAGTTATCTTTTAATAGTTTAACAAAAACATGACACAAAGTTTAAATGTGGTACTTGAAAATATTTTTATTGTTTATTTCTAAGAGTTACACATCTTGACAACATTACATTAATTTAATACATTTAACATGTTATATTAAAAATGAAAGTGTAAACCGTTAACACTTTTATATTTTAAGTTCAAGTTATTTTAAGTCATTTTATTTCATAAAGTTGTACGTATTTTACGCTCATTTTGCGACAAAAATTGACATTAAAATGAAATCAATGTATATTAATTATATGAATTCGATGGTGATTTTAAAGGTTCACTTATGTTTAAATGAAAACACCTGATCTTCATCACGACGAGCGGACTATAGGATGATGATGATGATGAAGATGATGATGATGATGATGAAGAGCATCAAAGGGGGAGGAGCCTCGCTCTCTCCGCCCACCGTCGAGCTGCTTCCAAATATGGAAGTGAACGGTGAGCGCCATCGGTCAGTGCACGCGCCTCGCTCTCGGCGACGCTCATGACCATATATGGAAACAAACGACACCAAATTCGCTCGGAAGGATGTTTGGTTCGAGCGTCTGAGAGAGAGAGAGAGAGAGAGAGAGAGAGAGAGAGAGAGAGAGAGAGAGAGAGAGGGGGAGAGAGAGAGAGAGAGAGAGAGGGGGGGAGAGGGAGAGAGAGAGAGAGAGAGAGAGAGAGAGGGGAGGGAGAGAGAGAGAGAGAGGAGACGGGGAGAGAAAAGAGAGAGAGAGTGAGGGAGAGAAAGAGAGAGATAGAGAGGGGGGAAAGAGAGAGAGTGAGGGAGACGGGGAGAGAAAGAGAGAGAGAGTGGGGAGGGGGGAGAGAGTGAGGGGGAGTGAGGGAGAGAGAAGAGAGAGAGGAGAGAGGGGAGAGAAAGAAAGAGAGAGAGAGCAAAAGGAGTTGAGAGGGAGAGGGGGAGAGAAAGAGAGAGAGAGTGAGGGAGGGAAGGAGAGAGTGAGGGGGAGTGAGGGAGAGAGAAAGAGAGAGTGAGAGAGGGGAGAGAAAGAAAGAGAGAGAGAGTGAGGGAGAGAGAGCAAAAGGAGTTGAGAGGGAGAGGGTGAGAGAAAGAGAGAGAGAGTGAGGGAGGGGAGAGAAAGAAAGAGAGAGAGAGGGAGAGGGTGAGAGAAAGAGAGAGAGAGTGAGGGAGAGAGAGAGAGCAAAGGGAGTAGAGAGGGAGAGGGGGAGAGAAAGAGAGAGAGAGTGAGGGAGGAGAGGAGGCTCGTGACGCAGCGACTTTTCTCTTCCTCCAGCTCTGAAGATGCTGAAAGACTCCATGTTCATGTCGACCTACATTCTCAGAAACACAAACAACGACCTTCTTTAAATTCTTCATTAAATTAAATTCATTTTTTCCTCTCAGTAATAAAACTATTTTACCATTTGTTTTTACTCGTGTTCAAATATAATATAAAATAATATAATATAATGTATATATAAAGTGTGTGTTGAAGATACTTCCTGATGCGTTTATTTATCATCATCATCATTATTATTGAATTGTTTATTAATATTATCTTTATTTAATATTGTTTTTTTTTTAAATATGTTTACCGAGCTGGTATGTGAAAGTACAGCTAAACATAAATCCTTGAAGTCTGAGACGGTGGTTCTCACTCTGTAAATAATTATTTTTAATTATTTATATATTTATTTATATTTCTAATTATTTGTATTTTATTGATACATTTTAAAGCTGCTTCTGATTATCATCAACTCAGACGTGTTAGAATAAGACAAACATTGAACGATAGTCAAATATTACACAGATTTGTGCAAACATGGTAGAATGTCAACAAAAGACTTCTAGAGCAGCTCATACTCTTAAAGAAACATCATTTACATAAAGTATTTGTAACTAGTCTAGAGCATCAAAACGAGACGTCTACGTAAATATTTGTATCATATGTTTGTTTATTCATTTACAACTGTAACGTTTGTCACCATGACAACACAAAACACACACTTGTTTCATTCACTTATCAAATACTGCAATATCTCTTATCATTTATGTATAAAACCAATGGTTCCTGATACGGACTGTTGTCATGGCAACCTCTGTTTACAAACAGTGAAGACAGAACGTGCGTGTGTGTGTGTGTGAAGCCGGAATGTCTGAAGTGTGTGAAACATTTATCTTCGTAGAAGTCTCTACATTCTTCATCGTCTATGCCTGATGCATGATGGGACATCTGTGGGTCAAAGATGGCCGACACTCACTCGGTGCTTTTGGATCCGTCCTGCATCAGATGTCGTGTTATCCTACTCCTGACGCCATTCGCAGAAGATTAGAGTAATTGTTGAAAAAAATGAAACACAAACTGAAATTATTTTTTCAATATTTTTATTATCATAAACCAGGCTTTTCTAAAGGCCAACACATCCCATCATGACAGAACCGTCGCCATGACTACAATCTCTCACGTGTCTTTATCGATGGAAGTTTTGGATCGAGCTGTTCGTAACGAGCACCAGGTGGCGCCGGAGTAGTAACGCTCGTGTTGTCACTTTGTACTTTAAGATGGAGTGACATCATCAAGAACCTTCTGAACGTGGATCAGAACCACGACCTTCACCACGACCTTCACCACGACCTTCACCACGACCCGAAGACACTGGTTTGACTCATGGTTTAAGACTTTTGTCCAGGAAAGTATCAAAGTTTAAAAACAGAGAAAGTAGCTTCAGCTCAGGTTCATAAAAGTGCATTTTCCACCTTCACTCGAGAAACAAATGCAAGTGTTAACGTGAATATTATGGAATGTTTAAGGCCTCGAAGCGAGAAGAAGAATGAAGAAGCTTTTTTGGTCACAAAGTAGTTCCTGCTCTGAACACCTGATGTTCGTGAAGATGCTGCTCCGGCATCTGTGCTCACGGGCTTTGGTCCAGCGGGGTCAGGGGTCGGGGGAGGGGGGAGGGGGGCAGCAAGATAAGGCTTCTAGTGCTAAACGGGTCTTTGTGCTGCATCAGAACCAGAACCTTTAGGTGGACTTCTGTTTGACGCTGGTTCCTCTGGACTTGTTCATCGCCACCGTGGCCTGTGAAGAGACAAGACAAGGCGTCGGTTCAGGAACTTCTGCGTCAGGTTCCGACAGGAAGTGGGAGGCGGGTCCGTCGGCACCACTTCCTGTTCGCTCTTGTCAAACACATCTGATCCGAGAGTGAGATCTTCTCTCATCTTACAGTCTCAGAGTCAATAAACCCTGAACCAGGAGCAGGACCAGCAGGCGAGCACATGGTTGAACCTGTGATGTCGACGAGTCACGTGACCAGACGAGGCTCTCAGAGGCTCCAACATGAAAACAACAACAGCTTCAAGGCTTGACGTCACTTTTAAACGCTTCGTTTAAGAAGTTTCCACCAATAAACAGTCAAAGAGAATAAATGCTTCTACTGTCTTTATTCAGTCAGACAGCTCCCTCTAGTGGTTATAAGCGGAGCAAACATGTTTTGAAATATGAATCTACAAAATCAAGATAATGTTGGATTTAATATTCATTTATAGTTTAAAAGTTTATATCATGTCATTGATGAGACGTCAGAGTGTCTATATAACACTACAAAAGTTAGTTTCTCTGGATTTTGACCTTAATTTAATGTTTTTCTTTGTTAATGTTAATGTTTGTCTTTTGTTAATGTTCGTGTTTTCCTTGGAGTTATCTTGATCTTTTGAGTATTTTTTTTTGATCGTTTAAGCACTTTTTTTTAGAAAAGCGCTATATAAATATAAATTACTTACTTACAATATATATTTAAAACATTATATACTTTTTAACTTTGACCCGATTGGTTTCATCAGGAAAACTACTTGTATCTTGTATCTCAACATTACATATATTTCAGTCAAACACGAAGGTCTGAATCTTAGCAAAAGACTTCTAAAGCAGCTGTTAAAAGTAAAAAATACTTTTTCAGAAATGACCCAGTTAATATATGTAAAATTAAGCTTCAGATGGCATCAAACTTTTGACATATTTTAGTCTGAATTAGTAAAGATTTTGTTCAGGACATTATTTATTTCCTTTCCTGCTCAACATTAATGTCAACTTACATCATTCTGTCCTAAAAGGATGAAGCAATAAAGACAAACGCCCTCTAGTGGTGAATCAAGGAAATTGACGAGACGTTTTCATAAATAACCTAGTTTGTATCATATATAAATAGTTCAGGTATATACTGTAGGCTGTACATAAATGGTGACATCATCTCACCTGCTCCAGGACGACGCCCGCCGCCTGGTCGATGGCTCCGCCCACCTGTCGGTAGCGGCCCGAGTAGCGGATGAAGGTCCAGGTGAGCATGGCCATCATGACGACGCCCAGAGTGCAGTCGCACACCAGAGCGAAGGTGGACAGACCGATGAAGAGCAGCACGCCGGACAGGATGTAGAGCAGGCAGACCAGAACGAACAGCACCGCCGGAGTACGGAACGCGTTGAAGAGGTTTTTGGACTGAAAAAGATGAAAAGGATCACAAAAAATTAATAAATAAAATAAAATAGATTTAAACATATTTTTGTAATTCATTTTATGAAGCGTAATTTAATACAATGTCATTTTTATATATTTTATTTTAATTTAATCATTATTTTATTTTTTAAATGTTTTATTCATTTTATTTTAATTTAAATAATAATTGAATTGTATTTATTTTTATGTGGCCATTTTAATGAATGAGCACTTTTTCAATTTAATTTATCTAAAATTTGGTTATTTTTACCATTTATTATTGTATTACATTTTTATATTCCCGCTCTCTAATTGTATTGAATAGTTTATTTATTTATGTAATTTTTCATGGTTTTATTTTACACGCCCACTTTAACATGCATTTAATTGTATTCTTATTTTATTTTATTTTATTTCTTTAAGTTACTTTTGTAATTAATCTTTATACGCCCACTTTAATGTTAGAATCTCTCTTTTATTAAATGTTATACTTATTTTATCCATGTAATCTTTGTTTGTTTGTTTGATTTAATTATTAAAACTAAATTTATTGTTTATTTTATATTCACACTTTAATTCAGTCGCTTGTTTATTTTATTGTCATTTTATTTCATGTATTTCTTATTTCATGTATTTAGTTTAATTAATTAACACCATTTTTTTTTATGCATTTAAATTCATGCAAACGTTAACGTACACGTCTCTTGTTTTACTTTATTGTGATTTATCCATTTTAATATTTTGCTTTTTCTATTCTTTACTGTAAACACAACACAAAGTATTCCGAACATTTCTAGTGTATCTGTTCACACCAGTTTCAAAAGTGTGACTGATTTCCTGATCAAGTCGTGTTTGTGTTGCATTTAAGACGCACATTCAACATGTTCAGTTACACAACAAACACATGAAACGATGCAAACGAACAGCGTCAAACACAACTTATTTGAACACTGGTCTGACCTTGTTGTGTTTGCTGTACGACTTCATATCATTTAAACACTGACCTCGTTGTGTTTGCTGTACGACTTCATATCATTTAAACACTGACCT